>OY783232.1:0-600000 GCA_963678685.1 Patella ulyssiponensis | reverse complement strand
GGTTCAACTCGACACAACTTCTTCAAGGCACAGACTTATTAAAACATCTAATGTGTTCAATATGTTATTTACGGACTACACACGAATGGCCTCTGCTCGTTTTGACAAAAGGCACGATCCCATTAAATATGCAGTGCAGTTACAGATACTATAATCTCATAAATAAACAATGCCAAATATGTACATCCGCTCGTGTATCATTTTTCTTAATTGGTTGTATGCTTTATAAGTCAGAGTTTACTGTTAGTTTCAGAAGACTTGGAATGGCGCTCCTCCCGGAGTATGCCTATTTCATGCTCTCAATAAAGGTCTATCAACTATGCTGATATTCTGTTATCTGTATGTAGGGTTACACTTGTGATCTACAGCGCAGAATATATTAAAACCAACACCCCCAATAAGATTTTGTTGTCATGTAGTTTATATGTAACTTGTCAATAAGTTTCTCGTCGTTGACTCTTACTGAGGATGTTTTGGTAAATTCCCAAACTAAAGCACTTTTTTTAGTCAGCTTTGAAATTTTGTGTATTTATAATTTACAGGGCTGCCAAACCAGTTGAAGTTGACCAATTTCCTACCTTAGATTATCGAAAAGTTAGAAATGATTTGATGAGTGGAACACCAAGGAACCAAGCTTTATTACTGCAAGCTTTACGATGGGTAGGTTAATTCATATCAACTGAAAAATGATAATATAATTTGTAGCTTTACCCAAGTCAGACTGAGCCAAAAACAATTGAACTGTAAAAAATAGTACGCCTCTTTGAAAACAACATGTAAGTCAAGGCACTACCTTCCAGTGACTATGTACCATCACACACCTAGAGTGATAACATCAGCAAGAGGTGGTAGGTTTTATAGAACCTCTGTTATTATTTTAAAAATAAAGAAAAAATTAAAAATATGTTGTTTAAACATTAACAATGTCTTTTATATATATTTATAACTTTGCTGTTGAAAATCTATTTTCAGAAAGTCTCTAGGTTTTATAGAACACTTTGTTTCATATCTAATATGTGTTTTTATTTCAGAATTTAACAAAGTCTCTTGGTTTTATAGAACACTTTGTTACATGTCTAATACGTGTTATTATTTCAGAGATTAACCAAGTCTCATATAGAGAAACGTGATGCTATAATTAATCAGTATATTAATAATGATATGCTGGGTTGTGCTAATCCTGGTCCGTACAGAGTAAGTACATTAAGCATCCTTGTCATAGAGTCAGATTCATCGAGAAAGTTCATCCAGATTGTCCGGCGTGGTTCCAACTTGTCAGTGATAAAAGACGGAGGGTCCGGCAAGGACAGCTGTCTAGTCGTGCGGATGGGACTAAAAAAACAAGGTCCTGTGTATATATTGGCGTGCACGTTAAAGATCCCCTGACATTTGTAATTCAATATATGAGAAGGCTATATATAGTGCCGCTGTCTGGGCAAAATTTCACTCAAAGCACACTGTATGGCGTTTGCTCATCTTCATTAGCCCAGTTCAGAGCAGAACAGTAGGATTTTAATCATTTCATAGATTCAATATTTGTCGTAGCCCAGGTTTCACAAGACATTTTCAGGCTCAAGTTAAGAATCTACTAAACTTTTAATGGCTGTTTATGAGAAATATATCTTTGATCCAGAAACACAAAACTTTGCACATAGATTCTTATTGATGAATTTGATACACTAAAACAACAGTAGTTTTGTCAAAGGCTATGCTAGTTAGAATAAGACAAACAATTTTAAGTAAATTATTAACTTAAGTCTAACAATATTTTGTGAAATTGGGGCTTTTTCAGGCATCAGGATTGTTAGCTATAGGTTTCCTGAATCAAGACACATTTATTACCATGACTATCACTTGTATCTAACAAGGAGTTAGCACTCGGCGAACCTCGGAAGATTTCGGAATCTAAACTCGGCTGTATGATGAATTCCGCCATATTGGAACTACTTTAAAGGTCCCGGATGAAACATGGCTGCGCCCATTCCAAACACAAGTTGGCGACCTATTTGGCTAGCGACCTATTCGACCGATCCAGCTGTAAGATAATGACGAAATTACACTTCTATTCTGAGCTGAAGGAATGGATAAAAAATAATATATTCTACTTTCATTTGATAGACATAACGTTGGATTTTATTGGTTGATAAATAGAGACTGTTGTCTTTACTCTAAATAGGTTTCCAACGAACAGGTTGCAGCTCGATCGGTCGAATAGGTCGCTAGCCGAATAGGTTCCCAATTTGTGTAATAGCGTCAAGTTTTCCTGTTAAAGTAAACCGGTAGCCGCATCGCAAATGTATGGGCGTAGGTACATATCACTTACTGTCATACATCCGAGACTAGATGTAGTTTACGGAATCTGTCGAGATTAGCCGAATGAAGGAGTTAGGTTACCTGCCTAACTTGGGCCGTCCATTATCCTTCTACTGCTATGTACTTGTACGTGCATGTTAACCCCTGTTTCTTTCTCTCATTACTGATAGAATTCAATACTGTGTCACCAAATAGAAAATGTAACAATTAAACTTTGGTTGCCACATAAAAGTTTATGTATTTTAATTTACAGGATTCAATGAAGAAACTTTTAACATCCAAATCAGAGGATGTGAAACAAGGAACAGCCAGACTTTATAATGCTTTTGCATCATTATGTGTCGGTAAGTTGCTCTGATCATCTTTATGTTTAGGGGTCCAGCCTCGTGGGTTTTCTCCGGGTTCTCCGGTTCCCTCCCTCTGCAAGCAAATTAGTAATTAAACCATATGTTAGTCCCGAAATGACATAGTTTGTGTCGAGTTAAACCCCATCTTTCTCTATATTTAGTGGCTTAGTGGGTCGGGTGCTGACTCACTGACTAGGAGGTTTTGACGTTGTTTTTCCCAGGTTAGTAGTGCGGGACAGATTTCGCTGACATATTGACGTGCACATTATAAAAGGACCCATTTCAGTTTAATTTTAGTTTGTTTTTTTTACGGAATTACTTGAATACCCGAGATTCGAATCATTACATTGGCCAAGAAGATGCTTCAAGATTTATCTAGCTTGGTTAATACCAGCTGATTATAGGACAAAATCAACAAAGTGCTGTTGATGGGTTGCATATAATAATCTTTTCTGCCTTAGTAATAATCTACCCTGCATTGTACATCCAATCTAGCAAATAGGCACTGGATCCTGTTTCTCGAAATCTTAACTAAAGATAAATCAAAATTTTAATACATACTTCAATTTTGATTAGCTAAGCAATAAAATCAGTCTATTATTAGCCAATCAAATTACTAAAATTTGGATTTTATCTTACCTAAAATTTTGTGAAACATGCCCCTTGTTTTGAAAATTATAATTCTTCTCTTCCCATGTTTGAAGTTGAGAGAAAACATAACTTCACAAGTGGAGGAAGTGTCAGGAGCTTGTGAAGACAGAAGACTCTAATGAAAATCACGACAAAGAAAACAATAGCTGCGCCTACAGTAATGGATATATTATCATGTCTTGTTTCAGGTAGAACATATCTCTCTTCTAATCCTGATTTAACACCAGCCTTGTTGGCAAATCTACATTCTGAAGACAAAGATTCTATCACAAGAGAGATGATACTTGGTGCTCTACAGAAACTAAGCTTAAGGTAATTTATCTTCATAATTGGAAGCCCTTAGTGCATATCCATAAGCAAAATCGATACTTGAAGTGACTTATAAGTTGATCAAGAAAACGCCACATTTAAAGTAAATCATAAAAGAAGGCCTATTTTGAAAATTTATTTCCTATCGCGATATTAATCGTATTGCAGACTATGAATCCTGATGCGAATCATCGTGGCCTGGCATATCGTTGCAGCAGAGATAAACAACTTGACTTGTTTGTGCTTTGGAATTGGATAACTTTAATTGTAACTGATTAAGAGTGGTTAAACTTAATAAAAAGATAAATATGCTAGTAATAGTTGAGAATCGTCATTACGGGGCGATTAGTGGGTGTTCTAAAAACCAGAAATTCATGACAGTTTATTTTATGTACAGACCATGTTACAGACTGAACTGATAGAGGGAGTAGTGGACCCTTACTGCTAGTCCCCAGATCCATTCACTTTTTTTAAATTGTTTGTTAAATTGGAGTTTCTGAGTATGATGTCCTGTACGTTTGTTTTTTTTGTGTGTATATTATGCGTGGTGTAGTCCCCCTGCACTTGAATTGTTTGTTTAATTGTGATTTCTGAGTACGAAGTCAAGTCCGTGTATTTGTTTATGAGGGGTGTAGTCCCCCTTCACTTACTAGTAGAGTGGTTAGTGGGAACTCTAGATAATGAAAGTTTATTTTTATATTATAGACGAGCATTACAGACTGCAATGATAGAAAAGGGTGTTATAGAGTGGTTGGTGGGTGTTCTAGAAGATAACGATAATGTGTCGGATTATACCCTAGAATATTCTGTCGCTCTCCTCATGAATCTCTGCCTCAGAACCTCAGGTAAATCAACAATTTATCAAAATGGCTAATAAAGTTCATATTTTATTTTATTTCTTTTCTTATAAATATATAAATACTAAAGAAGACTACTCTCACTAAAAAAAAAATAAAAAAAAAAGATTCATTATCTGGAAGTCTTACACTGAGAAGATAATTAGCAACAACAAGAATAAATCTTGGGCGGATTCTCCTTCTTTCTAAAAAAACAAAACAAATTCATTCTCTGGAAGTCTTACACTGAGAAGATAATTAGCAACTATAACAGACTATAAGAATAAGTGGAGTCTCCTTTCTTGCTTGGAATTATTCCACAGATGAAATTTTCTCAAGGAATTAATAAAAAGTGTGACCCGTTCATAAATTATTATTTATTAGCCACCGTGGCTCAGTGAGTAAGACATTGGCTCGCTAAACCGGGTGTCCCTTTGTTCATTCCTTGAGTTGGCCTAGAAAGTTCACCTCGTTTGCCATTGTCGATGTGGCAAGGGCCAATGTAAAGTTATTCTGTGTACACATTAGTGCACTTATCAGAACCCGTAACAGTTTGAATTTCAAAAAAAGAGTAGGCGGTAATGCAGATATCTTGGCTAAATTAATCTGACAGACCAATACATTTGAGATAATTACTTTTTGTTACAGGAAAAATAAGATGTTCCAAGAATTCTCATCAAACACTAAAAGTTTTAAGTGATTTATTAGGACATGAGAATACAGAGGTAGGATCTTTTACATTCTTATTAAAATACGTATCTGAATTTATTTAATTAGATTATTTAAATTAAACTTTTAATTGTAATCACAGCTGCTAAAAAATCAATTGTTTTTTTTAAAAAAAGACTATCGAGATTTATTAACAGTAGATAGATTGTAAAATTTGAGTATCCATTGTATGTTCTTGTGTAATGGTTTGTGAAGTCCTTATACCTAACACATTTTTGTTGTACTATTATATTTCTAGATCAGACCATATGTAAATGGAGCTCTGTACAGTATATTAGCTATTTCTAGCATCAGAGAAGAGGCCAAGAGAATGGTGAATCTATTTGTTTTTTAATTATCTCTAGAGATTAAATGATGTCAATTGTGAATAAATGATTCCATTAGTATTAACTGTCGATTTGAAAGCTGTATTAAACATACATTATGCAAGAGCAAAATCTGCCTATTGTAGGTCTTTCTTTAGGCCTGAAATGTTATAAAAACTATTAATTAGACATTAATTAACATATCCAGACCATAATCAGCTCTCGATGTTAAGGCTAGCCTGCGATATTTGTTGGATTGTAGTCCAATTAACACTCAAAGATTTCCATCGTGATAAACGATTAAATGGATAATCAAGACTATTAGTTTTGTCTCATACTTCAGTAACGATGATCAAGGCTAAGTGGAACTTTCATCCACTTAGTTCTCAGTTGATAGTGGATCAATTTGACGGAAATTTTCAGCAAATTGCCTTTACATTATGTAGTTTTTAACTATTATAGTGAGAACTGCCAACTCGTTATCTAATCTCCCATAATGTATTTTTAACTGTCGATTTGAAATAAAACTTTTTTCCTAATTTGATTCATTTTTCACTCTAAGTTTATGCTTTGGCTATTTGCACCTTTAATTTATGAAGAAAATTATAAAAACCAAGGTAAAATTTGTTTATTTCTATTAACTTTGATTAATTTATTTTATAGGACATGGAAGCAATACTGAAATGTTTTATAAAAGATGACCAACCAGATATGAACAGGCAGATCGAGTTCATTATAAAACAACTTAATTCTAGTAGGTTTATTTTCATATAAGATATTACTATAATACCTTTTGGAATGGAAACTGCTCCATTAACCTTTCAGAAGATAATGGTTTACTATAAATAAATTATATTTGTCCCCCGCCTTTCGAAGAAAGTTGGGGGACTATTAAAATGGGTTCGTCCGTCTGTCTGTCTGTCTGTCTGTCTGTCTGTCCTTCTGTCTGTCCGTCTGTCTGTCCGTCTGTCTGTCCGTCACACTTTTTGGGACACAATAGCTCTCTTCCTAATTGAGCTAGAGTGTTCAAACTTGGTGTATGTATTTATTAGGTCAATGCCTTGATGGAGTTCGAAGATGAGCATTTTCCGCTTAGGGTAAGCAGAGATAAGCAATTTGATTGGTTGATGCTTTGGGACACGATAACTTTAGTTCTAATTAAGTGAGATTGATGAAACTTGGTGTATAGTTTCATTACAGTAATACCTTGACTAAGTTCGATAATGAGCATTTTCTGCTCAGGGTAAGCAGAGCGATACGCAATTTGATTGGTCGAGACTTTGGAACACAATAACTCTCCTTATAATTGAGTTAAAATGTTCAAACTTGGTGTATATGCTTATTAGGTCAATGCCTTGATGGAATTCGAAGATGAGCATTTTCCGCTTAGGGTAAGCAGAGATAAGCAATTTGATTGGTTGATGCTTTGGGACACGATAACTTTAGTTCTAATTAAGTGAGAGTGATGAAACTTGGTGTATAGTTTCATTACAGTAATACCTTGACTAAGTTCGATAATGAGCATTTTCTGCTCAGGGTAAGCAGAGTGATATGCAATTTGATTGGTCGAGACTTTGGAACACAATAACTCTCCTTCTAATTGAGTTAAAATGTTCAAACTTGGTGTATATGCTTATTAGGTCAATGCCTTGATGGAGTTCGAAGATGAGCATTTTCCGCTTAGGGTAAGCAGAGATAAGCAATTTGATTAGTTGATGCTTTGGTACACGATAACTTTAGTTCTAATTAAGTGAGAGTGATGAAACTTGATGTATAGTTTCATTACAGTAATACCTTGACTAAGATCGATAATGAGCATTTTCTGTGCTCAGGGTAAGCAGAGCGATAAGCAATTTGATTTGCCGAGACTTTGGAACACAATAACTCTCCTTCGAATTGAGTTAAAATGTTCAAAATTGGTGTGTATGCTTATTAGGTCAATGCCTTGATGGAGTTCGAAGATGAGCATTTTCTTCTTAGGGTAGGCAGAGATAAGCAATTTGATTGGTTGATACTTTGGGACAAGATAACTTAGGTTCATCTTGATTGATGATTTTTATGCCAATACAATGACTGCATTCTCATTCAGTAATGGATTCGACAGTAACAGTGTATAGAAACGATTGACGCGGACACGAGGGCCCTTTCCCTTGGCCAGAGGGGCCCTTTTGTCTGCCTTTGGGGTCCCCCTAACTAGGGTACATTTTCTTTTTTCTCGTCGGTTTTAGCATTTTTCTTTATAAAACACTTTTGGATGACACTTCGTGTACAGTTTGATTGCTCGATACGTTTGAAAAAAATAAATGTGCGATTAATTAATATGTGTCATCTATTTATTTTGGGACTTCGGCGGGGGACATCAGCCTCACTGTTGGCTTGTTCCTTCTTGTTTTAGATTATTATTGGCCTTTAGATAAGTGTCATATTTTTGCCAATTTATTGAATCATGACATTTGGAAGTCAAAAATGAATATATAGTAACAGTGCTGTATGGGCCAAATTCTCCTACCTCGCATTGCACTTGTAACCATGCGAATAACAATATTACCAAGATTATTTTTCGGGGGGTTGGGATGGCCTAGTGGTCTAGAGTGCCGCGCTTCGACCTCTAGCTGGCCGGTCACCTCTGGCTTGCGGCTGTGGTTTCGCGCTGTGGTGTGAGCGTATGTGGCTTGGAGATAGGAGCGCCTTCTCAACCTCGTGGGTTTCCTCCGGGCATTCTGGTTTCCTCCCACGGCTAAAGACCCCTGCACGCAAGCGAATTATTAAAATAAAGTTGAAACCATATGTTAGTCCCGAAATGACCTGGTTGTGTTGAGTGGACGTTAAACCCCATTTCTCTCTCTCTCTCCAAGATTATTTTTCATACAATGATATTAATCAATTAATTAGAATTATTCTGTTGATTTACTTTATAAGCTTACTCTTCCGGACGCCTGTTACCACTGTTTGTCGTGTATTTTGTACTCTGTGAACTGTCCATTTCCTGATTACACTTTTTTGCCTTGACCATTTTTGAGGACTTCGAATTTTATCTAATGGTTTGGATTGTTCGTACTTGGTTTTATTTTATTTACTGAGATTTTAAAATATATTGTATCTTTTGTAGATGAAGCAGCAGAAGAAGAAGATGGCGATGAGGATGGTGAAGATGAAGATGGAGAGGTAAGCAACCCAATGTTAGAATTAAACTGTCACCATTCTTATTTCAGTAGGAGGGATGGATGGCCGAATGGTTAGCACGTGCGTGCTGTATCATAAAGCCTGTCATCGAGTCAACTGGGGTGGTTGCTAATCCCCGGTTGTATGTGACAAGGAGTAGGGACGCTGTCCAACCTTGTGGGTATTCTAGGCGCAAGTGAATTATTGAAATAGAATTAAACCATATGTGAGTCCCGAAATGACCTAGTTTGTGTCGAGTTAAACCCCATTTCTCTCTCTCATAACCTATTAGAGACAAAAATATTGCCATTATTTCAGGAAGATCAGGACACACTGGAAGCTGATTTAGATAAAGATGAAACGTTAACTCCTCAACCAGGAGAACTGTCTGGAGAAACACTCCTGAATGCGGTTTATCTTACAAACGCTGATAAAAACAGGAAAAAGGTGAGAAGATGGGAATTTAACAAGGATCTGCTCAAAGCCCAGTTTAGGCATGGGCCTAGGCCCAGGGCCCCGCGCTTCCTGGCAAAAAATTCAAATTCCAGATGAAAGTTTCCGGTAATCGATCTAGCGGTGCGATGGCGGACACTGAGCTATCCCTCAACCTTCGCTGTGAGGTTCCACTCGGTGATCGGTCAAGGCTTCGGAACTGAATAGATTTCGTGTGTGATCAGATATTATGTAATTATTCTTGTATTACAGACAGTTTAATTGTGTGTTACACATCCGTGCCATTCAAAAAGATATGAAACATTTTTTTCGTCGCATAAAGGGCCCTGCGATTATAGTCAGGCACAGGGCCCCGCTCCCATTAAGCTGGGCTTTTGATCTGCTGATGTTTCTCAAATATGAACAACACGTTAAGTTTCTGTCTTTTTATTTACATTATGTTGTATTCTGTTTCAAACCTGAACCTCTTCATTTGCCCATTTAGTGGGCAAAAGTAAAATATTAAATCCCATTTAATTTCTCCCTGTTCAGAGGACATTTTATTCTGTTTCTAAACTAATTATTGTTTTAAAAATAAATCTGCACAGTACTATTTTATTTTTTGTAAATATTGATTGATTGCTGGATCTTTAATTAAGTTTGCATCCTTCATAATAAAAAAAGATCTTGTTTTGTTGTTATCAAATTGACTCCTGTTGATTGTGATTGTACGTCTTGGTATTCAAAGAAGCTGAACCTTTCAACCAGATTCCAGCTCATTCTTCATGTCTCAATTAAAATTCAGACAAGTTGGCAAATCAAGTCAATTTCATTTGTCCAGATTCCTAGATTTTATTGTTTCAGATATTAGAACAGAATCAGTTATTACAGAGACCTGTTACACCAGGACAGAGAAAGATTACTGAATCTAGACTCGGTAATGTCAGGTACAATATGATTTTATTGTTCTTTCAATTAGGGTTCACATTTGTCAGTGGGGACCAGATTGTCCCAGGGTTGAATTCTGTAATGTGCTGACAAGAACAATGTCACATTCAGTTAATAAATTAACATGTTTAATGATGAGACAGACAGATGAGTAGTACTTAATAAACTCTGGATCAGTGACAGATCAACCTCAAACTCGTGAGTTTTGTCCAGGTCCTCCGGTTTCCTCTCACTGCTAAAGACTTCTATGCGCAAGCAAATTATTGAAATAAAATTAGACCACATGTTAGTCCCAAAATGACCTAGTTTCTCTCTCTCTCTCTCCCTCTCTCTCTCTCCCTCTCTCTCTCTCTCTCTCTCTCTCTCTGTAAAACTAAGTATTTCAGCTGGCTTCACTGTAGGCCTTCTCAGTGTCCTGTTGTGCTCACTGTAGGCCTATTTTGATTGTATGTTTTATTGTCTTGTCTTATCTGCTGTGTAAAACTATGTTTTTGTATTGTGTTTTTATTGTTCTGTACTGTGCCAAACTATATGTTTTTGTGTTGTTTTTATATTGTTCTGCACTGTGCCAAACTATATGTTTTTGTATTGTGTTTTTATTGTTCTGTACTGTGCCAAACTATATGTTTTTGTATTGTGTTTTTATTGTTCTGTACTGTGTCAAACTATATGTTTTGTGTTGTGTCTCTATGTTATACAGGCATTGTTTTCCATGTATCTCTAGATCAAGTTCTCAGGCTGATGGTCGCATCTCTAGTCAGTCTATGGTAGGAGGAGGGACCCAAGCTGGGCAGGGGGATGCTCTTCTTGCCAGACCACCAACTAGAAGTGGAAGTCGGACAAATGAAAAAGAGAGTAATGCCAGTAAGTTATGATTTTATTACACTGTATGATTTCTGATCGATTGTCATATTATGAAATTATCAAGGCTGTAAAAAAATTAAAGTTTTATTTTGCTGGGTGATCTAAAGCACACACAGTAAACCATTCAGCCTCCCAAACTCCATGGCTGAATGGTTAGCGTGCACATGTTGTATCATACGGCCTGCCATTGAGTCAACTGACGTGGTTTTGAATCCCCGGTTGTATGTGGCAAGGACTAGGGTCGCCTGTCCAGTCTCGTGGGTTTTCTCCGGGTACTCTGGTTTCCTCCTACTGCTAATAAAGACCCCTACACGCAAGCGAGTTATTGAAATAAAATTATAACCATATGTTAGTCCCGAAATGACCTAGTTTGTGTGGAGTGGATGTTAAACCCAATTTCTCTCCCTTTCCCTCCCAAACCCCTTGAACCTACAAAAGTTATACAGAACATGATAGTTGGTAATATGTTCATATTATAGAAAGTTGATAGTTGGTTATGTAAAGAACAATATGTTAATTTTATTGTATATTATAGAAGATACAGAGACTGCTAATAAGGAAGCTCTAGAGAGAAGTATGAGACCATCAACTAAAGCCATGGAAAAACTTGGTCCGAAAGCTAAGTATGTTGATCTTCATCATTTTAACAATAAATTGTTGATGTTGTCTTAAACATTCATATTGATACTTGTTGAGGGGCAAGGTAGTTGTGTGGTTAGGACTGTGTATTCAATATTAGAATGTTCCCCGCTTGAATCCTGTAGAAGGATCATTACAATTTTCAAGCCAAGTTCTCACTTGTTAGAAACTGCGTCTACAGAGCTAGCAAGGAAGGGGGTGTTTTCTCTTACAGATTGGCCAAAAATACAAGGTCCCATGTACCAATTATCTATTATAATTCGAAGTAGAGGAGGATGAAATAAAGCTGTTTGGGGAATATTCTTCCCTTGTATTGCATAATTTATCATTGAAATAAAAATAATCTTACATTAGTCCCAAACATTAGTACACAACATTATATAAACCCCATTCCATCTTGGACCTGATAGACTCTTAAGGTGAATAGTGATGATAATACCCCTTTTAGTAGATCGTGATAATAAAATGCCTTATGATAATGTCACTTGTAGGAGATAGGGCATAGCGACTACAGTGTACCTTGTAGTGAATGGGGATGATGATATCTCGTGTTCTACATATTTATAAGCCACAGTGATGATAATTTCCTTATAGGGAATAGCGACTAAAGTGTCCCTTGTAGTGAATGGTGATGACAATAACTTGTGTAGTACATATTTATTATAATGTTGGTTGTAGCGAACAGTGACGATTTTATACATTGTAGTAAATAGTGGTGATAGTAAAATGCTATCAACTTGACGTATCCAGGTTTTATAATAGATTAGTATTTAAATCGTTGAAGAATCCATATTTTTATTATTTTTACTCTTATTTTTAATTGTAGTGTAAAAGAATATGCCAGTGCATTTGGAGCTAAACCATTGATACCTCGCACCCCTGACAGTAGCGGTAAACGTCCAATAAGTCGAGGTTCTATTCCACGTGCCACACCTCAACCTCAGTACAGTCAGTCTGGTCCCAGACCAAGTTCCGCAGGAAAATCAGGTCAATTATAATAAATAGTTCTTTATCCCTATCAAGGTTTCTCTAAATGTTACAATTTGATCCGAAGTTATTGTTGTTATTATACTGCCAGATTAAAATGTGAGAAACTGCCAATAAATAGAAACAGGCAACCAAAACAATTACAGATTGTTTGATGGAATAACTCTTGATGAGTCAAAATGATACATTTGATATCCAGATAAGTTGAGACACAATAATTTTCATTAAAGTACTACCGGTATATCAAGAATCTATAGTTTTACCAAAGATTTGAATGAGGTCTGTCTTTTGTGTCCAGACTCCAGAGCATATCTCATAAACAGTTGTTATAGCAGTTGTTGTGACATAAGCTAATAAGAAATCTCCAGGATTGAGGGTTTTCTTTGCACCTCCATGGAAAAAAAAATTTGACTTAGTTTTTGGTATAGAAAGGAGTTTTCTTGATAACTTTAAATGTATAATATTATCATTTACAGGGACAACAAGTCCAAGAAAAACCAACAACAGTCAACAAAGATCTCAACCAGATGGAAAATATTAGAAAGAGAAAGATGGATGTCAATATATACTATCTTCTTTAAACTCTGCAGTATTTTTTCTCAAAATTTCAAAATACATAATTTATCTCCACAGAGGAAATAGTTTGTAAGCTTTTAAAAATTTTAGGATATGGATAAGTTTTGAAATTTAAGTAAAAACTCATGAAGTTAAGAAAATCTGTCTTTGCGCAACTCTTCAAAAAATAATAGTCAACTTTTGTTTTGTGATATTGTTGGTTTTATGTCATTTTTGTGTCGAAAATCACAGGAAATTCAGTCTTGATGTGTCATGTTAAGCAATGGAAATGATGCCTTACAAACTAAAATATGAATCTCTAACAGGAATATCGGTCCAAAAATTTTAAATCAAGATCAGTAATTACAAAGTAATGTTCAATTAAAATGTCATTGATCTACCGGTATGCTGCTCCCTTTTGTAATAAGTCGCCATCATTTTGCTCTTAGCCAACAAAAATGATAGGCTTTTTTTAAAATCTGATTGAATCGAAGCTGGGGGGTGGAGGAGGGTATCTGAGTACATATTTGCATGGATTTAGCCATGAGAAATTTGATAGTTTTGCGAAAATGACACATCAGTACTTTAATTGAATAACATTCCAAAATAGTTTTTTTAGTAATCTGGCCAGCTCTTGCATTTTATTATGTTATAGTGTTGTTATATCTGTCAAATCTTGAGAAATATATTATATAGAAAATATTCTATTATGTTCAACGTATATACTATGTGTTATATCCTTGTCTGTGATATTGTTGTTATTATTTATTTATGTGATAAAACTCTGCCGTCCAAACTTCACGAACATATCTTATACTTAATGATTCTCCAGAATTTATGTGAAATAAAATCATCGTTTTTATTATTATCAATCGCATCAAGTCTGGGAATAAATCACCTCTCACACACAATTTCAGGCACAATCACTCTGTCATTATTTTCAGTCCCACTATGAGTGATTTTATAGTTTTATGGATATTTGTCCACCATGAAATTAAAAAGGTTCTGTAATTATCTGGAACATCTAAAATAACTTTTTCATGGCCAATTATACTGTGAATTTCTTTGTTTATTTTGTCAAGGTCACTGTATGTTCAATTTCTAATGAATTTACAAATTAAATGGCATAGTATTTTATAAAAATGTATTTATGTACAAAGAAGCCCCACCAAATAATAATCACAAAGGGCAAGGTATATGCCACACTACTAGTAAAAAAGGGCAAGGTATTTGACATCTTAAAACTCTGTTAAAACCACTGCTTTCCCTAATCAATACAATCGTGATGCTAAGTAGAAACATTTAAACCGTATTAGCGGGAACTTTGCATATGTAACTCAAGGCACTGTAACCTTATAACTAGCTGGAACCTTGTGAAATAAAAACATTCCATTTTACCTTATTCATGCCCATGAAAATGTTATTAGTTGGGGACACCTTTTCTGTAGATTATGGAAGATGTGATCTTTACATTTTGTGCAGCATAGAATTTTATAAAGATGTTTTATTTCAATATTAATTTAACTGTTAGATATATCTATTATAATAAATATAATTTATTTAGAACTGTGTTTTGTATTTTAAGATATTGTGTGGGGAAGAGAAGTTGCAGATTTTGTGATTAACCCTGTGGTGGCTATACATCTTGATTAACCCCTGTGGACTATGACTGTTACACATCTCGATTAAACCCCATCGCAGTTTTAACACCATGATTAACCCTACCCCCACCCGTGACGAAGATAAAAGATTTTGATTAACCCCTATGACTTCTACCTATCTTGATTAACCCCTGTTACTGCAATAGATCTTGATTAACCCTTGTGGCAGCGAGGCATCTCAATTAACCCAGTCTCGTCTACTTCTTTTGATTAGCCCACTGAGAGCCAAACATCTTGATAAACCCACGTGAGTGCTATAGATCTTGATTAACTCCTGTAGCTGCTGTACATCTTGATTAACTCCCGTGACTGTTTGGCTATTATACATATTGATTGGGTAGGAGAGGGAAAAACAATATTTAAATCGGTGGGGGTGTCCCGTCCACCGGGAGTCAATCTATTGGGGCTAGAGTCGATTTGTAGAGATACGGTATAGGCCGATGGGGACACAAAAATTGAAGTGGGCGCACAAATCCTAAACCCATGCGAAGCGTCATTGTCCCCCCACCCTTCACTTAGTAGCCCGGTCGCCAGATCCAATTTTTCGAGTGAACCTGGTAATTATATACAAAGTTTTTATTATGATTGATTTTAGTAACCTAGGGTGTCCTCTTTCAGAATCTACCGGGTGAACCTCGGTCACCCTTGAGCGTTTCGAGAAATTCAAGATGGCGTCCAAGACGGCCGCCACATCAAAAAATCCCCTATATCTCCAAGAGTATTTATCCTGGGATGATAATTTTGGTGTCTAACCGTATGTTTCTTGGGTCAAGGAATACACTGAACTCATTTATTATGTTGTGGGGTGATTAGATGATAGTAAAATAAGACAATATGGCCCCTTAACTCGTTAGTGGCGTTTGGGGGCGATTATTTCACCGAACCAAACTAAATCCAGAGACAAACTATATATTTCGGGACAAAGGAGCGAATGAGTGATAAGATAACACCACATATACTATTCAAAAAAAGTAGGGGATATTTGATTTTGGGGGCATAATACTAAAATATGCAAATGACTACGAAAAAAGTCACTATAGAACCTAACAGAAGAAACATTTCCAGTTACATGTGACGCCCAAACGCACCAATAGCTACCGCATGGAATGCAGGTGATGCTTGGGATCATCATGGGGGTCCAACCCAAGATTTGCACGACTCTGACTTTGAATGTTACAGTCATTGTGGCATTGAATTCCAGGGTGGAAACATCAGTTTAATTGTTTTAGTGACCAGAAAACAAATTTTGATATGCGTCGGCTTACCCAAAATGAAAGGTTACGTGCCCTTGGCATGCTACAGATCGGCACAACACAGGCGGTTGTGGCGCGGACGATGAATGTTTCTCAGTCTGTCATAAGCAGGCTATGGTCCAGATACCGTGATACACAATCTGTACAGGACAGACCACGCTCAGGTCGACCAAGGGCGACAACTCAAGCCCAGGATCGATTTATCCGTACCTTGGCCTTGAGAAATCGTGTCATCACAGCAAATCAGATCAGCGCTCGTCTTCAAACAGACACTGGTGTGAGAGTGAGTGGCCAGACGATTCGGAATCGACTGCATAGGGGTCACCTTCGCGCCCGACGTCCTCGCGTGACCCCTTGTTTGAGAGATCATCACATTCAGGCAAGACGTCGTTGGTGTAGGGATTGTCAACACTGGGATAATCGACGCTGGAGCAATGTGATGTTTTCAGATGAGTCAAGGTTCACTGTTGATTTTTTGGACAGACGTAGGAGGGTGTGGCGTTGTCGAAACGAGCGCTTCCAAGACGTTAACGTCATCAGACATGATCGATTTGGGGGTGGTTCTGTTATGGTGTGGGGAGGCATCACTGTTGCTGGAAGAACGGCTTTACATGTTGTTGCAGGGCGTGTTACAGGCCAGGACTACCGGGACAACATTTTGGCAGTCCATGTTGTGCCGTTCGCACGACGTCATGGCCGCCGTTTCATCTTCCAGGATGACAACGCAAGATGTCACAGGGCCAGGATCGTTACAGGTTACCTCCAACAACAGAACATCACCACATTACCTTGGCCAGCACTGAGTCCCGACCTCTCCCCCATCGAGCATGTCTGGGACATGCTTGGACAGAGGTTACGTCAACGTCAACAACGTCCTGCCAATGTCCAAGAACTTGCTGCTGCGTTGCAACAGGAATGGGACAATCTGGACGTCTCATTAGTAGTATGCCACGTCGGATCAATGCTTGTTTGGCAAACAGAGGAGGATTTACCCGTTACTGACTTTGTTGTGATGCTGTGGTAACTTTGCTGTTTGACCCCGGGTATCATTTTACCCTTATAATGGTCAGTCTGTGCCTTACTTAGTCTAACGATCATTTGGAATAAATCGATGAATGTGAACTTCATTTCATTTTGTCATTTGTTTCTTCGTCAGTTTCATTAGGTGACTTTAATAACACTTAAAAATCAAATATCCCCTACTTTTTTTGAATAGTATATATCCCTATCAGTGGATCCGGGGTCACATAGATCGGCCCTGAAAAGGGGGACACAAGCTGTTTGTTTAACATTTAAAAAAACAAATTCTACCCGCGAAACAGGAACATAACCCCCACAAAACTAGGCAATATCCAGTTTAATCATTTAGTCATGTTTCTGGCTGCAACTGGTGACAGCACAAGCGCAAAATGTTGTATATTCTAAGCCATTCCTTGTGTAGCTACAGGCACACGTACCACTTGAGCTGCCACCCTTGCATCCACGTCTGATGAGCCACATGGCAGAGTCTGGAGCAAGTTAGACGGTTGTAATGTTGTCAATTGGGTATCCTTCTCCCAGCAATACAGTTCCATCAAGTTTTAACAATTTTCAAAGCTGTTCCTTTCCCCACGACGTAGCCGCATGTAACTGTTTCACATTCAGTAAGCTTGCAGGGTTTCAATGATAATGGACATGTGTTTCTCCGTAGTTTGACCAATGTCAATGGTTGTTCGTTCCTCGATTGGCGATTCCAACGTAAGTTTTTTTATGGACCGAGCTCTTTCAAATCGATGGCTGAAACACACTGGGGGTATAGGCATCCAATCTGGACATGTATCGACATCCTACCGACCTATACCATGTAGTTTAGCTCCAACGAATGATGCATTTGTAGCGAATGAAAAAAATATGTCATCGTAAAGTTATTGAGTGGCGTTCACTGGAAGATCGGAATCCGCCGAAACTTGATCCGGAACTGTATTGCTGGGAGAAGGACACTAAATTGAAAACATTACAACCGGTAAACTTGCTCCGGAGTCTGCAATGTGGCTCATCAGATGTGGATGTAAGAGTGACAGCTCATGTAGTACGTGTGCTTGTAGCTACACTAGGGATAGCTTGGAATATACAATATTTTGCGCTTGTGCTGTCACAGGTTGCAGTCAGAAACACGACCAAAGGATTAAACTGGATATTGCCTAGTTTTGTGGAGTTTGTGTTCTTGTTTTGCGGATAGAATTTGATTTTTAAATGTTCAACAATCAGCTTGTGTCTCCCTTTTCAGGACCGACCCACGTGGCCCTGGAGCCCCTGATAGGGATATATGTGGTGTTATCCTATCACTCATCCTCTCCTTTGTCCAGAAATATATAGTTTGTCTCTGGGTTTAGTTTGTCGGTGAAATAATCGCACCCAAACGCCACAAACGAGTTAAAGGGACATATTGTCTGGCATGTTTGATTTTACTATCATCTAATCACCCCACAACATAATATATGAGTTCAATGTATTCCCTGATCCCAGCAACATACGGTTAGACACCAAAATTATCATCCTAAGATAAATACTATGGGAGATATAGGGGATTATTTGATGTGGCGGCTGCCTTCGACACCATCTTGAATTTCTCAAAAACGCTCAAGGGTGACCGAGGTTCACCCGGCAGATTCTAAATCAGGACACCCTAGGCTACTAAAATCAATCATAAAAAATAACTTTGTATACAATTTCCAGGTTCAGCCATAGTTCTGCCGGACTATAGCCATTTCTGACCGCACAGAATATAAACACACGTTTGTCGTGAACACTTTAATCGGGTCGAGTTGAAAAACACCAAATATAAAACCAAATAATGGGGAGCAAAAAAACATTTTGAACAAAAGTTATAAAGCAAAGCGTTTACTGTTCACGTGACTATATAGACTATATAATATGATAGGAGTACACAAGCTGTTTATAAAGCAGGCTGTGCGAGCAGCTAGCAAGCAAATTAAACAATACAAGATTACCAATCTGATTAAAATACAAATCTATATTTCGTTTCGTTTTTATACTTCCGATGGCCTACACTATCGGTTGTAGGGATAGATCACACGAGCGAATTTTGACCCTATGACGTCAGACATTTGATTAACCGATGAGCATTGATTTTTTTAGTGGATTACCTAAACTTCCGTGCAAAACCCACTTAAAGCTCGCCGTAACAGACCGTACATTGGCTAATCCCTCAGAATATGATAACAACTCTTCCAGATCCTATTGTAGTAAAGACAATTAAAACGAAATTATGAACTATAAAAAACGAAACGAAATAAGATCTGTGTTTTAATGAGATTGCAAGATTATAATATGCTTTATATAACATTTACAAGTAGATAGGATTAAATTATGATAAGGTTGAAGCAAACTGAAAGTCCGTTCAGAGATCTTTACAAAATACGGAATAGATTTATATACAAAACACCAAATGCTGTTTACACTTACAGCATTCTTAACAAGCTAACCAAAACATTTAGCTCAAGATACTCAGATGAAACAGGTTCGATCCTTCTGTCTGTCGAGTAAAACAATCATTTTGACGGTATATTTATTTTCTTAAATCACAATCCAAACAAATTGGCCGTGTTATATGCCCAGACGGTTATAATTGTGGGGGTGGGGGATATGGGGCTCTCGCTCCCAGCTCTGTTTTGCGCCACTGAAAATGTACAAATTAAAGTAAAGAAATATCAATGAAAAATTTAGAAGGTTTCTTTTAAATGCTCCGCAACTGTTTGGGTTTTTTTTACTGTACAAAGACGAAATGTCAGTGGTCACAACTATTATCTCGATTTCTTTCTCCTAACATCTGATGCATGTTGCTGAATTTCATTCCGAACTGAGCATTCACATACATTGGTTACAAATGTACTTTTGTTTTGTATGTACGATGCGTACACATCAATTTTGAACCAGATACACAAGTTACATTAACCCAGCATTCAGCCAATTTGATCAAATTCACCGAGATTGAACTAAATAGCGCATACATTTCGAAATCATCTCGAGAGAACATGCCCCCGGCCCCACTTAGCAGACTTGCTTCTTCTGTGCTTGCTTTATTCAAACCAGACCACACGCCTGTGGTTGCTTCATCCAAACTAGAGCACACGCCTTAACAAATTCCCAGTCAGATACTGAAGAGATTGTTTCTTAAACCGGGGAAAGGTGGTTCTAGATTCGATTTCTGTCCAACTCCTTAAGTTTAAACTACCACAAATACCTTTCGGCATGTTTTTATTTCTAACCAAGTTGCTTGGTAACTACCGTCTCCTGTTCTACATTCCCAGATGAAGGAAGAATCTTTCGTTTCATCTTGTATTAAAACTTCCGCTCTCTTACCACCCTCGTGTCTCCTTTAAAACATCACACGGTAACTTAATTTGATATTAATATCAGTACTTTGAGTAAAGATCTTTATTGAAAAGGCTGAGATAGGTATAGATCATGAGACGTAAGCTTAGGTTTTTAATAGTATGACGTCATATAGGGTTGTCCAATAAAATGGCGACAGCATCAAACGATAATATCCACCCCTCCCCGCATCCCCAAAAATATACACGCATTAAACGTAGGTGCAATTTCAAAGGTTGCCGTATATTTGACCTCGATGTTCCATTGGACAAAACTATGTCATTTCGGGACTAACATTTGGTTTAATTTTATTTCAATAATTTGCTTGCACGTAGGGGTCTTTATCAGTGGAAGAAAACCGGAAAAAACCCGCGAGGTTGGATGACCAGAACAACCACTCACATCTATATCTATCTCTAAGCCAAACAAATATTTATGTTTAATGTAAAAAATATAATATTGTTATTAAATTGGTTATAAGCCCTTAACCCCGTGTTGCCAAGTAACAAAATAATACAATATTATACTATTAGAGGATAGAAACACGATTAAAGATACAAAATAAAATAAATAAATATTGTGAAAGCAAATTTAGTGTTGTGACAAATATAATATATAGTAAAAGCCTCGCATTAGCTCTTCTCAAAAACGCGACATACACCACGTCCTATTTTGTTTATAAGGATAACATTCGGTTTTCTTCGACAATAAAAATGCTGTATCACGGTTTAAAATGACTAGACTTCTTTGCTTTAGAGAGACCCCACCCCCACCGCCGGTAAAAGCCGGGGTAAAGGTATGACTCTTTCGAAACAAAATGATAATTTTACAGAGTCTATCCTATCTTGGCTCGAAATAAATTATATTATATATCAACCCAAACCAACACCCCTTTGGACCTAAATTAAGGAAATGCTTTTGGAAAAAGGAATGGTGTCTGTCGCGTTTTAAAAAGCAGTTCTTCATTTCCCATGGATACAGTATCATTATAGGGATTGACAACAAAAATGCAACTCTATAAAATACAATGCAGAATTAGGCATATGGACTGAATCTGGTGATATTATTTGAGCAAGTGAATCTGGCCACGAAAGAGAAACTTGTGCAGTCGTCTAACCAGAAAGACTTAATGCAACTTTTCGGGCAACTTCCATCGAAACGTGTTTCACACTGACTAATGTAATTTGTACGAAAATAGACTGGTGGGGAAATGTAGAATAATGTTAAGGTCATTTAATTTATTCAAATCAATGATATCAGCAAATTTAATGAATGGGGAAAAAGGAATATAATTTAAGATGCCTTAATTAGGGTATAAAAATAAACAAATCTACATTTTGTCGAGACAATAGAAATAAAATATAACCATTACATTTCCCTTCAAATCAACAAAAACAAAAAGCACTACACTTAAGTAGAAATAGAGTAAGAAATTACAAAATGGTATCAAATAAAAGCCTTAATATTTCGTGTTTTTTTTAACAATTAAAAGGATAAAAATTCAATCCAATTAATATTAGACCTTTCTTTTATTCCGGGTTGACATTTTGGTTGACTAACCCGGCATAGCGATCTAACTATTTCTTTGACATAGCCTCTTTTAAATTTTCACTGGTTGGCCAAAACTACTCTAGTCTAAGCCAAAGGGTCTGTTCAGTGGCTAAATGAAAGGTCGGATCAGGCAAATCGAACACAAAGATGTTGTTAGATGTCACAAACATCAACAAAAGATCCCAAAGCAAGGTCAAATGTTAATTAGATTGGACGTAATTTCAAACCCATCTCCTTATAATGTACAAAATCTTAAAATATTAATAACAGCTACAAACCAAGAATTATCTCCACTTTTTTCAGCAAAGAGTATTAAGTTCTCTTCCAAAAGATTTTCGGTCGAACAATTCAAAACATCCAAGGTTATGGATTCGTGTCCCGGGGAAAAAACTTTATTTGTCAATAGAAAAGAACAAGCTATAATATCTTGTTTGTATATAAAAGTTGACAAAATTGATATACAAATGTATTTATATTAAAAATAAACCACAAAACATACAACCTCTCTTTTTCGTTCAAGTAAAAGTAGCAAATTAGTGCTTTGTATTTATATGTATTTATGGATCAACTTATTCAAAAGAAGCATGGCACTCAAACAACCGGCGTGTGGTTTTCATAAATTGAAAGTTAAAAAGAGCAGAATATCATTTTAACATCATAATGTAAACTCTTGTTGGTTTTATTATGACGCTTTGGTGGTTATACCCTCCTCAACTTTACCTTTCCACTGGGAATAGTTCTTCCAGTGTCGAAGATACCACTTAATAAGATCACTTAGGGAAATGAATGACTTCTTGCCGTCTCCTGGTGTTTCACCAGAAAAACCTGTTTTATCTTCTACCAACTTGATCTCGCTGACTGTGCCATCCCTTCCCTTGACGGACTTCACCGACCTCATTGTGGCCTTAGATTGAATTGTATCTGTGGCATTCTTTGCTACTGCTCCTGCAGTGACATTAGCCGTAGTTTTAACCGTCACTGCCTTGGCTGTATCGTTTGTACCTCCATCACTGGGAACCACTGTGGTAGCTTCTGAAGAAGCCTTTGTTGAAACTGAAGACTCTAGACCATCTGACGTTGACTCAGAGGACTCTGTTGTTGATTCGGATTGTGCCGAATCTGTGGTTGTAAGAGGCTCCTCTGTCGTGGATTTGTCGATCTTAACAATTTTCAGCGCAACTGGTACTGGGGCCTCGTCATTCATGATCAACTCGGTGCCATTTACAGACTCTTCAATTGTTAAAACAACATCTTCACTACTAGAATTCAGGGTTCTATTTTCAGAGTCAACGATAGGGGCAGAAGTAGACCCCATTGTAGTAGTGTTCGGAAAGGTTTTGGTGTTTTCTGTGGATCCAGAATCTGCATCCGTAGAGGTTTCAAATTCAGTTTTTGTCGTGGACTCTGGTTTGGGAGCTTTGGAAGTATCAATAGAAGGGTCGTTTGTTTGGTTCTTGTTGACCTTTTTAATCGTTATGACCACGGTTTCAGTGACGTTTGACTTCGTAGCGACGTCGGGTTTCTTATTAACCTGAACTGCTGTGTTCGGTTCATCGTTTTTCGAATCACTATCATTTTTATCATTTGGTTGTGTCTCGTTACTGTTTGATAGATTTGGAAGAGGAGCGTCAAAGAAGTTCCTGTTGCGAAGATTTCCGTGTTTTTCTTCATCAGTTGAAATATATTCAACCATTTTAGTTTCGCTGTCTGTATTGTCAATCATGATGCTGTTATGAAAGTTGTCAACATCTCCAGAAGATTCTACGTTGTCAATACTATTGATATTATTATCTTCTATAAACATTTCTTGATTTTTGGCTGCGATTAAATCTTCCTCGATGACGGACTCTCCATCACTAGTGTCTTCAACAGTGTCGGTGTTGGTGAGTCGAAGACTTGTTTTGTTTGACTTGTCTTTTTTTCTGGTTTCTTTTTTATCAACATTTCCGAAAAGAACCCATTTTCCAGACTTTTGTTTAAATCCCCGATCATTATCTGTCGGTGTATCATTTAAATCGCCATCAACCATGTTGTCGTTCTCTGTCAAATCGCTATCATCGTGGTTGTTCTGATTTGGATTGAAGGCACTGTTTAACATTTTAATCATAAATTTCTCAATCTGTACCTCTTCTTTAACACCCTGCTCACCCTGAACCATCATGGCGCTTCGGTCTGTGTTTGTCCTGGCAGTAAACGATACCGGTACGTCATCCTCGGCTTGATGTTCATATGTGTCGTTGGTGCCAGCGTCAAAAGAATGTTTCTTGTCATCGTCTTTATCCTCAGATTTGTTACCAGCCTTATCGAAGTAAGCGTGGTAAGTATCCACAAGATCCTCTAAATTTGCGCGAAAACTGGTAACGTTGACAGCAAGAGTTTCATTGAAGTCCAATGTACCATTGGCACTATCTAAAGTCGTGTTAAGTTCTAAAAGAGTTCCATTAATCATTTCAATGGAATCTGTCGCATTAGTAGTTACGTTGGTGGCATCTGTGGTATTATCAGTCGCAAGAAAGTTCGTGGACATAGTAGACGTAGATACGAAACTATTTGATGTTTGGTTTGTTGAATTAGTTACGGAGTTGTTGTCGTTCGTTGTTTTATCAGTTGACGTAAAGAATGACACAGATTTACTATCTTCCGTCGTTGACACATCAGTGGCCTCAATTGATTCTGTTGTCGACGTCTTAGCTTTTACACTATTGGGGATGTGCTTGGATGGTTCTAGGTGAGATAGGGCCTGTTCTATCTTCATATTTTTGGTAATGTTTATCGGTTTATTAGCATATTGCACTGCTTTAACGTGAGTGGCCAGCGTGTCAGTGGACGTGAAGTCAGTGGTAGACTTTTCAGTAGACGTGGACTTAGCAGGTGGCGTTGTTGTGGAGTCGGGTTTAATGCTAGAGGCCTTGAAGCTGGTGCTTGTTTTGTCTTCAGTGGGTGACGTGGCTGTATAATCGAGGGTGGATGTTCTGAAACTTACAACTGGGGATGTTCGTGGCTTGGAAGATGAAGTTCTGAATTTCTGAGTATTGTAAACTTTTCCGTACTTTTCCTTAGCGTCTTTGGAAACTGTTGTTTTATAATCATCTGCAAATGTGGGAGTGTTATCGACTAGAATTATAGATGGTTTCGATTTGTTCAGCTGGATGTTCTTGCTTCTAAGAGCTTCCAGTTTTTCAAAGCTAGGTCTGGTGAAAGGGTTCATCCTTGGTGAATCTTCGTAAATGTTTGAATAACGCATGGTGTATCGTGGATTTACTCTCGATCTTAAAGTTGGGCGAATACTGGATCTAGCTTCACTGAACGTGGTGTCTTGAGTAGATTTGTGTCTGTTGTTGTTATGGAAGAGGAACATATTTTGTTTTTTGTTGCGGTGTCCCTTGTACCTGTTTATTCGTGTTGTCTCTGCTGTTGGTGCATCAGTAGTGGCTGGTGTCGTGGTTCCCTTGGTGACTTTAAGGGTTGTCTTTTTCTGTGAATTGCGTGGTACGAAAATTCGAATGGATTTTTTCTCTGCTGCATGGTCAGTGGTTTCTGTTGAAACTTCGGGTGTTGTGGTAGTTGTCAAATCTTTTAAAGTTGTCTTTGGGGTTGATCCTTCCGTTGTTGTGGGAATTTTTCGGGTTGATCTTTCCGTTGTTGTGGGAATTTTTCGGGTTGATCTTTCCGTTGTTGTGGGAATGTTTCGGGTTGTCTTTGCCGTTGGTTTTACGCTCAGTCTGGTCTTGCTGTATTTTTCTAAAGGTTTTCTGTTAATCGATGGTTTAGCTTTGTATCGTTCACCCTCGGGTATTTCCCTGCCTTTCATCACAGGTTCTTTTCTAAATTTCTGAAGCCTCATTTGATTAAAAGCAAAGTAAGTATTGGCGCGTTTTCCGTCAAAACAGTTTACATTGTGTGGCCAGTTACATACGAGATTGGTTGAGTCAAAAAACAGTCCGGGTGGACATCGTTTCAGAAATGGTTTCCAGTTATTGCAATGATAAAAAGTGTCACAGTTATCAGGTTCAACAACATAAGCGAAGGCATTAGGACAAGCAATCTTGTAAGCGAATGTAGCTGGCCGTACACCTGGAAATAGAAAACAAACGAATTTTAGTTTCATTTAGGAATCGACTGATTAGAAAAACTTGGCTAGAATTCTAACATCTGAATCAAACGTGTTTTCTTTAATTTTAAAGAACGTAGCGAAAGTCAATAGGTGTTCGGACGAAAGATCGATTTATCCCCCCCCCCCCCACACACAATAAATGCAACAGAAAGGCGAGACTATGTAATTAAGGGCATCGGTAACAAGTTCATGTAAAATGGGGGATAACACACCTGATACCCGTTTTCACTGGCCCGGATGGACCACTTATACCGTGGCAGAAATTGAAATAAGAACAGGTGATTTCGCCGCTGCATGGGTACAATATCTCCCATGGCACACTGTATGGTGTGTATCTGTCTGCATTATCCTGGATGGTGCATTTTTGGTAAATTTGGAATGAGAGACAAGGCTATCATATATCTACAGTGTTTATAAAGGTACCCTAGTAGCGTTATTCGAACACGTCAAATATAAATGCGTTACCTGCAGCTCGTTTTACAATTCGACTGTTGGGGAAGAAAAGGAAGCTGCTGTAATTGTCTAAGGCCTCGTCTTCCTGGGCAGAGATTTGTTTAGCTGCTGAATCACCAGATTGTATTTCTTCAATGTCAGATTCCAGAACCGTCGAGTTACTTTCTTCTGTGGAATTGGACTCGAGAGAATCATTTAGATCAAAAGCCATATCCGGGTAATCACCGCCATTCAGCATCTCATTCTCGTGGATCTTTATAGATTCATCAAAACTGAGCAGCTCGGGTGACTCCTCGGTTGTGGTCCGTCTTGTGGTAGTAGTTGTTGGTCGTCTAGTAGTCGTAGTGGGTCGCTTAGT
Source organism: Patella ulyssiponensis (assembly GCA_963678685.1). Classification (NCBI taxonomy): domain Eukaryota; kingdom Metazoa; phylum Mollusca; class Gastropoda; family Patellidae; genus Patella; species Patella ulyssiponensis. The sequence goes on along the minus strand of OY783232.1, from coordinate 573,159 downwards.
CGTCGTTCTTCTCGTTCGCGGTACCCTTTTTGTTGTTCGTACCACGGGTTTCTGGTTTTGTGTTTTAGGAAGATGATCGATCGTGTTCTCAACGTAATTTTCTATATCTCGTTGCTGAGTTGCTGTTAGACATGAAGTAGCTGAATCCCACACACATACTTTCTGTTTGGCATCAAAAACCAAGTCTTTAGGACAGGATTTGACGAAGACCCGACCACCCGATAAACAATGATAGTACTTTCGACAGTCATCAGGATCTGCGATTAAAAGTTGATTTCGCACCGTGGGACATTCGAATGCTGAGACCACTGACACTGAAATGAAACAAAAAGTATTATTAATTCTACAAGTGTAACAACTATATTATAAGTTGATAGATGGACAGATAGATTTTATTGTATCTAAACAGCCCATAAGAGGCAGTATACACATATCCACAAAATATTTTAAGAAAAAAAGCATGAACATCATTTATGACAAAGGATAATAATTAAAAACAAAACAATATAACATGCAAGTGTTTACATATTATATAAGGATAGATTGCCAGGCAACAAAAAAAACCCACAGCAGCTATGTCGTCCTGGCAGTCAACAAGAGTTCTCGCATATTTCTCCTCTTGTCAGTAATGAAGCATTTACAATACGTTTAAATCTGACAAGAGTTGTTGTTGATTGAACATATACTTATCCTGGCAGCAATTATATTGAAATAAACACAACAGTTCTATGGATAACAACTACTTGGAGCTATTTTCAACAAATACAATGTTTCTCTTGCTTTGAAAACATTGTAGAAACGTAGCTCCAGTAAATACAGTAATTCTTTTCCATAGAACTGTTGTGTTTATTTTAATGTGTTCAATTACTAACCCTAACCCTAACCCAAACAGCAATTATATTGATTGATAAAACCTTTTGTGGTGTCTAAGATTGTAGCGGCCTAGACTGGGCAAAATTTCCCTCACAGTACATTGCATGGGGTTTACCCTTCTTCATTAGTCCAGATAAGACACGGATAAAATATTTGATCATTTAAAGTTAAAATTTATAACGTAACCATCGATTTAACGTCCAACGTCCGAACTATGTTATGGATTGAAAATCAATGTACGCTAGCGGTAGAACCCTGACCCGGAAGTAGTATGACACCATCGGACCTATGTCACTGTCCAACTCTAATAACACAGATGCATTCAATGTCAACGTCGGTGTAGCCCTGGTATGGCCAAAAACCCCACAGCCAAAAAACCAGAATAACGAAGAATACTAAATATATAAACAATTGAATGCAGTATGTCCAAGACAAATTCCCTGGGATTATTGTACTCTACTGTATAGTATATTGCAGATATATTTTTTGAAAGTTTAAAGCTACATCAATTTGATGCCCAAAGTGGGTATTGTCTTCTATTGTGTAGTATATTGTAAATATATTTTTGAAAATTTTAAAGATACATCATTTTGACGCCTTTCAATGTCCAGACTATATTAGTTACTGGGCACAATACAGAGACAGGTATCAGGTGTTGTAGCATATCTTGTCGCTCATGGAAGACGACAGTCATCATTTACAGCTATTAAATAAATGGAATCTAACGTCCTACTTTTCTGCAGGAATACGTCACATAGTGACGGACATATGCCATACAGAGTGCTATGAGAGAAACTTTGCCCGAATTGCAGTTGACTGAAGCGATAGTGCAAGTTTAATATAGATATCATAGGAAACGATGGTGGGGGGGGTGTGATCAGTCAAATTTCCATGGCTTAACCCACGCTAAACTGAACGCAAATTTGTTATATTACACATATGATTAAGAAAATATTTCAATTCCTTAAATGAGACCCAGAGACGTTAAGTTGCATGTATTACCGTAGGCTGGTTCGTTAATTCTGCAAGGTTAATTATATAATGGCAAAACTCGTTACAACTATTTGTCTTGGTAGCGCTAAGTCAATTTCGAATGTAGCTGTTTCTGAAATAAGTTCACAATTATGTATTACTATTTGAGACTTTTTATTATTTTGTTTCTAATTTATACTCATGTTCTATTTTCTATTGTAGTTATTTCTTTAACAAATCAATGGCAAATAGAATGACGGCGTATTTTTATAATTCTGGAAGTAAAGGTGGGATGCATTTAAATATTTGTGTTGAATAATTAGTGTTTGTGATTACTGCATATTTGTTTGTTGTCATATGAGGGGTAGACGTCATCATTTATCCACGTTAAATTAATCTAACGGTATATCATTCGTTTCATTTCTTATTAACGGGGAGTCATGGTTGGGTGCTGTAAGTAAAGTTCAACTGGAAAGGGAAAAACCAAAGCAACAAAGGGTTGGAATTGTTTATATTTAGAATCTAATTGACTGATCTATTGTAATAGTAAGTGCAGGAGGGCTGCACCACACACAATTCTACACAAAAACAAATATATGGACAAGACATCATACTCAAAGATCACAAACATAAACAAATCAAAGAGAGTGAATGGAGACTTTGCCCAGGGAAATGTTAATGAAAGTTTAGATTAATGGGAATTGTAACAAGTAATGGGGATTTCATAAGCAATGGCATAATTAATGAGTAGTTGGACATGTCATAAGTAATGTGACATGTCATAAGTAATGGACCATGTCACAAGTAATGGGCCATGTCATAAGTAATGGGCCATGGCTTAAGTAATGTGACATTTAATGAATAATGGGACATGTCAAAAGTAATGGAAAGTTACATAAATAATGAGTAATGGCAATAAGTAAGGAGTAATGAGTATTTGGACGTGACATCAGTAATGGGAAGTGTCATAAGTAATGGACCATTTCATTAGTAATGAGTAATGGAGCATGTCACGATTCTTGGGAAGTAATAGTAATGGGACATTTAAAACGCAATTGACTACGTGTATTTAGAAAGTATTGGAATATTTAGGAGGTAATGCGATATTTAGAAAGTAATGGACATTAAAAGGGTAATTAATTACATTCCAGATTTCATGTAATTATGTCAATGACATTGCTTGACATTAGCTTAGTAACAAAATACTTTTTAATGCAATCTGTTTCTTTCTAAATTCAGAGCCTTTTTTCCAGCCATGTAAGCTCAAAGTATAAACTGATGTAGATTACAATCAAACACCAAACATTTTTAATGGGGGAATTTGATACCCATATTTATAGTATTTCTTATAGCAGCGGACTAGTGAACGCGCGGACTATTGAACCCCTCTCTTTTAATGCGATTGTTTGTGTTTTTAGTTATGAAAGTGCTGCGAACATAATTTTTAGTATTCAATCAATCAATCTAATAAAACGATAATTAGGGAATACTATGGTCTAAACAATAATCTTAACCTGGAAACGTGAACTCAAACCAAATGGGGTTGTAAGTTTTTCTGCGACCACTGGACTAATGACAGATGACCTAGAATTCTAAACTCTCTTTAAAAAGGAATATTATAGTAATATTTCACGCTGGGTTCGATTTCTTTATTAACACTCATCGTTTTAATGTTATTTAATTAAACAATAAGCTTCTGGCATTTTAACACTGGACCGAGGGCCTTGCAAGGAATAACGTAAAGTCGTTAGGGTTGGGAGGGATGAATAATCAAGGCCCCGTGTACACAATGGTGTGCACGTAAAAGATCCCTTGACAATTGGAATTCGAAATAAGAATTCGCCGCTGTCCAGTCTAAATTTCCCTCATAGCACCCTGCATGGCGTATAGCCGTCTTGATTAATCCAGTAGGAGCAGATCAGTAGACTGTAAAATCTTATTTCATTTTTCATTTCATTTTAACATTAGGGTACAAGCCAGATCATTCACATTATATGACAAACTAATTCCCTCCCTCCCCAATACGATAAATAGTAATGACGTATGGATATGTATACCCATTTAAAATGTATGTAAGGTCACATTTCACTTGCAAAATAAAAAAATTTGATTATATACAATATATAAATTACATTGTTCGTGTTTGAATATAAATGCTGTTTCAGACATGTCCCATGAATAAAATCCTTTGGGTGTGGGCGTGGGTGGGTGAGGGGGTCGCCAACACAGTGGTGATATTGTTTTAGACACAACCTCTAACAGACAAGTCGTAGAAAGTTGAACAATTGTAATGCAATCTGGTTTAAAATGAGAATCTTGCGAAAACTGTTATTAAACAGTCGGATATTCTGGTAAATGACAAAAACCCAAGTATCTTATCATTCTGACTCTCCTATGTATTAAATGGCGTATAAAAATACGTATTTCCCAGCATGAGGTTGAGGATAGTTCGAAATGTCTGGACTTGTTCCGTAACATGATGCATTCCGTTGCCTTTTCGTGGTTTTCGGAAGGTTCCATGATACTTCAGAATTTCAATTCGGATTTCCTCTCTTGCATGATACAGTGACAGAAAGCGGAATGATTGAACTTGTATGCTGTCTCAAAAATAATAGCACCTATCGATATCGCTTGCCGATGAAACGTTTGGAAATTTCGATATGTGGTAAATACGTGATAGGTCTTCTGTAGATGGCAGAAATACAAGTATGGAAATGTACACTATTCCGGATTTGCGCAGCGAACAGATGTAAGGTATTCCAGGGACGGAAATCTCAAATAGTGTTACCAGAAATGTGATTGCCAGCTTAACCTCTTGGGCTTTTTGAAAGGAAGTTACCCCCTCCACCATCCCCAATGAGCTAGTAGATGTTGATTGGTGCTAATTGGAGCCAACCGTGTTTTGAAAAAAATATGTGGGAGAAGAATCATTATATTCCTTTTATGTTTTTCTCCGAAATTAACAGTCGCAAACGTTTTCATTTCAGTGACTTTCTTCTTCTTGCTCGTTATATTTTTGTTAGAGATATCGCATGAGGTACGCCTCGTGCAATGGCGAAATAGATCGACTAGTAATGGGGCACAGTTTGTGTCGATAGATAAACCCATTTCTTCTAGTATTATTCTGTTATCCAGTCTTCAATCTATCACGCTGAATTGTAGTGTACAGTGCTGGAAGAAACAGAAGACCACATCCCAAAGTAGCGTCAGAACTTCTTACAAATCCACATCTGAGTAATGTCACTCAATGCATAATAGATAGTTTCTGGAGACCCTGTACTGTAGCTGACAAACCGGGTTTTTCCTGGAGCATCAGCAAAACGCAGCTATATATCACTCTAATACAGCATCTAGGTCCACACAGTTAATACCAATTGTTGATACAGGAAGGACAAAGATGTGCATGAACCTTGAGGACGGGTTCCTATGTCATGATAATTTATATTTTTCCCGTGAAGATTCACAGTCGAATAGTTTGGTATGAAAGGGTACAGTATGTTGTTACACTTTAATTTAAACGAGTTAAACATCTTTAATATCGGTCAAAATAAATTGGGCGATCTGATTTGGGTTTTTTTTGTTTGTTTTTTTAAAGAATACTTTTATTCAGGTTGTCTGAATGGGATTGGGGAAAAGGATTAGCCTATGTAAAACCCCTCTCCCTGAAGGGTTAGGAATAGGGTTATCTGATTTGTTATTATGATTCGTGATGAAACCATCTATATATGATATATTATTTCGAACGATTAAGCGAAAGTTGGATTGTTAAGTTGACTGGGTGTCGATAGTGGAATACAAATTTGGTTATGTTGCTGTTGTTTATTACAGATTTAACGTCCAATACATTAAATATTATATTACGGACATGGTGATTTAATTATATTATTTACGCTTAATGATTGAAAATTGAAAATTGGTGAAAGCACATAATATAAACGTCCGTGTATATCAAAAGTCAAAATAGGTAAAAACACACACAAAAAAAATCCTTGTATATCAAGAAGTCAATGTAAAACACACTTATGAAATCGCTGTCGTGAGAAGAGAGGGTCGGTCAAATTCTTCCTTTGTCAGGTTAAAAACAGGAGATCCACCTGAATGATGTGAACATTTATTTTGGTTATATCTTAAAAATATACAATTTGAGAAAAGGAGAGATTGTCACCACATCCAATCAACACAAAATTAATAGACCGTGTTACTGTATGACACAAATCAAAATTAATAGACCATGTTACTATATGACACAAATCAAAGCGATATAGCCACTTTTAGACAGTGATTATAAACAACCAAATATTCACATCAGTGGACGTGGACGTTTTGTAGAGCCTTCCAAAATTTACTCTTACCAACAACACTGACTATCACCAAATACGTTCACCCGCACTTCGGTCAGTGATATTATGATCAAGAGATTTCTTTCGTAAAAAAGGGACAGATAATGCTTTTGAACGATTATTCTGCCGTTTCAGTTATTGCAAAATATTTGGCAGCGTGTAAGGACGGAGACCAAGCTTACCATTACGGGAAGGGCTTGGTTGTCCGGCTACCTTTACTGAGAACATTGTCGTTACATCCATAATGGATGTCAGTGTTTAATTATTCGTCCCTCTGTCAACAACAAAGTGTTGAAATCTTGACGATTGAAATGATTATGTATTTTATCGAAATAATAATATTCATCAACGGAAGCAGATGTACTGTCGTACCTATAGTATAGACTATAGACGGTATTGGAAACTCTAAAATTGAATATGTGTTTGAAGTCTACAATATTGTTTGGATTTGGTGTTTGCGGTGCCCAATCTTTACTGATCTGACAGAAGAGCTGGTGAACATTTTTGGGGATAGTCAGTCTTGTTGGTAAGAGTAAATTTTGGAAGGGTCTACAAAACGTCCACGTTGGGAATATGTTACCTTGAAAAATCATAACACTTTGGCACACCGCTCTTATGCTGGCCGATAACGACTGTTTCGCTCCTTCTTGCCTTAGTAGACAAGGTTGTACCTGTTTATATTGGTCTATGTCTAACCCACAGGGGCATGGCCACCCTCAACTTTTGTGTTCATATTCTAAGCCTGCAATTCTGAATGGATCATCTTTCAACTTGGCATATTTATATATTTATTTGTAATACCATAAGGACGGCAACGATTAAATTTGGTGCATGCCCCAACCCCCAGAGGCACAGCAATCCCTAGTTTGTGTTGATCGATCGCCTACAGGCCATAGGCCGCAATTTCTGAATGGATCATCTTTCAACTTGGCATATTTATATATTTATTTGTAATACCATAAGGACGGCAACGATTAAATTTGGTGCATGCCCCAACCCCCAGAGGCACAGCAATCCCTAGTTTGTGTTGATCGATCGCCTACAGGCCATAGGCCGCAATTCTGAATATTTCAAAGAACACTCGGTTCAAGAAAAGTCGAACCAGTTAATAGACCACTCGGGCCAAGACAGATGACCACTCGGGCCAGGACAGAAGACCACTCAGACCAATTTTTTTTTGTTGAAATAATGAACTGTTGTTTTATTGAATTTATAATTGTGTTTTCTATGCCCCCCGTCTTTCGAAGAAAGTAGGGAACTGTTAAAATGTTCCCGTCTGTATGTATGGTGTCCGTCACACTTTTTGGGATACAATAACTCTCCTTATAATTGATCTAGAATCTTCAAACTTGGTGTAGGTGTTTGTTTATAAGGTGGAGTTCAAAGATGGACAATTTCTGCATCGGATAAGCAGAGATACGTAATTTGATTGGTTGATAAGTTTGTTTCTAATTAAGTGAGAGTGATGAAACTTGATGTATAGTTTATTGACTAAGTTCGTTATTGGGCATGTTTTGCTTCGGCGTGGCTTTGACCCTGGGGTTTGGACATGGGCCAATATACATAGGTACAACCTTATTGTATGCACAGGGCATGCACCAAAATCAATAGGTGCCGTCTTTATAATATATGGAAAAAGATGATCCATTCATTAGGAATAAATACGTCAAGTTCCAAGGTCATTCATTTTGAATCCCAGCATGTAGACGATACACACAAAAATATGGGCGTGGCTCTGCCCCTGCGTGTTGGACATGGATCAATATAAATAGGTGCAACCCAGTTATAGAAATGATTTATCATACAGAATTGGACAAAATGTGTTAATGTATTTACAGACAAAATATTAACAAAAAAGTTAGTGTGACACTGCTCCTGTTGGAACATTTCTGTAAACGATAAGAACTCTGATTATCGTTCTTACATTAGGGAGTGATGACTCGTTACTCAAAGACATGTGAGTCACCCTAGGGCGGGAAGATCTGATGCCATGCTTGCCACATTATTAGTCATGATTATGAACCAAAACTGAATTCTAAAGAAAGAAGGGTATTTTCACGGTAAATAAAGGGGAGCCACGATGGCTGGTAATTATAGTGTGGACATGCTACTGCGGAGGTCCAGGGTGCGATCCCGATCTTGACTGAAAACTTTTCAAGTTATAATACTCATAGTCATTCGGATGGGACGAAAAAGGGTCCTGTGGTATATGCCAATAACAGAACGTTGTAGATTTTAAAATAGTAAGGTTCCCCGACAGCTAGAAATCGAAATAATATTAGGCGGTAACGCCACTGCCAGTACAGGATGTCTCCCAATACACACCGCCATCATTAGTCCGTTCAGTGCCGAAAATTAAGTCGTTGATGGACACCATGACTTACCAACGGACAAAATGGGGTAATAATATTAGCCTGGGATATCGATCTTTTCCCAACTTTGTAAGAATTTAAGGAATCCCACAAAATCTGATTTTTGGACGAACAAAATCGTTAATTTTCGCCGCAGAGTTAACAAGAATTGTTACATCGCTGACGTATGTACAACTAGATGTTTGTTAAAGTCGGTTAGAACAAAGAACAAATACATTCTCAAAACTATTATCAACAATTATTTTAGAAAAATCTTTAACTTTGTTGTATTTACCAACAAGAGCCATTCGACGCTACAAAGTCTCACACGAAAACGTCTGGATTAAAAGTAATGTTTGAGCTAAATGGGTTTTTTTCATTTATATGCTGTCAAAGGTGGTAATTCCATCACGCAATATTATTCATCGTTACAGAATCTCGGCACTGTATTTATAGATTTCATGATCACACATGTTTATACCAAAAAACATGCACACAACGTGTATGGGGGTGAAATGTTTAAACCAAATGCAGGATTTTGATTGTCCAGGCTAGACTTTTGTGTCAGAATCCTAAAAAAGATGATCTTTTAGATTTCCTGACTATTTGTAAACGTGTATTCTACTTTTAATTCAAGGAACAGCATGGGGTAACACACGTCTCGTCCACACTAAATTTCGGTTATTTTCAAACTAACCGTTCCTTATTTCTTGTTTGTCTATGTGTCATTTTCATTTTCCGGCATTTTTGTTTTAAATTGCGCTTGATTGAAATTTAGTACAGTTCTGTTAATAGTCACAAGGATTCGCTTTTCATGAAATTCGATTAAGGTTTATTTTACTGAATTATGTTTCTTTGGTAGCTAATAGTAATGAAAATTCTGTTTTTGTAGGAATTTCTGTAGATTGAACTTTGATGTGTATAGTACACTGTTTTGCATTGCAGAATTACAGAGCAAATCAAAAGAAATTCAGTTTTATATAATGTAATTCCACTAAACGTATATGGATATGTATTCACAGAGGGGTTGTGTATTTTCTCGAGCGATATTCTCAGAATGATTGTTTTAAATATAATTTAACCAAATATACGAAATCGCGAGATGTACAACTCAGTATTTCACAGATCCTCCAGACGCGCCAAAAACAAATGAATTTCTAGGCATATTCGAAACCTTGGGAACAAATAATTTGATTTTATCAAGTGCTTAATTGTTTTGCACCCAGAAATGTGGGTTTTAATAATCTGTTGTTGATTAAAGTTGGTCCATGTATCTACAGGCTGTACATCAACGCAACCTATATCCGTTGTGTTTCTAGTCTGGATTATTGTTTAAATCACGTCATATCTTCTTTTATTTCAAACATGCAGTTTAACCGGTTATTCATAGACATAGGCGTAGGAGCTTAAAGTAATTCAGGGGGGCATAAGAGAAAATTGCCCGAAATCAATATAATATAATTAATATAGTATATATATCGAAATCAATATGATCAATATATAGTATATTATATTGATTATATATAATCAATATAATATAATATAAAATCAATATAATTCTAACAAATTAAACAATATTTTGATATTCAGAGATAATCGTCTCACCAAATTGATCGTACAAATCAGGACTCCGGAACAAAAGTAAAACATTTTAGAAATATGAGAGGCACGTCCATACGGCAGAATGTTCACAATTTCGTACAGTTTCTCAAGTAGTCCAGTAGTCTTTTTAGAAAAAGTGAGAGGCACGGCCATGACGTCCAGCCAAAATGACGTCCGAAAACCCTGGCAACTGGCTGTTTCCTAGCAGTTTTCCATTTGGCTCGTTTCCTCTGCCGTTTTCCGGCCCGATGCCCATTTTTCGGGCAATACCGTTTTTTCGGGCATACCTATCATAGGGGAGCTTCGGGCATATTTTCGGGCATGCAGTGGACAAGAAAAAGACGAGAAAATACTTTTCGGGCAGTGTGGATCTCATAGAAATAAGTTAGTTATATTTTTTCCCTAAACATTAATAGAAAAAAAAGGTCGTCGAATTTTCATCTCCTACGCCTATGTTCATAGATTCGAAATATATACTGTGATACAGCAGAGCTACAGCTTCATAATTTCATCAAACATACGCATTTGTCTTTTACATCAACTTGTCGCCATGTAAGGGTTTTAAAGTTGGGTCTCAGTCCAGAAATGATTCCGTTCCATTCTCTATTTAAAACAACATAATGAAATGAAATTTCAGTAAGATCCAGCATCATCTGTAGATGATATGAGCATACTAGAACCCTTCATAAATGTTTCGTGAAATATAAACGCATCACTTTGTTTTTCGTATAACAAAATGATCCTGTAAATATATCTTATTTATTTTGCTTCTTATTTTGAACATATTCAAATGGGAACACATCAATAACAACACATTCGTACACTTATGGATGTTTAATCTGTAATCAACGGTACAAAGTCAGAGGGGTCAAAACCAAAAGTACGACACATATGGTTAATTCCATGCTACATCGCTGGACAGCGTGCGTAAGAGCCAGTGGAGGACACACGCGCTACTGACATCTGTGTCGTACTTTTGGTTTTGACCAGGACAGGATCATTTTGTTATACGAAAAACTAAGTGATGCGTTTTCTATGGCGCTCAGTATATTTTGATTGGCCTCTTTTTAATCGGATTGAATCCATGCAAGGAGATTATCTATCGTTGATATTTGGGGGGTGTTTCTTTAATTAAATAAGCAATGATAGTAAAGCTATATTGGCGACTTTAATTCCGGGGAACCATGAATATAATTCATATTGTTTCAAATTGCTTCCATTTTAAACAGAGGTTTACGTAATAAAACCGATTAAATATTATACATGAAAGTTCGTACACTAAAATTACGATGAAATAGGCTGACATACATATTTGATAAAATAAGTTAGAAATTGTTTTTACAGACGCAGTCATTAGTTTTTCTGATGGAATCACAGTTGTCTGAGAGGAAAACTGAGGAAAATGCATTACTATCACAACGTGGTCATAGACTGTAGATTATTATGGTGCTTGAATGTATGGTACGTAATAATCTTATCAGGTATTAGAGACTTTTGGCAAGTGGCATTTTCCCTATCCGTATCACGTATCCGTATCGTATACGTCACACGTTGCGTCTGAGTAGTTTTAGAGTTTTGGCAGGTATTATGTATTGAGGCCGGTCGCGTTGTTCGTATCGAAACGTATCAGTACGTACCATGTCATGGACTCATTAGGGAACCTAGCATTAATTAATTCTGAAATTAATGGTTTTATGGTGGAACATTATTATGATGTGCTTTCTAGTAATGATGGATAGTGTCGCTGTGAACGCCTATCAATTACCTGGTAATGATTCGAAAAATAATAATATTGATACGGAGTGATAAAAATAAAATAAAACCAAGTACGAACAATCCAAACCATTAAACAGAATTCGAAGTCCTAAAAAAACGTTATAGGCAAAATAGTGTAATCAGCAAATGGACTGCTCCCCGTGTACAAAATACACGACAAACAGTGGTAACAGGTGTCCGGAAGAGTAAGCTTACCCTGCCTGGCGCCACACCCGCCATAGCTGCATCCAAACTAAAGACAGCAGCATTATGTATGGATGCCGAGTTGCACAAACTAATATGCTGATATCAAAGGTTTACCTGTAGGAATATTTTACATAATATCCAAATAATAAAATATCCATTACAAAAACACGGAATAAACACAAAACAAACAGAATAATATGAAATTAAATCCATCACCAGAATACAAAGATTTGGCTGACCTTTAAGTAGACACGAGCACGCCACCAGGAAGACAACACAGCGCATATTCAAAGTATCCATTTTCACAGAATTATACAATAACAGGATTTCACAGAAGTTTATTTTCCCTTTTTTATTTTTAAGAGCAGGTGCGGGTATTGGAATTTTCCAGAAGATTGATTATCGAAGGTTTCCAGTTGCTTAAGTGAGGTCGTCCTAGAGGACGAGGAACACAGTATTTGGTGAACACAATAACAACCGACTCCCCGTGAAAACTAGACCCCTTTAGTTCTATCCATGGAGGCGAAAACTGATAGCTAAAATATAACCGCTATCGGTTTTTATACTTCGTCTTGCTTGTTTGTTTATTTTTCCCTTGTGTACATGTAGCCATGTTGTTTGTTTCCGTCAACAGTTTCACCAGCGACTTGGATAGTAAAAGATTCTGAAGAGTGTCGACAGTGTTGGCTAAGTTTCAATAATTCCCCTCTCAATCTATAGACTTTCATCGTTGGCTTTATATCTAAATGCTTCAAGTGGGTCATTTTAATTAATTATATCTCAGAGCGTATCATTATACAAGTGGGTCATCTCAATTAATTATACCTCAGTGTTATAAACGGTATAACACAAGATTGAGATAGATCAAAGAAATATTTGATAATTGCGGGGTTTGCGGAGATTTTCAGACATGTGTTGACATATTACTGACACGGTGAACAATAGATATTACTGACACAATGAACACAATGGTCTATAGATATTTCTGACAAAATAGACTATAGATATATCACTGACACAATGAACTATAGTTATTATTGATACAATTGAGTATAGATATTACTGACACAATTGACTATAGATATTATTGACACCGAGCCTAAATGAGCTGTGGTTTCACGCCCTACTTTTCTGCTCCATCTGGGACTAACAAAAACTAGCCTGACTGAGTTATACATTTTACTGGCCTAATGCGTCATAAAAAGTACAACATTTAAGGCTATTTCGAGAAAGGAGATATAAATAAATCGGCGAGTAAGATTATTGTCTTAATGCGATCTTGCTGAATAATTCACATCCGCCGTATAACATCTTATGTAATCATCTGTCTTCTTTGTACTGCACCAGTGTGGTGGTGAACAAAATGCGTATAGTTTTATCTTAGCCCGGTGATAACTGTTTTTCTTTATTTTAGTTTTGTCAGTCTTTTGGGCACGGGTCTGGAGAAATTTAGATCAGGCGCCGCCATATTCACTGAAAACCAAAACGTTTAAGGAAGCAATTAATTGACGAGATGTTGACCGTAGTCTGGCAACGAGAGACTCATGCTCATGATTAGTTGAATCAACGACATTTAGTACTGATCGTACTGTTAGGGTCCTGGCCTTGTGTTCACAAACTATTCTCAGACCTTATTCATAAACAATGATTGAAAGTTGAGTAAATTCTTAACTTAAGTTTGAGAATGAGCTAACGCGTAAAGTGGCATCTAGTCGTTCGAATGGGATGAAACCCTATGGTTCACCCTGGTACATCTGGGTGTTAAAATGGAAGAACCTTTGAAGTTCACATTGACATGCACGTACAAGATCTCATAGTAGGTTGTAGCGCCACTGCCCGGGCAAACTTTCCCTCATAGCACAATATATGGCATATGCACGTCCTGGCTACCCCAGTCGGAGTAGAACAGTAGGACGTTAAACCCCATTTTATTTCATTTTCATTTCCCTCTTCGGGTTTGAATTTTCCATAAAGTACAAACCAGAGATATTCGACTGCCCACGATTGGTATGTTCTCTAGCCAACGGTGTTCACAGCATTTCTTTGAAGTGAAAACAATTTACTAAACAGTGTGAACCTGTAAGCGTTCTCACACCTTATATTAACACTATTGTTTATTTACCAGATTATCTAAATTATCTACAGATGTAGCGGAAATATCTTACATAACATTGGCTTGTCTAGTAAAATATACTAACACATTATTTGTTGAACGGACAGATACCATTCTGTTTGGGTATAGTTTCCTATGATGTCAAGAAGTGCCTATGCTTTCAAAGATTCAAGTTCGATTAAAATACAGGTCTATATTTCGTTTCGTTTTTTTATACATTCGATGGCTTACACTATAGAGAAGTAAAATGAAATTTTTAACTATAAAAAAACGAAACGAAATAAGATGCGTGTTTTAATCAGATTGGTTGTTACGGTTACTTCCGGTCAGACATCTTGTTTCGGTATAAAATAATAACCTAATATATTACTAGCTCAATGATCCTCACTCATAATCCGGTTCCGAGTTCGATTCTAGGTTCGATCACGGTGATGGCCTGGAAGGTTCCAGAGGATTGTCTAGCCTACCTTGTCCTTGCAGCAGGGGGAGGGGGCCGTGGCAAGAAACAAAGTCAAGATTTTGAAACAATTCTATCTTACAGGGAGTATTACATCATTATTGAAATAACTCATTAACTAGAATAAATAAACAACTCGGCATCCGTTTAAACTTTTGATGCCACACCAGTAATTAAAATATCACGTCAGATGAGCGTAGTTCAGTAATTCATTTTGGCCTGAATCAAAGACGTTAAGTTACCGTAAAAATGTATTATGTAAGATTTAGATAAAGAGTTGACCGTTCTTGCTATAATAATTCATAAACAGCGAATTGAAAATGAAAATATTGAATATTTATTAAGTTACCTCTGTGTACCGTATCTTGTTTATACTCCGTGTGTTATGGGTAAAATGATGTCATAATCTATTTTTAGCCTCGCAAACGTGTCCTATTCAAAGCAAAGTTATGAGTGTTTTAGGTTTTGACATAATGTAGCGTAAATTGTTTATTATGGTAGCAGAGGTACTTCACAATCGAGACTAAACGATTATCTTTTTATCTGTAAACTTTTAAATGACGGCGGTGTTCTATTCTACTAAAAATCGAAGGACCCAGAGAGTATATAGTCCGCTTGACATATTAATAACTGTTTAAATAACAATTTGCATAACAATTGGAATCCTGAATAAAGACCCGCAATGGGAAGATTTGGCTCTTACATAAGGCATGTTTAAGAGATCTGTAATTGTTCTCATTTTAAGAAAAATAACTTCAATTTCCCGAATTCCTGTTTTAATTTATTGTTTTTTCTTTAATTCTTGGCTACCACCCCTTGTAAACAGGTAAACAGAAAGATTGGCTCAATTATAAGTCGACCGTTTAAGGAATTTTTGTAAAATGTTTTTAAAAAATAAAAATATTTCTACTTTTGTTTGATTTCCCATCAAACAATTCGGCAGCTTAATTTTATAGCCAATTTTATTCTCTCGACATAACAGTAAAATCTTATTTCTAAACCCTGCAATCCTTTAGTTGTCCCGAAAGGAAAACGAACACAACGTCTAGGATATTAATATATTATTGTTGAAGATTTATTTGTCATTTTTTCTGCACAGATGCAAGGTTTTCAGTTGATAATGACATGCATATGACATGTTTCAGGTCTTAGAATTATCTGTGATGTTAATATACAGTCTGTTTTCTCAAATTGACGGAAAGAACATCTTTAAACAAGTGAAAATACCTGATTTAGTTTCTGTAAACCATTTGTAAAATAAAACCTTTGTGAGTCAAACTATGCCTTAACTGAAACGTGATTTAATCTTTTCTTGACCACAATATGTCTTAAAGTAGCTAAGTCTCTAACTCAATCTCATCCAAAATCTTCGACAATGAAAACACGAATTATTTGTCAATTTAAATCCACATTGATGTTGTGATCTTACCGGGAAAAGATGGGCTTCTGGTATCAAATATTTAAGATAACAAAAATAAATTACCATTGGTACACGAATCGTGTACCATTATGCGTTTTATGCCCATTTTTAACAAGAACTTGAAGAACGAAGCAAGACGGTGACGCATATTCTTATCTGGAGAGCATACGCAATAAATACTATGTAGACTGGAATAACCAAACGCTAGACATTCGATTGAGACTTCAGGCGTAGGCCCTGTTTCGCCGAACATAACTGATTTGAAATTAGATTAAAGGCGGAAATGATTGAATGTAAATCAGTTTATATAAATTCATATTACATTATTTGCGTTGTAACCCATTTGTGTCAATTTCTAGGTCTCAAATATTAGCGATTTAGCTCCTTTAAGTTAAGAATGACGTCTGTATACAGCTTTGACTCTGCAAGTTAAGAATGACTTCAATTTGTAGCTCATTCTATGCCTTATAATTTGGAGTCTCAACGTATTTTAGGTCTGGCTGAAGACGCATATACGAAGACAAACGCGTCACTCGTTTTATCCATAATAAACACAGCACACATAGATAATATTCGATTACTATCAAAGCATCAGAATACAACAAAGGTCTCCTTTGCCCTTTCGGGGGATTTGGTGTTTCAATGATCTAATCTTGTGCGGTCGCAAGCCAAACCTCGTATGTTTTCTGCGGTACCCCCGGTTTCACCACACCACTAAAGATCCATACGCGAAAACGGATTTTTGAAATAAAAATGTACCATATATATCAGTCCAGGTGACATGAATTGTGTCGAATAGACGTTAAAGTTGTATTTCAGTGAGACAGCCACTTTCGAATTCTTGGGCATCTTTCGGGTTGAATGGCTCGCGCATTGAGTCAACTTTTGTGGGTTCGATACCCTGGTTATACGTCACAACCACGTCGGTTTTCTCCGCGCGTTCCGGTTTCCTCCGATTGGTAAAGACTAATACGCACAAGCGAATTATTGAAATATGATTGAACCACCTCTCTCTCTCTCTCTCTCTCTCTCTCTCTCTCTCTCTCTTGAATACGGGACAAATATAGTATCTCATTTTTATTTTTAAATAATTATCTGGTTAAATTCCACGAAAAAGATTCATTTATATCGACTGAAAGAATTCAATTTATTCTGTTGTATTAGTTCTTGTTGTTTGGTTTATGATTCAAGGTACCTCTAACAGGAATAGCTTAATTCAACTGTTCGCTCCGTGAGTAAGGCGCTGGTTCAGGAGATCCGGAATATCAGTCGTGCAGGCCGAAGAGCCTGGCAAGGACAGCGTCTAATCGTTCGGATGGGACGAAAAATCAAGATCCCGTTTACACATTGCGCGTACACATCAAAGACAATTGACATTTTGAATTCGAAATAAGAGTAGGCCATAGCACTTTGTCCCGGCAAAATACCCCTCACAGCACACTGTATGACATAAGACCGTATTGATGAATTAACCTTGTCTGTGCAGGAAGTAGAACCTTTTAAACCCAATTTCAAATCATTTCGACCAATGGATACAAACTGTTAAAGTTATAATTTCACGCTTATTTCGTGTGTTTAATTTCACATGTCAACTAAAAGGTCTAAGAAAACATCGGTCGTTGACCTCAGCAGTTATAAACCACCAACTGGCAGGTCACTAGAGGATCATGCCAAAACTATTTTGGACGTGTTTCAGCCTTTTGATATCCCTGGGTCAAGTTTGTTGCTTTAACCATTTGTTAGAATGTCAAACCACACCATTTCAATAAACTCTTGTTGATCCACACCTATCTGAATATTTCACACGAAAATGTCCGGTTATACTTCTCATGTTCTGTTATTGTACGAACTTCGTTTGTTCTGTTATTGTACGACCATCGTTTGTTCTGTTATTGTACGACCTTCGCTTGTTCTGTTATTATATGACCTTCGCTTGTTCTGTTATTATACGAACTTCGTTTGTTCTGTTATTGTACGACCTTCGCATGTTCTGTTATTATACGACCTTCGCTTGTTCTGTTATTGTACGACCTTCGCATGTTCTGTTATTGTACGACCATCGCTTGTTCTGTTATTATACGACCTTCGCTTGTTCTGTTATTATACGAACTTCGTTTGTTCTGTTATTGTACGACCTTCGCATGTTCTGTTATTATACGACCTTCGCTTGTTCTGTTATTGTACGACCTTCGCTTGTTCTGTTATTGTACGACCTTCGCTTTTAGAACTGGTTGATAGTAGACTTTTAGAACCTGAAGTTATTTGTTATATTTAATAAAATACTAGTGTCGAGAAATTGCTCAAATAAACCAAAAGTATGTCCAGGGACACCCGAAGACTGGGAGCATATTAATATATAATGGTAACTGTTTTCAAAATGGCGTCCACAAGTGCAGGCGGGCCAAACCGTTACTAAGGGGATTGATTCAGTGCGATGTACACAAGACAAGACAAGGTCAAACTTCAAAAAGTGTTCTAACCTCAGGACTATCGTGGCTACCCAACAAAGAAGAAAGAACAGGTCAAATAACAGAAAGATAAGGATGTTTAGATGAACTGGGCAACAGTTCGATTATTACCGCTTAGATTATTTATTTAAACCGTGGATTAACATTTAAACAGCAGACTAAATCAACTCCATCCACATCTTGTCAATGTTAAACAATGTCCTGATATACCATATTGATTTATCTACACACTTCGTAAAAACATAACACCTTTACTCTTTCTATTCTGAGATAACATGGGTTTAAATTCCACTCGACAAAACTAGGTCATTTGGACCTGACATGGTAGAGATGTTTATTTTATTTATTTTATTTATTTATTAGAGTGGGAGCTGTGACAAAACATGGACCATTTTAGACAGACTTCCAGATTGTCACGTACAGTCGTGGGATGAAATGAAATAGGGTTTAACCTCTGATCGTTCTGCACTGTATGGACTAATCACCCGTCAAAAGGCAACGCCTGGTAACTCACTTTTTTTATTCTGAGAAAACAAAGGAAAACGTAATAAACGAATATTAAACTCCGGCTTATCAATTGATTTGACTATAGGGTAACTAGGTTTTTCTATGGCATGCTAGGTTGTGTCATGGGTGTGACTGCTTACAAAATCAAAAGATTGGATTATCTAGTACAACAACAGGAAGCACATACCCTAGTAACTACAAATCTGGTCCTTACTCAATTTTGTTAAAAAGTGAGTTACTAGGTTTTAACTTTTGACGGGAGTAATGAGAGCGGAATAAGTCATGATGTGGCTGTATGATATCTTCTTATGTCGGCGAATCATTACAGTTTTGCCCTCAGTATTCACGGGACCTCGGTTTTCGGCACCGATACATATGACTGACGTAAGGGGCATGGTTTCGCTTCCCCGTGTGTACGTGACAAGGAGTAGGGCCGCCTGTCCAACCTCGTGGGTTTGCCCCGGATCTTCTGGTTTCATCCCATTGCTGAAATTAAACAGTATGATCTAGTTACACCCCCCTTCCACTCCCTCTCTCTCCCCCTCTCTTCCCCCCCTCTCTCTCTCTATCTCTCTCTCTCTCTCTGATATTCACAAATAAAAACGAAAGTATTGATGTCTTTTGGCAAGGTGAACAATACAAATGCAACAAATGCATTGATGGCATAACAATTCATATATTTCTGAACGTTTCATAATATACGAAGGTTGCGATATAGTATATGCATTTTTCAGCGTTCATCATGATGGCGTAGTTTTACCTTCGAATATATTGAGAGGGGTATTAACATAGAAGATATTTTTAGACTGGTATAGTTTTTACATGTCTTTCTATCCATGGGAACTTTTGTTTATTGATTCTCAATTGGCCCAGTGCCGGACGCTCGTTTACATTTGATAGTTTCAAGTACTTTTCATTGTCATTATATTTCCCATTTTTAATTAAATGGATGTCCGGCTAGAGCAGCCACGTGTTTTCTAGTTGAAGCCATGAATGGATGATTTGTATAACCGGTTTGGTTCTAGGACCAAGGTGGGTTGGGGTGTTTCGATTTTTGGTATTAGTTTACAACACAATTACTTAAATTCGGAACTGCTGGGCGATTTACCTTATACTACCCTATACCACACAAAACTAAGTCAATTCTAGACAAAATACCATTCCACACAACCTTATTATAATGATGAACTGGCAGAATACTTTGATCGTGGAAAGGAAATGATTAGTTCATAGAATTCGGAACCGTTCGTGATTGAAGTGTTGCTGAGCTTACAGATAATGCGCAAATGGACAAAAGGAAAGGAATGGGGTTTAACGTCTCGTTAAGAGCGTGTCCGCGAGAGCACCATGACACAGTTTTCAACACAAGTAAAATGACCACTTTAAGATATCTCACAGAAAATTCCACACGATCCATGTCTCCCCAACGCCTGCAGGATTTTAAGTCGACCACTTGTCCTATTATACCTGCCCAATATCACATTTTTGTCATTTAATTATTTTTTCACTGCATCGCGTGACTTCTGTCGCCTAGGGGTCCCCATAGACCAAGTATGTTTGAAAATTGCTGACCCCCAGGGTTCGCGGTTTTTTTTCAAATTTTTCATGGTCCTCTCGCGGACACGTTCTTATCAGGTTTGCGCCTAATCTCCCGCGATTTCCCATTACCGAGGGTTAGCACTCGTGCACACCGATGTGTTAATGGGAAGACCTCGTATAAGAAGTTGGAATGGGTGTAAAGTACTGCTGGAAAGCTGGACGTTAAACCCCAACCCATTTCATTTTTAACTAGTAGACTTTATGTTTGCTAATAACTGGTAATTAACACTTTTGTCACGAAACGTTTAAAAGAAGACGAAATCGATCAAGAGAACGAAATCGATCAAGAATTTTAGTTTTGGCTGAACGCATATTGAGAAAATTTTCCACCGGGTTTTTGTAATTTCAATTTGGTGGTAGACTTGACGTCAGGAAACGTCGGGTCCATTTTTTTCACTTCGCCTTTTTAAAAAATGTGCCTATGTTTGATTTGTTGTGTTTTTTGCGCGTGTTTTGTTAGCCAACTCCAAGATTCAGAAAATTGACGGACATTTTAAAAATACTTGTGAGGGAAAAACTAGACATAGGCCGAATAGATTGGACAACAGCTTAGAATAGATTGGATAAAATATAAGACGCATCGAAATGTATTTCAAGTGTTTTCTGCCATTTGACACGTCAAGTAAACTTATGAAATCGTCTGCTGAGGAATGTTTGGAGACAAATGTAAGAGAGAAAAATGCTTGGAAAACCATCTAATTTCTTAAATATTTGTCAAAACGTTGCCATAGTTAACAACTGTATTTTAGGTAAATTAAACATACATTATGTAAGGTCTTTCTTTAGGCCTGAAATGTTATATAAACTATTAATTAGACAATTACTAACATTAACATTATCAACTCTCGATGTCATCGGAAATCTTCAATATTAAGTAGATCAGAACAGTTTAGCCTTATTTTAACCTTAATTTAAAAAAGGAGAAGTGAGAATTAGCTTCGAACAACCAGTACGGTAGTTGCAAATAATGCATACATCTTGTCAAACCCCCAAAGCCTTATAGCTTCGCTAGCTATACAGTAATTCGAATGAAATATTCATTTTGCATTATCTTTTTTCGAACTATTATAGCAAGAACAGCTACATATTACATGGTGTATTTTCAAAGATGCATTATGCAAAATCGTAGTCTGCCTATTACAAGTCCTTCGCCTGTATGTTATATATAATGAATATTTGTTAAAGTCTCGTTACGTCATATGCATTTTTCATAAAGTATCAAATTATTTTCCACAAATTTATCCAATCTAAAATGTTCATTCCCTTAACCTAGCTTTTGTAGTGAAACTGGTCTACATGTGGCATTCGGGAAGGTTTTTCACACCGACACAAGAGAAATTGGGTGTACCGGGCTAATAAAGACGGGAATACGCCATGCAGTGTGCTATGGGAATTTTACCCGAGCAGCGAAGGGGCGTTTCTGTCTACACTTTATCGAATTCTGTCAAGGGATCTTTTACGTGCACTACAATGTGTAAATGGGACCTCGGTTTTTGACCCGTCCGATCTACGACTTATCAGCCCCCCCCCCCCCGCCCCCGTCATTGGCCACTGAAATCGGGAAAAATCTTGAAGAAACATTTTGGCCTAAACCGCGCTCATCCCCTGGACCTCCTGATTGTGAGCCAACTCCTTAAACACTGTGGTTTCCCAGCCATTTCGGTACAAGTTATTAGGATTCCAAATGGTGGATTCAAACACGGTTTTACATAACACAAGGCAGGTATGCTATAGGTACAGAATTCAAACAAAACCCAACTGTCCCTGTGAAGTCCAACCTACATGAAGCATGAAACCTACTCCTGCTCTCTAGGGAGAAATAACAAAATAGCATGTTTGAGAAATCGTTCAAATTTTGAAAGCTGATTTCGTCATCTGCTGGTTAAACATATCTGCAGTGTATTACCAGGGCGAAGGCTGCCTTGAATTTCTTATAAAGAATTGAAAAAAAGTCAACATATAATGAATGTGCAAATGTTTAAGAAGTGCGAGGTGTAAACTAATTCGTTTTTTATGGTCCTAAAACACAGCACTAGCGTGTAACCACAGACAGCCCGTCGTTTAACCACAGTTTGTAATGCTTTCTTACCAAATATTATATAATCAAACAGTGTTTCACTAATATTGGGTTTAGACCAAGAAGGAAGACGTTGACTTTACCTGGTGACGGAGTTCCAGATGTTGGTCTTCCAGATCCTTTATAATATATCGATATTGAGGGGTCAAAGTTACTTTAAATATAATCAAAAGTAATAACGGTATCATATGAAATAAATTGGTTAATAAAAGCTAGATCTCGGTATATATACAGGGGATCAAATATAAAACCATCGATCATAATTCTGCTGTCCACAAGGTGCCTCTATTTAAAAGTTCCCATAAAATGTGCAAGTCCTAGTATAACGGATAAACGGAGAAATATATTGACCATTGGCTAAATAATGGTTATCTTTATTTCACACGAATAGAAAGCGAAACACTATATATTGTCTGGAACAGGTAGTGGTCAATTCTGCCTGTATTAATGGATTTTGAGTTAGATATTACTTTAGAACGGATAGTGTGGTACTCTGTTGTGTATCAATAAACATTAGTAATGAAACAGTAATTTAGCTTTTTAAATAAGGCATTACATGTTGACCAGTATAAACATTATAATGTTGGTATGGGTTGTAGTGGACTATTAGAGTTACAGTTTCACTTCTTTGTTATCGTGTACTGGCTGAAGTCTGGCTGTACGCTGGGGTGTATAAATATTGATATGATCATTCATTCCTCTCTCTCTCTTTCTCCCCCTCTCTCTCACAATGGTTATATTTCACGTTCATTTCTGATAATAAGAACATACCAAGACCAGAATTATGGCATAGCAATGTAAGCGCTCGCCGTCTTGTCTGATTGTAAAATGACCTTCAGTTACAATATGTCACCAGATATGACGTTTACTGGTAGCAAACATTTCCCGGAAATTTGGTTATATTTTATCGGAAATTCAAATATATTTTTATGGAAATTTGAATATATGTTCACGAAAATTTGAATATATTTTCACGAAAATTTGAATATATTTTCACGAAAATTTGAATATATTTTCACGAAAATTTGAATATTTTTTCACGAAAATTTGAATATATTGCTCATGAATTCCCCAGTAATTTGAAAATAATTTGCCAGCAATATGAATATATTTTTGCTAATCGATGTATCATGTCAGCTATTCAGAAAATTAAAGTACACCTGCCAATATCATGTGAAAATCTGGATATCATGGTTTCTAAATCCTCCTGATCGCGGATGTCTGTTCTCATTGACCAACTGATAAACCAACAGAAGGCCAGAATTCTACAAATACCGCGACCTGTCTCTAACTCGCTAAACTACCTGTAACTCATGGCCGATTAAATAATTAAATTGGCTGGAGAAGGTTTATTTATTATGTTTTATTTACTCTAGTTGGTCAAGGAGTGGATATTGAGTAGATATTGATAGGGTGGCCGAGTCTAAAGAATGTTGTTTTATCTGTAGTCTTAGCTGTACTAATCACCATAATATAGTAGTGCCCATCGAAAGTATAAAAAAACGGAACAAAATATATATAAATCTGTATTTAAATCAAGTTGCATAACTTTTACATCCACAAACACTTTGTAAACTAATTCTTAAACTGTTTGCTTACTAGAGGGTTTGAATGGCCGAATTGTTAGCGCGTGCGCGATGTGTCATAAGGTCTACCACTGAGTGAAGTGGCGTGGTTTCGATTCTCCGGTTGTACGTGACAAGGATTAGGGTGGCCTGTCCAACCTCGTGGGTTTTCCCCGGGTCTTCTGTTTTCCTTCAACGCGCAAGCGAATTATTAAAATATTGAACCATGTTGATTCCGTGTGTCGAGTGGACGTTAACATCCCCCCTCTCTCTCTCTCTCTCTCTCTCTCTCTCTCTCTCTCTCTCTCTCTCTCTCTCTCTCTCTCTGGGTACCAAAACAGCGTGTTTTAACAGGAGGTGAGGTAATAGACAGATAATTCGAGGGCTTACGAATAGAATTTCGAAATTAATATACAAAATTATGCAGCAGTTTGCATTTTAATGTGATCGACATGTTGCCGCTTTAACGATATTGTGTAGTCTATTAAGGAAATCATTTCAATAATTTGACTCGAATTCTGAGACACCGGGTTCGGATTGTTGCTATAATCTCGTCATTTTCGCAAGTCTAAATAAACTTTGGTTGAAAGAAACTGGCTTATGAAACACTTCTACTCTCTCATACAACATAGGTAGTGATAATTCTTCAAATCATTATATCAAAGATACGAACTCGGCTCACCCTAGCTTTTGTTTGCTTATTTATCATTGTTAATAAAGGTTTAGTCTCCTAGTTGGTTTTAAAAACTTAAAAAGACGAACATGTTTTCCTTTGTTCAAACTAAGTCGACGTTTTAGTATTTGAAGATGTGAAGCGTTATTAAGAGTGTGAAGGATAAGACAGATGTTACAGAAACGTTTTAAATAGCTTTTGAAATACAGACGAACCGTATGAGAGAGAGAGAGAGAGAGAGAGAGAGAGAGAGAGAGAGAGAGAGAGAGAGAGTGTGTTTGATGTACACTTCACACCAACTAGGTGATTTTGGGACCAACACATGGTTCAATAATCCGGTTGTACCGGATGTAGAAGGAAACCGGGGGACCCGGAGAAATTTCACGTGGTTGGACAGACGACCCTACTCCATGTCGCGTACAACCCGGAAATCGAAACCACGCCAGTTGACTCAATGACATACCTATGATATAACGCACACGCTCTAAAGTTTCGGCTAACCAACACCCCATTGAAAATACATTCCTTAATTAGCTACATCAATATTATGTAAACAACTGATATATTGTCCGGTGGGTAACAACAAGTGTATCAGGCGCTGGTTCCAGCACATGTTACGGGTTCGATCAATGGTGGGAGTCGGGCTGAAATTCCCGAAGGAAATTCGGGTTATAAACGGCGAGTAGGTAACCCCTCTCACCCCTGCTCAAGATAATTTGGGCACAAGTAAACATTGGCAATGTGACGTTTCTTTGAATGGTATGAAGAGCACTGAAGACGAGGAATAGAGTCGTCTAATGCTGATTTGTCAGAAGAAGGCGAATAGCGACGCTAGTTCAGTTAAAAGGAAGCAAAAATAGACAATAAAGGGTGGGAGGACAATCACTTCACATTAACTTGTGGGAAGTTTTTGTTCTGTATCTTTGTTCAGCTGTCAAAAAAACCCCAACAGTTTAAAACAACTGACGCCATTTGTCAGAATTTAAAACAGGATCTGTACAAACTATTGACAGGTTTTATCAGTTACACTTTTATTGTTAGGACAACACAAAGTCACATTCTTTCTTCTCTCCTGTGTTGGTAAAGTGCAATCGAGCCGTGACTTCGGTTGCTGGATGAGAGAGGCTGTTGATTGCATCGGCCCGCAGAGACAACAGAACAACTTGTGGGTTTTTTCAGCGCAGTAGACCAAATGCGTATACGGCCTCCACAGTATAGCCTGGGGCAGACCACCAACATCTAGATGCTCAATTGTTTATTTTTGAAACAGAAAGTTGCATTCATTTTATAAATTAGTAGGAAAGATTATCGTAATAGTACAAACGTCATGCATACGCCATGTAGTGTGCTACGTCAAGGAATCTTTTACGTGCACACCAACTTGTACACTGGGACTTTTATTTTCGTACCACCCTAAGCACTAGGCTTTGTCCCTTACCAGGCCTCTGCCACAGGGGCGTGGTGAGAATGAGTTCATGAGTAGCCATACTCATGCGCCAAAAAGTTTTTGCGCCAAAATCACAATCAAATTACTCAAAAAATGAAAAACATTTGTAAGTGGAAAAATTGTTTCATCTGACCCAATTAAAAAAATTTTGAAAGAGTCAAGTTGGAAAATTTAATCATATTTTATTACCGTATTTCTTGTCTCGGATTGCTGGAGATTGCGTTTCTGGGCTTCTAATTTTCGAAATTTTCCAGGGGGAGGGCCCCCCGGACCCCCCGCAGCGGGCTCGCGCCTTCGGCGCTCGCGGTGGCTGGCTTCGCCGGCCACAGCTCCGCGGTCAATAAAAGGGTTTTTGTGCCAAAATCTTTTTTGTTACTCATAATTTCTTCTCAATAATTGCCCTCACCACGCCCCTGCTCTGCCACTGACATGGTGAAACCAGGTTTGAAAAAAAACATTGGTGATATCTGTGGACGGAAAGTAAAATTGAAGGAAGGTAACCTTTCATCCCACAAAAACAATAAAGTGAAATTCCCAATTTAATATAAGGCTCAGATAAAAAAAAGAGAGGGTGCCAACTGTTTCCAATTTTACGGACTTTATTCTAGATTTTGTTGCCAATTTAAATGCAACCCATATTGTCATTGTACTAAACTTTGAAACAAAAACTAGTGACTTAAAGACTAAATATAGTTCTATGTTGTCTGAACTACCATTTCTAAAGTTTTTAAGACTTTAAGGGGATTAGGGTGTAGAGCGAGGATTTACAAATTAACAGGAGGGATTATATTAAGGTTACCAAACATTACCGTACCATCGCGTTCTACACGTGAAACTTTCCTCGCACTCGTGGGTGTCGACAACTGGGGAAGGTTTGAGGGGGTGCATGCGTTCTCGACGTGTACTTCTGAATATAGAATGTAGAAGATCATGTAATCCATGAAGGTAAATAAACGTAAAAAAACGAATAGTTTACACTTTCTGTATTGACTGACGAACCTCGGCCAGTCGTATCATGTGATTGATCAGCTCTATGTTGATTATGAAATTGTCTCACTGGAATGTTAGTTCTAGAACGACTTGTAGGCGGTTGCATATTTAACTTTGGCTATATATCGAATTTTGTGTTCGTAAATAAGACATGTTAAACATGCATTATGCAAGAGCTAAATCTGACTATGACAGGTCTTTCTTTTGTAGGATTTTAAAAGTGGGGGTGTAGCAAATTAGTGGGGCGCCATAGCCTCTACGTAAGTGATATAAGAAAGTTTGAATAAGGGCAAACGAACCCATTGACGTGTGGACGCTCTTAAAACCGACCGACTGGTCAGTGCCTTAAGAACATTACTCTGTGATCATAATCAAGTGTATTATTTTATAATTGAAAGATTGTCAAATTATTATTGGGGGGGGGGGGGGGGTCGGAAGGAGGACTGCAATTTCTCGGGGCACATTATTTTTCTGGCCGTGCAAGGTACCCCCTGCGCCCCCGCTAGATACGGCACTGCACTTGCTTTAGACCATCATCAGTGGATTGATATGCAAGCGAAATTTAATGATTGAATTCAGGAATAGTAAATCGAGACTTTGTTTATTATCGTAACAACGGTACTTGACAATAGGGTCTATATTTTAACCACGTCAAGTCTGATAACTTCGCTCAGAAACGAGTAATATGACTGAAATTTTTGATTTATCTTTTTCTTAAACCATCCCTAAAAAATGAAATGAAATTGGGTTTAACCTTCAACTGTTCTGCTCCTAAACTGGGGTAATGAAGACGGACATACGCCATACAGTGTACTAATGTCTACTCTTATATCGAATTCAAACTGCCAAGGAATCTTTTACATGCATGCCATTGTGCACATGGGACTTCGGTTTTTTTATCCCACCCGAACGACTTGACAGCTGCCTTTGTCAGGCCCGCCAGTAACACTATCTTAGTGATAACGAAGATCTGTTTTGTACGTGTAGGGTTTATTTCTATCGGGACAGAATATAACGCAGCTGCATAACTACAAAAGGGACATAAATTATCAAGAAACTAGACTACGACAGGAACACATCAAGACGGTACATAACTATAATAAACCCACCATTCTGTCCTCCTACCACCGCTGCGACTGAACTCGGGTGAGTCCATGCGCCGGTCTTTCGTATCGTCCCCGCTGGTCTCCAGTCGCCTGTCTTACTGTCAGCAAACTCTGTGTTATATACCGTTAGACAATTGGGAAAATAGATGAGACTCAAAAAGCAGGTGTATGTCAATAAGTTTGATTTGATGAAAGTTATCGATCACTTTGTCACACTCCGTCCTGCAACACTGACAAGGGGAAACTACGTTGGAAAATCCAAATGAACTTTCTCGGTCAATGGAGGGATCGAACACTCGACCTCAATACTAGCGAGCCAGCATCTTACCTACTTAGCCACCATCCCGCAAGACATATACATATACAACCTAATTGTAAAAATACTACCGTTTGAGTCGAGTTGACGTTATACTCCATTCTGTTTATTGGTGAATAGTCAAACCTCGTTGGTTTTCTCCGGGTCCTCCAGTTTCCTCTTACTGCGTAAGATCCCTACATGCAAGCGAATTATTGAAATAATGTTGAACCATGTGTTAGTCCCGAGATGACCTTATTTGTGTCGAGTGGACGTTAAACCCATCTCTCTCTCTCCCTCTCTCTCTCTCTCTCTCTCTCTCTCTCTCTCCAAACCAATTCACTGTCAATTATTTACACATAACGATGTGTATTTAAGATAAAATTCAAATAATTTCAATTTTATAAAATAAACAGATTGTTTTTTCAGATTATTTTAATCAATGTTCTTATTAACCAAAATAACAAAAATCACAGAACAGTTGTTTCCATGGTAAATCATCGAAACCTTTGACCCCAAAATCAAACAGAACCGGTTGTTAAATAAATACAGTTTATAAATTTGTTTAAAGTAGCTAAATCAAATAATAGTAGATATTTTATTTCGATATAAGATATTTAAATAGAAGCATTCTTTACGTACATGAGCTGCAATTATTGTTGTTTTAAACTTGTCTTTTAATTTGAACTGTTACCTTGAAAAATAATTCACACGCACCGTGTAGTTTTAAGTTCCAGCTCGGGGTTAGGTTTAGGGTTATGGTTTTGGCATCACATTGTTTTGTTTTGAATCTCATCTCGTGCCTCGCGTATAGTTTACTTTTTGCATCATCACCAACCAAAGTTGAAGCCTGTGTGCATCTTTTGCATTTTTCGGAATCGGCGTAATGTGCTCGACTTCTTTAGTCTGGTTGGTACAGAAATCAAAATGAAAGGTTGTTTGGTGTCTTATTTTCTCTTCCACTAGAAGAAGCAAAAAAGTAGAACGTTTAACCCCATGGCATTTCATTTGTCGTAACGTTTATTTATCCCTTCAAGTTCCACGGTTATTGTCCCCTTGTACTATTTGAACTAATTGCGTCACTTCGTCTACAATTAACAATTGATGTCAATTTAGTTCCTTTTGCTTCTTTGTTTTGTTTTGTTTTTTTTAGTTCAAATGAAATTTTGTTATTTGTTCTGGCAGTAGTTAATGAGTTACTAATCCATAAACAATGATTCTGTTTTTGTTAAAATTACAGAATTTGATGGGCGGCGCCATGAAAACTTCATTTGCCCAAAACTACAGCGGTCATTAAATAGTACGTTCTGATTGATGAATAATTCACATATTACATTGGCTCTGCTCCGGTCTGTAGAATTTGGACAAATTCTTGGGTTAACGATATTGATGTTCTCATCACGCCCTGAGACCAATTCTCAGTGAAAATGGCGGTAACTCACCAACCAAGCGGACCTGGGTTTGGACCTCGGGATTTCAATGGTACAGGGCGGAGTTCCTGGTCAGTTATAGGCGGGAAAAATTCCCTTATAGCGCACCGCACATGTTCCCGCCTTCATTAACCCGTTTGGTAGGGAAAAGTGGGACGTTAAACCCCATTTCACTTCATTTCATTTAATCAATAATAACAAAAAAAGCTTAATTAAATACAAAAATGTAGTCTTCGCCAGTGTGGTTTTAATGTCTAGGTCAGTGGTTGGTTTGGCCTGGTATCGTTCTGTTCAGGTTGACATTGACCAAAAAACTACACAATACCCGGCATTATAACACGGCTACGTCACGTTCAATATTCATTATATCACGTTTAAAGTATTGATATAAACTAACGTGTTCTATCTGTACCCACAGACCAATCTAGTTCTCCCACAGTCAACTAAACACACTGCAAATACCAGATTTCAAGGGAGCCACGGGATGTATGTGATATCATTTCGTTGGAGCGGAGTCACGGTGGCTAGATACCTATAGGGTTCGACCCCTTTGTTACACGAGAAATGAATGAGAATTGGAATTGTTCAGCCCCCCACCCACGACTCCCTAACGGATGGCCTAGCTAAAAAAATTAATTAGTTTTTCGAATGGGACGAAAATCTGAGGTCTCGTGTATACCGTATGTAGGTAGTATCTTTAGGATTCCTTGATAGTCGGAAATCGAACAAAAACTAAGCCGTAACGCCGCTGTCGGTGAAATTTACCTCATGTCATTGTATTTCCATCTCCCAGGGAGGTTGGGTGCCTTATAGTAAGCACTTTCACGTTGTATCATAAGGGCTGTCATTGAGTCAACTGGGTGGTTTTGATAAACAATTGAAAGATATCTCAGTCTCGAAATGACCTAATTTGTGTTGAGTGGAAGTTAAGCCCCCCCCCCCTCTCTCTCTCTCTCTCTCTCTCTCTCTCTCTCTCTCTCTCAATACGTCAATGTCTATTTTAGTCTTCTGATTTGTTGGGAGTCTGTGTTCTGCTAGTGAAAATTTACATTACCAATAACAATGCTAAATGTTGTGCTTTAATGATGGGGTCGAATGAAATCCTTGACACAATGTCTATTGGTGAAGAAAATGTGTTTATCAGTCACGTTCTAAAACATATTTAACATTGACATATTGATTGTATGTTTATAAACAAATAATTGTTACTCCTTAAAAAAAATATTTTATAAACCGTAATGAGTTATAATTATTTAATAAAAAGTGTGTTTTTTTATAAACAAGTAAATATTATTACATAAAAGTGTTTTACTTTATAAACAAGTAATTAATATTACATAAAAATTGTTTTACTTTATAAACAAGAATTTGTTATTGCATAATAAACGATTTAGTTTATAAAGAAGTAATTATTATTCCATACTTATTTTTCACTTCAATTACTAAATATCACGCAATAAAAGAACGGGTTACGATGCCTCCGATTAAAACAAACATAAAAATATTGTTTATTCTACAAAGTTATGAACATGTCAAATATCATTTATCTTTAAAGACATCATCCAAAATAAACAAAAATTCCAACAAACAAGATGAAAGAACATTTTTCACGGCCAAGTTCTGGCTGAAATATTTGATTGCGATTTGATTTGGATTAGCAACATGGTGTTAACTACACATCCTACAAGTGTTTAAAATATGATATGTTTTTTAAAATCCTCTTTATCAAGCAAAGGGTTTTGTTGTTGGCACAATTCAACAATCACGTATAGATTATATTAACTTTAGTTTTGTCGTTTTTAATAATACTATTTATTAAATCAATATATACATAATATAAAGATACAGAATATAATTATTAGATCTGAAAACATTCTGCAGCTTATATAAATTTATTTATCGTGAGAAATTATTAACAAAAATATAAATACATTATAACAATTATAATCATTCATAAATAATGTATATAAATATCTAGATTGTAAAGAAAAAAATATAAATACATTATAATCATAAGTTATGGTAAAGAAAATATAAATATATTGTTTAAAATTATAATCATGAGTTATATAAAGGTTTAAATTACAAAGAAAATATGAAAATTCTCAATGTTGTAATAAATCAAAAACTTATGTCGGATATATCGTAATTTAGCACTTTCAAGCCACAGCTGGAAATGAAATTGGGTTTAACGTCCTGCTGTTCTGCTCCTAAACTGGGCTAATAAAGACGGGCATACGCCATATGGTGTGCTATGGGGGAAATTTTGCCAGGACAGCGGCGCTATGGCCAACTGCCATGAATTCTTTTTAAGTGCACGCCAATGTCTACAACGAACGAATACGTTGTCGAACGATTTCGTTATATGTCAACGCTTGATGCCAGCCCCCCCCCCCACCTGTGCCACCCACAAGGAGGAACCATGCCGGAAAAATCCCGATGAACTTTCTCGGTCAATACGGGATCGAATACGTACGGGACCACCAGATTAGCAGACCAACGTCTTACTCAATGAGTGACCATGGACAGATAAGGATCATCGATACTGAAAGATAAACCCACAGAGAGTACGATGACTATCACCAATCCAGAAACGGTAGGTGGAAGCACTGGAGCCGACATCAAGTGTTGACATATAACGAAATCGTTCGACATCCCAATATTCAGGGGAGTGAAGGGTGAACGAGATGGTGGCCACTCTAAATATCTTTTTTTTAAATGTATTTTTACTATTCGTTCGCTTTTTTTTAAATAACAAAAACAAACAAATTTTTGGCCGAAATGGGTAAACCATTAACTTGCGCCATAATATTATGTTATAGTGTGTAATGTTCAGCTCCCTGTGATCTGAGTTGGGCCCCTGTGCGCAAGGGCGACTTCCGTTATCTCGTTTCCGGTTTTCCTGTATGTTTTGTTTTGGTAACATTTTTCCCGCTATTAAAAAGTGTTAACAGTTTGTCGCTGTCTTCGTGGTCACTCCTCTACCTTAAACTGTCGTGGTGGCTGACCGTGGATCTACTTACCTACGTCTCAATCAGCGAAGTTAAAGTGTTGTTCCCGTAGACAGGTTGTACTTTCGTTACAAATAGACGACTGTTGGCTTGTTGCCAAAAACGTGCCATTTTACACACTTGAATGATAAACGGAAAATGTCTTCTTCGAGAGCTCCTAAGCAGCGTGTTCTTACCAAAGAAGAGACACTCACATCTTTCGAAGCTTGGAAACAAAATTTAACCTACATTTTGTCTTTGGATGAAAATTTCGCCCCCTTTTTATCCGCTGATGCCGTCTGGAAAAAAAAAACTCGAGCTGATCCACATAGAGGCCTGACTAGTGACAGAAATGGCAAAACAGCTGATCAAAAGTTGGTTTTTCTTGAACTAATGTTGGGACAAATAGCAAATTTTTGTCCAATTATTGCTCGTAGCACCATTATTCAGAAGTCAGTTAGTATCAATTCCGTTTGGCAGTCTATAAGAGCACATTTTGGATTCCAAAACAGTGGAGCACAGGTATTAGACTTTTGTGAGTTTAAACTTGAATCAGATGAAAGGCCAGAGGACCTCTATCAACGACTAGTTGCATTTCTCGATGACAATCTCCTTGCTCCGGGCAGTGGTTTGACACACCATGGCGCCACAGTCACCGAAGAGGAGGAGATCTCGCCATCCCTGGAGAATTTAGTCACCGTTCTATGGTTACGCCTACTCCACCCAGCTCTACCTAAATTGATCAAACAGCGATATGGTACAAATCTACGCCATTGCACCATTTCATCGTTAAAACCTGAAATATCTCTGGCCTTACCAGCTTTATTAGACGAACTGGAAGCAACTGAGGAAGTCAGATGTATGCGGATGGGTTCCAGATCTCAATTTCCAACGCCCTCAAAGTTACGCACAGACCTCCGCACCTCCTCTGCCTCAACATCACGTCGTCATAAACTATGTCCTCTCTGTTCCCAGTCTAGACGAGGTTCAACCGACCATTTTCTTAGTTTGTGCCCTTACTTACCTGAAAGTGACAGAAAATTCATGGCTCGGGCTCGACAAGTCATTGTTGAAGACAACCTAACTGATGACATATCTCCTCCTGCAGATCCCCCTGTTGTCTCTACCCGAAAAGTCCAAGTTGATCATTCCCCTTACCTAGATGCCTTCTATAACCATCATACAGTCCGTGTTACCATTGACAGTGGCTCAGAAACTAATATGATTAGTAATTCTTTGGTACAACTCCTCGGTCTTCCTGTTACACAGAGTACCCAGCATGCTACACAAGCTGACGGACAAACCCCTCTAAATGTGGTTGGAGAAACTAAGTTTGAACTTTCTCGTGACCATCACATACTCAAATTCACAGCACTTGTCGTCGAGTCCATGGATGTGGAAATTCTTGGTGGCACCCCATTTATGGTTGTGAATGATGTTGCTGTTCGCCCGGCTAAGCTACAAGTCATCCTCGCTGATCAGATTTACCCTTATGGTTCAAGTGGTGTTAAGTCTGCTCCTTCGGTACGAAGAACTCAAGCTGTTGTATTAAGATCTAGCTCCTTCACAACTATCTGGCCTGGCAAGTTTATTGAAGTCAACGTTCCAGACGACATGGTCGACTTCAGCGAAATAGCCATTGAACCCAGAGCTGATATTTCACATGGAGGTTCTTGCCAACAATGGCCTCGCCCTGACATTTTACGCCCAGTTGGTGATAAAGTACGTATACCAAATTCAACAGATTTCCCGATTAATGTTCGTCGTAATGCCCACTTCTCGCAGGTTTTACCAGTATACACACCTGAAGTTGTATCCCCTACGACGACAAACGATCTCCTACCTCCAATTAAACAACCTTCCCTTGCGGTTCAATTAGATCCCGATAACATCCTTCCTGTTTCTGTACGCCAACAATTGCAGACTTTACTTCAACAATATGAACAAGTCTTTAGCCCAAACCCAAAAGGTTATAATGGTGCTTTTGGCTCTTTTACTGCCAAAGTGAATATGGGTCCGGTACTTCCCCCTCAGCGAAAAGGTCGAGTACCCCAATATGCAAAAGACAAATTGAATGAACTGCAGTCAAAATTTGATGAATTGGAACAGCTAGGTGTATTCTGTAAACCTGAAGATATTAATGTTGTGGTCGAGTATCTGAACCCATCCTTCCTAATTAAAAAACCTAATGGCTCGTATCGACTGGTCACAGCTTTTGGAGAAGTAGCGAAGTACGCAAAACCTCAGCCGTCCCTCATGCCTGATGTTGATTCCACTCTACGGGCTATTGCCAGCTGGAAGTACATTATCGCAACTGATTTATCCAATGCATTTTACCAAATACCGCTTTCTCCTGAATCAATGAAGTTTTGCGGTGTAGCTACACCTTTTAAAGGCATCCGAGTTTATACAAGATGCGCTATGGGTATGCCAGGTTCCGAAACGGCGTTGGAAGAATTAATGTGTCGGGTTTTGGGTGATTTTATTCAACAAGGTTTCGTGGCCAAAATCGCAGACGATCTATATTGTGGAGGTGACACACCTGAATTGCTTTGTCAACATTGGGAAGTTGTACTACAGGCTCTTCGTAAAGCTTCACTAAATCTCAAAGCCACAAAAACCGTCATAGCTCCAAAACAGACAACTATCCTAGGTTGGATTTGGCGTCAGGGCAATCTCAGTGCAAGCCCCCACAAGATTGCTACCTTATCATCGTGCCAAATCCCCCAAACTGTCAAAGAAGTACGAGCGTTCATTGGCGCATACAAGTTTTTAGCTAGAGTTCTTCCACAGTGTTCCAGATTGCTTAGCCCTCTCGACAATATTGTTGGTGGTGCCCAGTCTC
The DNA here is from genome assembly GCA_963678685.1 of Patella ulyssiponensis. NCBI lineage: Eukaryota > Metazoa > Mollusca > Gastropoda > Patellidae > Patella > Patella ulyssiponensis. The sequence continues at coordinate 537,077 of OY783232.1, read as the reverse complement.
AAGACAAGATCATATGGACCGATGAAATGTTAACAGCTTTTCATGCTGCACAAGCACATTTGAAAGAGGCGCAATCCATTACTTTACCCTGTTCCCAGGATAGCCTATGGATTGTCACTGATGGTTCTGTTCGTGACTATGGCTTAGCCTCAACCCTTTACGTACTTCGTGATGACGAATTGAAGCTTGCAGGATTCTACAGTGCTAAACTGCCGGAACGGAAGCATGGTTGGAGTCCATGCGAAATTGAAGCATTGTCAATTGCCGCTTCTGTTAAACATTTTGCACCGTACATCATCCAGTCTGCACACTCCACTCAACTCCTCACGGACAGCAAACCATGTGTGGAGGCCTTTGGTAAACTTCAAAGAGGAGAATACAGTACAAGTCCCCGCGTCGCTACCTTCCTATCCATTGCCAGCCGTTATCAGGTCAATATCCGACATCTCTCTGGTAGTGTCAATATTCCGTCTGACTTTGGTAGTAGAAATGCCCCACGTTGCGAAGAACACAACTGTCAGATTTGTTTGTTCATTAACTCGCTCACCAATTCAGTGGTTAGATCTCTGTCTGTGCAAGATGTCATAAACGGTTCTATTAAATTACCATTTGTCAACCGCCCTATGTGGCGCCATGCTCAACAAGACTGCCACGACCTACGAAGAGTACATGCACATCTTTCTCAAGGAACTCGGCCTTCTAAGAAGGCTACTAATGTGTCAGATATAAAACGTTATTTAAACAATGTCTCAATAGCCACGGATGGTACTCTTGTTGTTCGCAAATCTGATCCACTTGCGCCCGCGCGGGAACTACTGGTTATTCCCAAGGAACTTATATCTGGCTTAATCACTGCATTACATATCCGTCTTGATCATCCTTCACGGTATCAAATGTGTAAAATAGTAAAAAGATACTTCTATGCCTTGGATCTTGATCAGTGTGTAGATGTTGTGAGTCGCAGTTGTCAACAGTGCGCAGCTCTTAGGAAAATCCCCTCGTCTTTAATTGAACAGAGTTCGGATCCTCCACCCACCAATGTTGGTACTTGCTTTGCAGCTGATGTTTTGTGTCGTTATAAGCAAAAGATTTTGATACTTCGTGAATGCGTCACTTCGATGACTTCTGCTCTCATCGTTGCAGATGAAAAACACAAAACCATCAGAGATGCTCTAATGCAGCTTTGCATTGAAATGATGCCCGTGGAAGGTCAATGTGTTGTACGCTGTGATCCAGCTCCGTGCTTTCAGGCTTTGCTATCCGACCCAGTACTCAATCAATATGGCATTCACATTGACTTAGGTCGCGCCAAAAATATCAACAAGAATCCTGTTGCGGAACGAGCCGTTCAAGAAGTCGAAGATGAAGTTCTTCGCCAAGATCCCACAGGTAGTTTAGTGTCACCAATGTCACTATGCCGTGTGATAGCTCGCTTGAATTCTCGTCTTCGTGCAAGTGGTCTCTCCTCAAGAGAAATGTGGTGTCAACGTGACCAGATAAATAACCAGCCATTGACAGTCAACGATTCAACTCTCATCCAGTCTCAACAAGATCGTCGTTCCAGGAATCATCCAAGTAGTGCCCGATCTAAATGTCCCCGTGCTTCATCCAAGTCTTCCCCTAGTATTAATATAGGCGATCTAGTCTACCTGTACTGTGACCGCGATAAGAACCGTGCAAGAGATAAATATCTAGTCACCAATGTCCGCGATACTTTCATAGTTATCCACAAGTTCAGGAATAATCAAATTCGTTCCAAATCCTATTCTGTTAAGCTATCCGACGTGTATAAAGTTGACGATACTTACGAGCCAAACAGTTCAGACAGTGATGATGATGCCGTCAGTATTCCTGACATCCTGACCACACCCCCAGAGAGCAATACCGAATCTTCTTTCTCTCAATCATCTAGCCATAATGATTGTGGTCAGTCAGTGTGTGATCAACTACCTAACCGTTCACACAGATTACCTACCAAGTTTCGTGACTTTGTATTGTATTGATACTTTTTATTATGAGACTGTTAGTTTTTGGTTATTACTGTGTAATTTTAATTTACATGTATGTGTTTTCCACCACAAAGAAAAGTGGTCGCGCCATAATATTATGTTATAGTGTGTAATGTTCAGCTCCCTGTGATCTGAGTTGGGCCCCTGTGCGCAAGGGCGACTTCCGTTATCTCGTTTCCGGTTTTCCTGTATGTTTTGTTTTGGTAACATTTTTCCCGCTATTAAAAAGTGTTAACAGTTTGTCGCTGTCTTCGTGGTCACTCCTCTACCTTAAACTGTCGTTGGGTTAAGCTAGCTTTCTAGTACATAATCAATCCATTGGTATAGTTCTAACAACCCGTCTTCCATTAGCCCAGGTTAGGTGCAAAAGAGTAGGACGTTAAACCCCATTTCATTTCATTTCAGTTCTAACAAATAAAATAGAATTGTCTATAACAACTGATTGTTGAAACTGTTGGTAAAGGAATGCTCCCTGTATGACGTATTGATAAACAATGTAAAACACGTGACAGACATTTAGCAACCCGTGAAAACAAGCCCTAGATTATGGCACAAAAAACTTCCGATAATCCGTCTTTAAACTCGCGAGATAATCCCTCTGTAAACAGACAACAAGAATCAAACGGAGTCTGGGCATAGGAGATAATCCACCCTGTTACAATCGTCTCTGAGTAACTAATATTTTTATAGAATATCTTGTTGATTGCCTGTGACACTCGGGGTGCAACGAGCCAGGATGGTCAAAAACAAACAGATTCAAACACCAGCAGACATCTTTTATATGGCAGACAGTTACTTACTGCCTCCATTACATTGCCCATATATAGGCCAAGAAAATTTCGCGTGATTTTGAGAGAGAGAGAGAAATGGGGTTTAAAGTCCACTCGACACAAACTAGGTCATTTTGGGACTCACATATGGTTTAATTTTATTTCAATAATCCGCTTGCGCGTAGGTGTCTTTAGCAAAACTGGAGGGCCCGGCGGAAACCCACGAGGTTGAGAAGGCGCCCCTATCTCCATGCCACGCTCACACCAGGGATCGAGACCACAGCCATAAGCCAGTGGTGACCGGTCAGCTAGAGGTCGAAGCGCGGCACTCTAGACCACTAGGCCATCCCAACCCCCCTCTCGTGATTTTAAGCGTGATGTCCCCATGTCAGTGGTGCAGAACGGATGGGCGGTCAAGGAACAGTGTCTTCCATTGGTTGAACATCAAAGTTGGAAGTGGAAATAAGATTAGACCGTAGCGCCGCTGCTCAGACAAAATTTATCTCATAGTACACGTCATGGGATATGCCGGTTTTCATTCGCCTGGTGGGGATTGGGTGGACGAATGCTTAAAGCATGCGCGTTGCCTTATATTGTCTGAAATCGAGTCCAGTAGCGTGGTTTCATTAATTCTGTGCAGAGGAATTTTGAAATAAAATTGAACCTAAAGTTAGTCACGAAATTTGTGTAGAGTGGACGTAAAACCCATCTCCCTCTGTCTCTCTCTCTCTCTCTCTCTGTCTCTCTCTCTCTCTCTGTCTCTCTCTCTCTGTCTCTCTCTCTCTCTCTCTCTGTCGCTCTCTCTGTGTCCCCCTCTCTCTCCATTCACCGGATGGCGCAGACAAAATGAAGATGTTAATCCCAAATTCATTTCACATTGCTGTCTAATACCATAAATGAAAAAAAAAATCACCGTCTGATTTTGAGTCAACATAATAAATTGTATTCCTATTTGATCTGTGGTAAATAAATATTATTTAATACAATAAATAAATACTTGTCAGTTAACCTTGAAGCAGACTGTGTATACAATCCATCATAATCATATCTAATATTATTGTTAATAGAATATACAAAACTCGTCTTTATCATAATCATAACTAATATTGTCGTTAAGAGAATATACAAAACAAGTCTTTGATGCCTCTTTGATGTCCAAAAACCAACTGTGTATTTTGCCATAGTTTTGTTCACGTTCCAGGAGATAATTGGAAGTTAACTTGGCAATGGTGGTTATAATATCTGATTTATATAGAATATTATTGGACCTGGCCTTTCATAATGTCACGAAAACCTGACATAAGAAAGATGGAAGAGATGATCCAGATTGATGACAGTCCATGTAAGTAAAGAAAGACATATTTAATATCAAATCTTTCAGTCACTAACCAGGAGACCTTGTTTATGTATGTTTAAAATCAATAATTTATTCAATTATTGAGAAGGGTCGATGGACAGGCATGGTGTTTATGACTTCTCTCCTAAATACAGAAATGAAATAGGGTTTAACGTCCTACTGTTCTACTCCAACTGGGCTAATGAAGACGGGAATGCAGTGTGCTATGAGGGAATTTTGTTCGAGGACAGCGGCACAATGGCCTACTTTGAATAACGAATTCCAACTGCCAAGGGATCTTTTACGTGTACATATATTCGTCTCCACCGAAGGACTAGACAGCTGCCCTGTCCTGCACCACAGACAAGAGAAAACCTGGATGAACTTTCTCGGCCAATGCAGGAATCGAACACGCGACCTCCAGGCTAGCGCGTCAGCACCTTAACCGTTTAGCCACCGTGTCTCCCCCTAAATACAAGAATGAAGATGGATATATATATATAAAAGAAATGGTTGAATAAACAACAAAACAATAAAACGAATTCTTAATCAACAACATTAATATACATGGATATCCGGGTTTTGGCCCAGAAAGGTCTTCGAGTGTTTTTCTTAATGGATTTTATTTATGTGTGGCAATCCACGGTGATGGCCACTTCCATTATATTACCAAATTTGGATATATGTGCATGCTTAGAAATTGACGTCCTGCATAACAGTTCTTACTTTGTCATTTTTACACAGTCGTGATATCCTATAATTTCTTGGGGGCCAATTTATGTTTGCAAAGTCGCAAAACGGCACGATCCGAAGAAACTATATGGACACGGCTTCATTTGTAAGAGCGCGTAGACTAACCATTTTCCAGTAATTATATACCGTAGGGTGCCTTTTCTTTAAGTCGCACACACACAAATTACTAGTTGTACCAGTCAAAAGCTACAACAGGGCTTAAGATTTTGGATTATTTGCCAAAATAACTGGATTTAATAATGGGAGGTAATCTAAAAGGGACGTTTGACAAATATAACACCTGTTTGTAATTCATGAAACTAAAAAATACAAAAGAAAATCATAAAATATTGAGATTTAAATCAAAGGAACGGTAATCTAAAAGCTAACAATAATCATACAATAAACCAGCCATTTTATAAACCTCCTTTGAATGTGACTAAGATGCGCATATGCTAAGAATTGCGACATTGCTAGGACAAAATTCATTTTTCTTTGCTGCAGAAAACAAATATTATCTTTGTGGTATCCTCTTTTTGCATAGTTCAATGTTGACTACTAAAAACTCAACAAGAATTTGAATAAAAATTCAAATAGAAATAATCAAGAAAAGTTCCACAATATTAGCATTGAACACGCGCATGCAGCTTTCCGCATACTCCAGTTGCATTTCTGGCTTAGACGACTGCATTTTAGAGGTGTTATGTAAGAAATGTTTCAAAGCTGGATTTATTGTAATACTCTTAATCTAAAGCAATAGTTTTCTCACAAATTTGCAGTCTTAAAGAAGGGTGTGTATGTTGTTTTACAGAACCGTCGAAATGTTTCTTGTGTCGCTTGGCAACTAAACGCCCTCTGTCAGTATTTAATGTCAGACTCCCCAGAAGATCAAACTATTAAACAGGTCTAGATGTCACTTTTGGAATGTCCTCAAAAAAACAAATATAGCAGAATCACGGAGTACACTTGAACAGCCATTTTCTAGTTGCGGATATTATCGACATGATCAAATTACACCAAATTCAACCTAAGGCTTTTGAAGTGATAATCTGCTTTTGGGTCGCTCTGGCAATAACGTAGCATCCCTTTAGCTTATCATATTCCGCAAATTTGGTGAAATGGTTTTACTCCTGGGATCTTTCTTGTTCTGTTGGCATTCTTGTTGCAACTCTCCATGCGAATAACTAAAGTTGTTTAAAGATGGGGAGCCACGGTGACCCATTGAGTCAGGTACTGACCCCCTAAGCAGGAAGTTCGAGATTCGATCTAAATGTTTGCATAGAATATTCCAGGGATGATTTTCCATTGTGGTTTAATTCTCCATATCAGTGGTGTAGGGCAGAAAGGTCTCACATTGAACAACGTCTATAGTCGCTTGGGTGGTACAAAATATCAAGGCCCCGTGTGTACAATGGTATGCACGTGAAAGAGCCCTTGACAGTTCGAATTTGAAGTAAGAGTAGTACTATGCTACAGCGCAGCTTTATGTATATGCCCCTCGTAGCAAATTGAATGACATGTACCCGTTTTCACAAGTCCCTGGATGATACAGAATAGTTGACCTTTCAATCCTAGTTCACCTTTGATTACAATAGCAGAATGAATCCATGGACAGTGACCACTGACACATTCATCAGGTCACGTTGTCGGTTCTTTAAACCAATGTAAATCTGATATTAGGGATGTTGTGGGGGGCCTGCTAAATATAAACACAACATGTGGAATACTTGATTTACTTGTAAAAACTCTTTGTTTCATCAGAGATGTGGTTGGTTTCTGGTTATTCAGCGGCTTTACGGTTAAATAAAATGATTGTTAAGTACGGCAACTGACAAACATCAGCATCCTACTTTCCGACTCGACCGTTTGACTTGTTACATTCCGATCATTGACAACGTGTTATTTGCCGGTAAAAAGAAAACTTTTGATAAACTTAATGTTTCAGTCAGAACAAAATAGGCAATGATATATTCCTGAAGCAATGGTTTCGAGTTGCTTGAAGAGGCGCATATCGGAATGGACGGGGCCATTGGCGTATTAGAGTACCTGTGTTTGGCATATATCCATTTTTAGTACCATAGAAATAGTTGGCAATGAGACCCTGTACTCAAAAAGGGGGGTCGATCCCAGTTTTTTTTAAATAGGATAATTTTAACTGACAATTTATCGAGTACGCTTCCAATACTCATGTATCACAGTGTAAATACAAACAGGCCATCTGACCACCAAACCCAAGTTTGACCTCTACACCCCTAACTATATTTTTATCAAACCAGTGTGAACTAGTTGAATATGACATGTCCGACAACCGCGAGACGGCGCCTAGGGGGGGGGGGGGCATTTGTTGAAGCTCGTGCATTTGCCCCCTTAACCTTAGACTTTGCTCCAGCTTTGCCCCTCCAACCACCGACAACTGGCGCCGCCACTGTTGGTGTTACAGTTAATCGATGACGGTTAATACCTGGATCTATAGCGTGGATTTAAAACCCCAAGTCAACATCCTCTTCCCCCGTCTTCAAGTAACTCGGGTCGATATGTATATCTGTAGTTAGGGTGACCTAACATTCCATATATGTATATATAAATGTCAGCCTGTCTGATCTACACGTTTCGTTTGTGGTCGCCATTTTGATGCACCCATCGCCTACCATATCAAATAGTCTAGGCTTCTGAACTCCAGGTCCGGTCCAAAACGCATATGTTACGTAGCAGATCTTAAGAGCTAAACAAGACAAAAATCCTTTAAAAAGAATGGCGATCGACCGGTTTCGATTCCGGTCGCCATCATTCCAAACAGTCCGGGCCAAGGTCCCAAATTGTACCAAACACCAGTTAGAAAAATACTATAAATATAGTGAATAACACGAAATTGATTGAATTATAATGAAGTTTAATGTCCTACGTTTTTCCGCCTTCCGGGATAATGAAGGTGGACATACGCCATGCAGTGAAGGAAATTTGGGCCGGACGGCAGCATTTCCGCCTTTACACTTCCGCCAATTCCATTGATATTATGATTTTCTTTTCTTATCTTATTAAGAAATCAATTTGAGTGCGGTACATTTTTGGCGTTTGTTAAACATGCATTATGCAAGAGCTAAATCTGCCTATTGCAAGTCTTTCTTTAGGCCTGAAATGTTATCTAAATTATTAATTAGACATTAATTAACTTATCCAGACCATAATAAACTCTCGATGCCATTGTTAGCCTCCGATATTTAATAGATTTGAATACATTTTGTGATTGATAATTGAAGGTAAACATGGATAATCGAGACTTGTTATCATACCAACGTTAGTAGTGACGACCCTTACTAGCCTAAAATTCAATCACTAATATCTCGGTTCAGAGAAAAGCAATTTGACCGAAATTTTCAGCATATTTTGTTGTCATTTAGTAATTATTATAACGAGAACTGTTAGCTCTTTATCAAATCTTACCTAACCCCTTTTTACCTAATGTCCTTTTCAGCTATATTTAATATTTAATTGACAATCAAAAGACTTAGATTTAAATATATTTTTGGACTAGACTGACATGGGGTTTAAAGGAGATAAATCGCTAACATTTGGGACCTAGAAATTGACACAAGTGGGTCACAACGCATTTAATACTGTAATATGAATGTATATAAACTGATTTACATTCAATGGTTTCCGTTTTTACTCTAATTTCAAATCAGTTATTTTCGGCGAAATAAGCCTGCAGTCTCAATCGAATGCAAATTTCTAGCGTCTGGTTATTCCAGCCTACATACGCCTATCGATTTGGTGCAATAATTCTAGCCGCGCTCCTTAAGTCTTTGCTAGAACTGTGGCTGAAACGCATTATGGTACACGAAATAAAATGTTTTATTTGTCTTAAATATCAGAAGCCCATCTTTTTTAGGTAAGATCACAGCATCAATGCTGATTTAAATTCAAATAATTATTTTTTCAGTGTTGAAGATTTTGGATGATATTGAGTTAGAGACTTGGGTACTTTAACGTCCTCCTCTTCTGCATCAACTGGTTTAATAAACATGCCTTGTGCGATGATGACAATGTGTTTACATTGCGGCAGTTCTCCTTACTCTTCATCGAATTATGTCTACCATAGTTCCATTACAAGAACGTCAGCGTGTATACACTGAACTTTCCTCTCCGGACTAATCATCCAGAGTCAAGTAGTCAGATTGTACGGTCTGTTTTTGAGTTAAATGACACGTTTTTTTCCCACCGAGAAATATGAGCCACGGTGTCTAAATGGATGAGACGCTGTCTCGCAAGTCTGGCGGTCGCGGGTTCAATACCGCGGTGTTGGTCGAGGAAGATCCTCCTGATTTCTGACGCGGTTTCCTCTTGTCAGTGATGCAGGACGGAGGTCCTAACAAGGACAGCTGTCTAGTCGTTCAGATGGGACGAAAAACCGAGGTCCCGTGTTCACAAAGAGATAAAGAGAAAAATGGGGTTTAACGTCCACTCGACACAAACCAGGTCATTTCGGGACTAACATATGGTTTAATTTTATTTCAATAATTCGCATGCGCGTAGGGTTCTTTAGCAGTGGGAGGAAACCGGAGTGCCCGGAGGAAACCCACCAGGTTGAGAAGGCGCCCCTATCTCCATGTCACATACCTCACACCAGGGATCGAAACCATAGCCGCAAGCCAGAGGTGACCGGCCAGCTAGAGGTCGAAGCGCGGCACTCTAGGCCACTAGCCCCCCCCCCCCCCCCGTGTTCACAATGGCGTGCACATAAAAGATCCCTTGGCAGTTGGAATTCGATATAAGAGTTGGTCTAAGTGCCGCTGCCCGGACAACATTTCCCTCATAGCATTGCGTGGCGATTCCCGTCTTCATTAGCCCAGTCGGCGCAGAATTGCATAAAGTTAAACATCATTTTATTTTATTTTATTTCATTTCCCACGGAGAAATGGTCTAGTTTGTGTTGAGTAGGCGCTGTGATCAACAAGAGTTTGGTACCAGATTTCTGGAACTAGATTTAGGGTTATCAAACTCCACATCAATATCATCCCCGTTACTGCAGATCAACATTTAAACTGTGAATACTTTCACCCCACTTTATTGACACTCAAGTTAAATATTGTATTTTACTGGTTACAAGTGAGAGAGTTATTCCCCCTGTTCATTTCAATATCAATAATATCGAGACCAATTCAAACCCTCTGCAGCAATATCAGAAATATTTGACAGAAATGATGTTGATTTTTCGTGTGCAAGAAGGTTTTATATGTTTTGTTTGGCTTTCGTCAAACAAGATGCTGGATGTTGAAATAGGGAGGGGAATTCCCTGTTTACCGCACGTAAAAATATTAAAACAATTTCCGATATGAGGCCAACTTTATTTTAATATTGAATAATGTTTTAACTTGTCTCTGAGTTTAAACTAATAATTGATATTTACCATTGAACAGTTTTCATCTATCTCTAAAACATCTTTATGGATTTGAAAAGATTGTGAGTGATATACATCTTCACATTGCGTATAACGTCCTACTGTTCTGCTCTAACTTGGCTAATGAAGACGGGCATGCTCCGTATAGAGTGCTCTGAGGGAAAGTTTGTCCAGACACTTACATCGAATTCCATCTGCCAATGGACCTTTAACGTAAACGCCAATGTATACACGGGAACTTCGTTTTTCGTCCCATCCGAACAACTACTTCACAAAAAAGATGCAATGGTGTTACCGTCCTACTGTTCGGCACCAAGCAGGATAATAAAGACGGGCATACAGCCTATTCTTAATAAATTTACCAACTGTCTTGGGTTAATTTACGTACTGAGAGGGGGAGGGAGAGGGGGAGGGGGAGAGGGAGGGCGGGGGGTACTTTCGGGACTAACATATGGTTCAATATTATTTCATGCGAAGAGGTCTTTAGCAGTAGGAGGAAATCGATGAACCAGGAGAAAACCTACGAAGTTGGATAGGCAACCCTACTCCTAGTCACGCACAAGCGGGGAATCGAAACCACGTCACTTCCGTTTGACTCAATGACAGAGGGTTAGCCAAAAGTTTAAAAAGTGCATCAAACGCATGCAGACAATGTCAACAAGGCTTATTTTTAGCAAATGGTTTGTTTGTAATTCTGGTAGCCGGGCAGTAAAACAAAATACAACACATCATTAAAACAAGGCTTTGGTTTCATGAGCCCACTGAATCGCATGTTGCTGGTATTTATTGATACAGAACAAATCACGCATATTACAAGGATAGCAGATCAAATGTTTGCTGTTGCCAAATCACTTTTTTTATCGATCCGGAGCTTTGTCAAAAATTTCTTTGAAAGGAAAGAGATTTTATTGTAAATGTAGGTTTATTTGCATGTTGAAATATTTAAATAATGGTTCGGATAATCCGTATATTTACCTATATTTGTTAATTTAATCGCTAGTGTTAGTTCTTAATTGACACTGAAACTTTTGCCCTGGGATGCCCTGGGGTGTCCAGTGTCGCAACTAGCCCAGAGTCACGAGGGACCGGGAATTGTTTTCAGGGTTGCTGTAACATTGACGGACAATGTACATCTATTTGTTGGGTCGGCAATTTCTTCACAAAGGGCGGGGGGACTTTTTGCAACCCCTCCCCTTCGCCCCCTCCCCCTAGTTACATACCTGGGGTGCAACCTACACCTGTGAAGTCTCTGAACTTAACGGGTGTATTATTATAAATGTCTCGTCGACCAAGACCATAAATACCTTTTGGACAATCGACAGAATAAAATGGCCAATGTCACATGATCGATCGGGGATTAGTTTTGTTGATTTGGCTGTTAATCTGCTTTTAGCCTCGTTTCCATTATTTCCCTAGTCCCCACGTGTTGTTCCTTGGATTGGAGAGTAAATCAGAAACATCTAACAAGTCTTGTCGTTGATGAATTAACGGATTATCCCCTTGGATTACTGGTGCTGGTTTTCGTTAACTCCACCAAAATAAACAGAAGACGAGAGAGAAAAACAAGGCACGGATTTGTTTGTGTCGGTTTCCACGGTCGCATTCTTCTTAGAGTAACATGAACATGGATTGGGCTGACATTGGACAGTGTCTGGGTGGGCAGTGGACATAGATTGGGCTGACATTGGACAGGGACTGGGTGGGCAGTGGACATAGATTGGGCGGACATTGGACAGGGACTGAGCTGACAGACACCTGGTGGAAAGTGGACATGGATCGAGCTAACATTGGACAAGGACTGAGTTGATAGAGACTGATGGATAGTGGATGTAGATTGAGCTGACATTGGACAAGGGCTGAGCAGGCAGAGGCTGAGTGGATATTGGACAGGGACAGAGCTGACAATGGACAGGATCTGAGGTGACAGAAACTGAAATAACATTAACGGAGTCGGTAATTAACTGTCCGGACAGTGGACAAGAATTAAGCTGACAGGGATTGGGCTGGCAGTGGACTGTGATTGGGTGGACAGTGGGAAGAGACTGGGCGTACAGATGACAAAGATTTATATGACAACGGACAAGAACTGGGATGACCGTGGCGGACCGGGCGGAGGACGTAGACAGAACGGACAACGGTCAGTAAGATTAGAGACTAGATACTACAAAAACAATCAACTCCGGTAGATTATCATCAAGTAGCAAAATCCACAATAAACAATGAATACAATAAATGTTCTGAATTCTTGTTGACCATCTAGGTCATTTTTGCACTATTATGATAAACTGTCTTTGTGGTTGTGTTATGGTTAAGACCAGACGCCCAATGACCTTTTTCGCTTGTCGCGTCAGGTGTAATAACACGGTTGACACTTAAAAGATTGGTACTGCACTTAAAATAGACGAGGCTTTAATGGTCGATAAGGACAGGTGTGTAGTCGTTCGGGTGGGGCGAAAAACCGAGGTCCTGTGTACACATTGGCGTTCTCGTCAAAGAACCCTTGTCAATTAGAATTCGATATAAGAGTAGGTCGTAGCATATTTCCCTCATAGCACACTGTATGACATATGTCTGTCTTCACTGGCCAGGTCGGAGCAGAACAGTAGGACGTTAAAACCCATTTTCATTTCATTACGCCAACTGGTATAAATGTACACAGGTAATATCTACATTGTCTCTAACATTTGGGATTTAAAGATACATTATGGGAGATTAGATAACAAGTTGGCAGTTCTTACTACAATAGTTAAAAACTAGCTAATATAAAGGCAATTTGCTGAAAATTTCAGTCAAATTGATAAACTTTTAGCTTAAAACTAAGCGATTGAAATTTCCGCTTAGCCTCGGTCATCATTACTAAAGTCGGTAAGAAAATCCACTTTTAGTGGTAAATCACGAAGGAAAATATTTCAGCGAATCAAACTACAATCCAACAAAAATCTCATGCTAGCCTCAGCATCGAGAGTTGATTATGGTCTGAATAGGTTAATTAATGTCTAATTAATAGTTTTTATAACATTTCATGCCTAAAGAAAGACCTACAATAGGCAGATTTTGCTCTTGCATAATGCATGTTTAATAAGTCTGTAATTAAAATACGCGAATATGTGCTTACAAATGAAGAGTCAACATCAATTATTATCAATAAGATGTGAGGTTTACGGAATAAATTTTAATATTTTATGAATAAAACACAGATCCTATTAATTTCGTTTCGTTTTTTATAGTTCAAAATTTCGTTTTACTTGTATTTACAATACTAGGAGGTGGGGGGGGGGGGGGGCAAAACGAAGTATAGGTCTATATTACAATCAGATTGAGAGAATATGGTCTAACTTTGATGAAAGTTATGGGGCACTTCATCACAGTAGAGACTAACATTTCCAACAGTATGCATTGATCAGCGTGCGAAATATTTTAAAAACTGAAATTATGGATTTGAATGTTTTACACAAAGATTATTTTAGGGCTCAGCACACTTCAGTGTGGAATGTAAAGGAAGTGAAGACGTCTGAAGATAAAACGATCGTTTGTTGACCTTGCTGTAATCTTGTACAATTCGTCAGCACATTTTCCATACAAATCATATTTTCCACCAAAGCTGTGAATTCAGTCATAAATTCTTTTAATAATCCGTCATAGTGTTAGAATAATCTCTCTATACTGGTCTATTAGTGTCGACTAAACATAACATCTACCGGATTGTTACCAGTGGCGTAGCTCGAGGGAGTAGTGTCTTTGCAATTTCTTTTTACCTCTTAAAGTCAAATCTCATTATCTTATAGAGGTTTTTATTATTATGGGCGGGGGGGGGGGGAGCTTATTTTCGAAAGTAGCACCGTTTCAAAAATGTTTTTAGTTCTTTTGGGGTGGGGGTGGGGGGCTGTAAAATTTACTACCATTACAATGCACTGTCTATAAAACTGTATCGTTCTTGTCTTTAAATACAAAAAAAACAATTCCGTACTTCATTAAAAATCATATATTTCATTTGAAACTGTATGTTCCCTATGATTTGATTTTTAAACTGTATAATGGCGCCTTTATTTGTTAGTTCGCTCCCCAAGGCTACTAAAGCCTAGTATATTTTCACGGTTTGAAGAGGCAGTGCGATTTATCGGTCAGCTGATGTGATAACCGGAAGTGAAGGATCTGAAGTTGGCTTTAAGGAAGAGTTACACTCGGCTTTAACTGCATACACTAAGCTCAAGGTAAATGACGAAAACAATTAAATCGCTTGTAATATCAAGACTGTTTTAATTCCTGTGCCTATAAGATTAGCTTAATATGTGACCAGGATCGGCACAACAGTAGCAACCAGTAAGTGGTTTCAGTTAAACACTGCCCTTCGTTCAGTAGGTGTTTAACATCGAGTGGTATGACCAACAACAACGTTAATCTCTAAGCTAAGGATTTGTAGTAAGGCGGTGTTTAATAGTAAATAAAAATAGCCTCTTGGGATAAAGACGGCGAACCCCAAACTGTTCAATAACACCGTAGATAATAATTGACCTCTAAGTTAAAGGAGCTAATTCGCTGATATTTAGGACCTAGAAATTGGCACAAATAATAATGTAATATAAATGCATATAAACTAATTTACATTCATTAGTTTCCGTTTTTTCTAATTTCAAATCAGTTATTTTCGGCGAAAAACGGGAGAAGTCTCAATCGCATTGCCATCTCTAGTGTCTGGTTATTCCAGTCTAGATCGGTAGTATTTATTGCGTAATATATGGTCACTGTTTCACATGACCATGTCATCCCTCAAAGCGAATATTTTGTGCACCCAGCGTTGTCGCACAGATTGCAGATAGTTGTAGCAGACGTAACGACGTAGAACTTTAAATCCCATTTCAACTCAGTTCATTTATCTTTCTAAAGACACATTTTTTACAGACGCTTTTCGGTTTTATATCACTAATCAGCGCAAGCAAAATTATAAAATTTATCTTACAAAATGAGCGTCATCAGTAGCGGCATGTCAAGGCTATTCGGATTGCAAATTGTTATTGGCGCACGCGCATCGCTCTTTTTTTTCTATTTTATTGTATTGAACTACACCGTACAGTTTTCCATAGATTTAAATACAATAACATGAATACAATATACATAAATACAATATAAACCGCCTTACACAATAACAAGACACACAATAAACATTAATTACACGACAGAGTACCCCCCCCCCCTCCGCCCACACACCCTTAAAAAACGAACAACTTTCCCACACGCACCGCACCAACTCACAGAAGGGGTTTATTAAAGAAAAAAGACAGGGGAAATGACCACGCCATGATGTATGATGTATTTCAGATTTCTTCGAGTTCTATTTATTCTTTCGTTCTAGCACGCTTTATCAACACAATTATTTATAATTATTTTGTTATCTTCTTTGCGAACATGTGCGAAATTTTCGAAACAAATAACCCACATGTGCTGTTATTCGAGAGTCTAAATTGTATAGATATTTCCCTGTCGGCAATTTACCCCCCCCCCCGCCCTTTTTTTAAAGGCAAATAAAAGGGGGATCGAAAGGAGGGTTTATAATCATATTTTACTGCTTTGATAATAATGTACTGTAGTGCGAAGAACAGACCACTTTGAAATGTCTACATGTACAGATAATGTAAGGTTCGTTCAATAGATTCGCGGTATGTTAGTTTTTTGCAGAAAATGTGAAAGACTAATAGAAGTATCTTGACATTTGCAGCACATGATAAAATATTTGGTAAATAGAGCAATTGCCTAACAATTGCTCTTGTTTCAACAAGCAAAAGAGATCGCCCTAACCGTGTGTGCTAGACTATAAACAATAAAAGCACGATAACTATTTTTGGTAAACGTTTTCATAAAGGCTTCTATTCTTTTAACTTTAATTTGAAGTACCTAATGCACGTGCAAATGCAATGGAAGGCATCATCAGCATTTTATTCTGTATTTTTTTATTTCAAACATCAATAGCTTGTTGGCATGATGTCGGTGTATTTCCTCTCTGATTTGAATCCAAGTTACATGTCGAGATGTTTTTTAGAATTGTATCATCACCACAAATCTTACTCCATTCTTTGATATAAAATCGCGGCTTTAATCTTCATCCCAAAACTTTTTAACAATTTTAAATGCGTCTATGAAAAAATATATCATTCCTAAAAGTAAATTTAAACTGCGCTATAAGAAAGAGTTTGCTATGTTCAGACTAAACCTCCGTGTTTGTGTATATTGGAACCGTTTTCGTTATTTTATTTTAAAGTTCGGTCGAGAATTCAAAATAAAAATTGTAGATTTTTTGTCACATTTAAAGAGACATTATCAAACTCACGAGGAAATAAATCTATTAAATTTGGAATGATATAGTCAAAATAACTACCAATCACCTAAATATATGGGCAGCTTTGTCTCAAATGTTCATACAATCTGTATAGACACATCGTCAAATCAAAAATAATATATGATTTTTGTCGAGCTCTTGGAATCTAATGAATGAATGACATGGCGTTTAATGTCATACCATACGCGCTATGGGGAAAAAATTGCCCAGACATCAACTGAATTATATTGTTCTTTAACGTATATGACAAATATCCTTCTCAATTGAAATATTACACAGATTTATTTAGAATTTGTAGCGTATTCTTCAAAAGTATTTCCGATTTGTGAGCTTAATGTTAAAACGCCCTTTTCTCAGCAACTGCTGGACTGATTTGTATATCAGGTTTATTATTACAATATAATCTCATTTGAACATCGTCAAGGTAAATGTTTAATCAATTACATCAAATCCATTGGTTCCCTGAAAACCGGTATAATGTCTCTTTAAAGCACACATACAGATGAGAAACTTAATTTAATTATCAAAGGGAGGCTTCACGAGCCACGCCACACTACACCGGCCAACAACAGTCTATGAATAATATTAGTTAATAGTTTTTTGTCTTTCTTGGTCGCCTTTTTCCTACTAACAAATTGATTTCAAAGATTAGTGTAAAGATAAAACGGCTTGAAAATAAAATGAAGCGGAGTATGGCTAATATTCTTGATGATGAATTGAAATGTGGTTTTACGTCCGAATTTTCGGCAGAAAGCGGGCTAATGAACGCATGTTCAAATTTAAGCCTGTCCGGGTTGTAACGTTTTATCTCCCGCTCAATTTTTTAAACACTATTGAAATGGTAAATAGATTGTCTGCGATATCACCTCGATGGAAGCGGACGTTAAATAGAGCTATTTCACACACACGTTTTTGGACAATAAAGCTGTGCATGGTCGTTGGGATGGTACAACAAAATGGCGATACACGTTGATAATGTCGCAGATGGAATACATAGAATACCCATGCTCGACTCCTCCCACCGAACGAACTCGCACCATTCCTTCATTTTTTAAATTCGCAAAAAACCCTGTAAAATGCATGTTAAGTTATCGATCACCCGGTGCCTCTCGCTTATTTCTATTTCCTTTTATCTATAAGCTTACCGATATGACGGGTTTTACGGATGTTTTATGAAATTAAGATTTATGAAGAATCTGTTGTTAAAATACAGAGAGTGTGATAAACCGCTAAATATGTGAATATCACAGTTAAAAGGTTTGTTATAAATCTGTCTTCCCGCCAAATATCTTGATCGCATGTTTGTGTTACCATGGTGTTACTGTTTGCTCGCGGATTATCGGATTAACGGATATAGAGAAGCTCCACATCAACTCCGAATCTTACTAGATGAAAACTGTGTTGTTTACTTTTCATTAAGACTAAAAGATGGGAGATATTGACAAACATATAACTGACAAAAACCCGTCATTGTTTTGGTAAAAACTGTAATACTATCGTTGTTATGGAAACAAATAAACCTGATTTCTTTTGTCTTTTAAAGACAGGATTTTACTTTTCCCACATTCCATTTTCAACGTGACGTCAATTTTTTGGAAAGCTCGCGAGCTGTAGATTCTTAAAAAAAAAGTTGTTCGTGCAGGGCGTGGGCTATCGTTGATATTTATGTTTGTTTAAAAATCTAAGTGTAATGCAGCTTTAAATTGTTTTAATCCATCCCCGACCAGTTTTGTTTGATAGATGCAATATCTAAGATTTAGATACAGAGTGGACCATTCTTAATATAATTGTTCAATGTTCAAAAATAGATAATGAAAAATTGAAAATTACATTCAAATTACTTAATTCTTTGCGAAGTGATGACTATTTGAAAATTTCATTCAAGTGACTTAATTCTTACTGACTATTTGAAAATTTCATTCAAACTTCTTAATTCTTAGCGAAGTTATGACTATTTGAAGACGTTGCGTAGATTGTACATTTTCGTAGCAATGGTAGGCCTGTTTGACAATCGAGGCTAAGTCTCGATTATCCAATTTAAATTAAAAAATTTGAATTTTGCGGGTGTTTTAATCCATTTAAATCACGTTAACTGAGTGAATTTCCTCCGATCTTCTAAAACATTTCTATGTGCGAAGCAAGTGGGTGACTTTTATCTGAAGAATGTTCTTTCCGTCTATCTATAGCTTCTCGGCCTCTTTCATAACTTGATCGTATACTCGTTTGGTCTTCGGCTTTAATACCCGAACGACTTGGCTCACTTCTTTTTCACTTTTAATCTTGTGGTAGATTGTCCTGGGATATAAGTCAATGGTGTAGGACGATGGACGGGACAAGGAAAGATGCCTAGTCTTTCGGATGGGGCGGAAAAAATACTGAGGTCCCGTGTAGGCTACACATTGGCGTGCACGTAACAAGATCCCTTGGCAGTTTGACTTATAGCATACTGTATGGCGTTAGCCCGTCTTCATTATCCCGATCGGGGCAGAACAGTAGGACGATAAACCCCATTTCATTTCATTTTATTTTAATGATATGTGGTCTAATACCTGATTTATTTTGAAAGAGTTGTCCTTCCGTCCTCGTCCTTCACCTTCATGGAAGTCTCAAGGTCGTTTAAGCAGTCGACCGAAGCTGAAGTTTAGTTCAGTGTCTCGGTTTGTTTTGTATTATACTCAGTAGATCAAGAACTCCCCCCACCCTCTTCTGACAATAGAATATATTGCAAGTGCAAACGAAACATGACATACGGACATACACCATCAGATTCATCTCTAGGCTATTCATCTTTTAAATTGAATTTTAGTTTCCGTCCGACTTCATGATTCATTGATTGATCTTCGTTTTTAGGTTTAAATTGAGTTACGCAGTGTATTATTATAAGACATGACAACACAATGCTAGAGTTCCAGATTTTCGAAATTCATGTGTGAAAAAAGATGAATATAGGCTAGAAATTTAAACTACCGTATAGATAATTGTTTGAGTAAATTTAACTCAACATATGCAAGAGTTTTAGGCCTAGGTGCAAATCCAGTTTGTAGCTATCAACTAAAACTGTATTTCATACAGCAATTTCCATCCCCAGGCAACAAAATTACGCTTAAAATTATCTGAAGTTACAATCAAATTTCAGGACACAGCATGCCACAGGTCTGTTGTCGTGGTTTGATGGTTTATAAGGGCAATTTAATGCAATTGCTGGTATATAACTATAACTGCTCTTATTAAACTGAAGTGAAAGTCAACAAGGTTTATCTGGACAGTGATTCAATTAATCCTAACTAACCTTAAGTATTTAGGGACTCGCATACTGCCTGCAAATTGTGAGGTCCCAGTTCATTCTATAACAAAGTCTGTTCACATCAACTGGAGGGAAGTGCCATTGGGGATCAATGACAAGCATGTTTATAAGAGTTCTAAATTTATTTCAGAAATGTTGTCGACGGCCCGAACAAGATGTTTGGGTATTTTAAGCCAGACATGTAACCGCCATCTTGTTCCTGCGGTGTTTGCTTCCTCCGCATCTGATGTGAAGCCATTTTTTTATCAAGATATCTTAGAACAAACCAAAACACCAGATGTACCCTGGAAAAAACTCTCAGGTAACTTACTCAATTGAACCGTATGTTAGTCCCAAAATGACCTAGTTTGAGTCATGCGGATGTCAAACCCAATTTTTCCCGTTCTGTCATTAACTTGGGTGGTGCAGAAAAGAAGACCTTAAAACCCATTTCATTCATTCATTCAATCCTTGAAAGTTAATAGATACAAAGATATCAACCAAAACTGGTTAGCTATGTGAACTCTAATGAAAAGTGGTATCAGATGGCAGCTAATAGTCTGTAGAATAAAAACTGAGACCTTTTGATTACTGTAAGTCTTTGAAAAGTTTAAGCTGTTGCATACTCACTGAACCACAGTGGCTTTCTGTTTTGACAAACAACCCTTGTTTATTTTATGTCAGAACCCACGCTCATCTCTAAAAGCATCATAAACATATTTATGAGATTATCGTCTCCAAAAATGGATTCTGTTGACATATTATAAATGTTTATGTTTTCAGGAGATTTTGTGTCAACGTTTGATGTAAATGGTAAGAAAGTTTTAAAAGTTGCTCCAGATGCGTTAACATTACTGGCAGAGCATGCTATGGTTGATATCGCTCATTTACTACGCCCGGCTCACCTACAGGTAAATATATAATCGCCCTTTTTGCCTTCAGGTAAACTTTAATTACTCCACCCTGCTTCCCTCCAGAAAACTTTTCATTTGGATTTAATCACTTTTTAAAGAGTTTGTCCCATCAGAAGATTTTACCAAACACTCACAGTTGGCACTGGCTTGTTTTCAATTCATCATATTTTTTTATAAATATTTAACAGAAATGAACCTCTTTTGGACTGATATTGCTTTTGGGGACTCAACTTTCACAATATTGCAATTTCCAAGAAATTGAAATTACCTAAAATGGCTATAAGAGGCTTTAACGAAAAAAATGTTGTTGTTCACTCACATTCTCTTCATATTGATGAAAAGAAAGATGTAAAACAATCTCATTAAAACACACATCCTATTTCGTTTCGTTTTTTATAGTACTTGACTTTACTACATCAGGTCTGACGTTATAGGGTCTAAAGCCACTTGTATGATCCCTTACAAGACCTCACAGTACAACTGGTATCTTCATGTTGTGTAGGCCATAGAAAGTATAAAAAAACAAAACGAAATATAGATATGTATTTTAATCAAATTGGATATAAAACAATATTTTCTGTCATATTTTACAGCAACTGGCAAAAATTCTAGATGATCAGTCTGCTTCCAGTAATGACAAATTTGTGGCGTTGGAATTATTAAAGAATGCAAATGTAGCTGCTGGTATGGTTCTACCTGGTTGCCAGGATACAGGAACAGCTATTTGTATGGGTAAGTAAAAGGAAATGAATGTGCTAAGGAGGATGGGAATACGCCATGTTGTGTGCTATTAGGAATATTTTGCCCAGACCAACTTGTCAAATTCCAACTACCATTGGTTCCTTTACATGCATGTCAATGTGTACACAGGACCTTGGTTTTTAGTCTCATCTGGCAGACTAGATGCTGATCCTCCTCTTCTTACACCGCTGACAAGGGGAAACCATGCTGGCAAGGATGGGAGCTTCTGGTTAGTGAGTCAGCATCTCATTTACCGAGCCACGGTTACCTATATGGTTAAAGGGTGAAGACAAAGATGTTGTATTGAAGGGTTAATTATTTGTCTATAATCTTGAGTTTCCTCCCACTGCTGAGGACACCTATGCACATGTGAACTATTGAAATAAAATGAAACCATATGTTAGTCTCCCTCTCTCTCTCTCTCTCTCTCTCACTCTTGTAACACTATATGCAGATAACAGAATATCAGCATAGTTGACAGACCTTTATTGAGAGCATGAAATAGGCATACTCCGGGAGGAGCGCCATTCCAAGTCTTCTGAAACTAACAGTAAACTCTGGCTTATAAAGCATACAATTAATTAAGAAAAGTGATACACAAGCGATGTACATATTTGGCATTGTTTATTTATGAGATTATAGTATCTGTAACTGCACTGCATATTTAATAAGATCGTGAATGAGATCGTGCCTATTGTCAAAACGAGCAGAGGCCATTCGTGTGTAGTCCGTAAATAACATATTGAACACATTAGCTGTTTTATTAAGTCCGTGCCTTGAAGAAGTTGTGTCGAGTTGAACACGTCAATATCTTTAATGATCAAAAATCAGCAGAGGTCAGAAAGTTCTATCTGTATATTTATATTTCAATATGATGTAGAGATCACTTTGTCACATTCCATCCCCACCCATTTAAGTTATTTATTAAAAATAAATAACTAATACCATTCTCACAGGTGGGACACTGTCTTCATCTCTATCAATTGAAGGTACACACAATTAAGTTAAATCACACACGAATTAAGAAGAGCACACACGATATAATAATAGTAATGAAAACACACACGATTATATAGTTATATGATATTTTCGGAACACTAGGTCCTTGACTTTTGTAGGACGATACCATTATACCATTAAATTCTGGCATTCCTCTTGATTAATTATGACAAAGTGAATGACACTTGTTTATTTCTTGGTGCTGGTGTGGAAACATCTGTTCCATGGAGCGTATTCTCGTCCTCGGTCTCAGCCGACACCATCCCCTTAATTATCGTTATCTAACATACATTAAATACAATACAATATCAATATCAACACTTGAAAACATTTTATATGGACATCACAAAGTCAAGTCCTAATTCTATAAAAACAATTACATTGATAAACATGCTACAATAATATAAGTTCAATATAAATACTCGCTACAATAATATAAGTTCAATATAAATACTCG
The DNA here is from genome assembly GCA_963678685.1 of Patella ulyssiponensis. Lineage (NCBI taxonomy): Eukaryota > Metazoa > Mollusca > Gastropoda > Patellidae > Patella > Patella ulyssiponensis. Next base: position 514,107 of record OY783232.1, on the reverse strand, counting down.
GTTATACGTTCCAACCGAAAAAAAAATCAAAAAACACTTTTTCAATGTCAATAATGTCACTGTTGCCACCACTGAATAAGTTCAGGTCATGTTAGAATTGTTCTTTTCCTTGCACAGCTAATTTGATGCACGTAGGCACTTCTGCAAACTGGGCTTGAGGGTCATAGCTTTTGACATACTGGAATGCCCTGGTCTGGTTCAACGTTGCGGTATGTTAAGATAAGGTACAATAAATCCCATAAATGATCAATGTACTTGCTAAATTAGACCAATTACAATTACATTACCCTTAATTTACAACATTGATTTCAATTGGATGTCATAATACTTAAACATATTCTTACACTTAAGTTTATTTAAAATCAAAATTGTATTTACTTTTAAGTGAATAAACTATTAACAATAGAATTTAATCTGCCCCTAAGTAAAAATAAGCAGTATTAATTAGTACTTATCACCTAAAGTCATTAATAACATTGAAATTCATTAGTAGTCTGCTTTACTAATTGACAGTGACAGGTTAAGATTATAACCCGTCTTAACATTGGTGCTATATAGAGCTTCGTGTATATATCACAAGCTTGTAGCCAAGGGGTGCTATCGTACACGCTGAGAACAGAAAAGACAGACATGTGCCTGTGTGAGATGTCCATATAGATACTCCCTATTAACATTTCGTTCTGAATTCAAACGAGAAACAGCATCTTGATACAAGGGATCAGTATTTATTACAAGACCTGATTGTATGATACTCCTGGTTGTAAAAATAAAATAATTACAACCCATAAGTTATTATATTCCTGACGTTTACATGTAACGAAAAATAAAAAAATTACAAATATAAGTTCTTGACGTGTACAATACATTAGTATGGTTTTACGTAACATTACTCATGACATAACAGGGAATTCAAAATTTATTTGACAGCTAATCGCACATTCAAATCAAACTTTAAATTATCCATTTTACCACGTTATACTTTTTTTTTTTTTTGGTTTGAACACATCCTTTAAACTTATTCTCCTTTATATTTCTTTAACAAAACGACATGAATAATCCAGAAACAGTTACATTGCATAAGCAACTCGCTATATATTGCAATGCACCCTGTTTCAATTTAAAACATTTTTTAAAACCTAATACCAACCCACACAAAGGGCCATTAAGTTTTTAATTTTTCTTGGGCATTTTCCTTTATAACCCTAAAACCTAAACGCGATTTTACACATATTCATACCTTAACCATACCCGGTTAAACACATATACATTACTTGGACATAACACTACATTACATTATTACGATCTATAACTTTATAGAACGGAGACTTCATTTTATTTCTTTTAGCTTGGTTATACTGTTTCAGTTTTAGAATTCTTATCTACACCGACGTTTATAGAAATTATTTACCCATGTGTAAAACTAACTCTTATTTCCTTAACTTAATTATTTACTAGTTTGCCATTTTTTTGAAAACTTTATATTGATCAAATCCCTAATCTTTAAAAAAATTTTTAAATTATCCCTTGGTCATTTTTGGCGTTCCATTGTCAGTTACAAGGAAATATGCACCTACCTTAAAACGACTGGAAACTTCTTCTTCCAAGGGTTTCCTCCCGGGATCGAACCCGGACGTCAGTGATTCCATGACTGCTGGCTGTGGCTGTAATTATTGGCCCATGATCACCGTTAAGGACTTCCCGCTGGTATGGCGATTGACTCCCAGGTTCATATAGTCACGGGCATCCAAATCTGATACCACCCAGGACGGTCACGGCAACCAAATCTGATATCTGTAACACTACATACAGATAACAGAATATCAGCATAGTTGATAGACCTTTATTGAGAGCATGAAATAGGCATACTCCTGGAGGAGCGCCATTCCAAGTCTTCTGAAACTAACAGTAAACTCTGGCTTATAAAGCATACAATTAATTAAGAAAAGTGATACACAAGCGATGTACATATTTGGCATTGTTTATTTATGAGATTATAGTATCTGTAACTGCACTGCATATTTAATAAGATCGTGAATGAGATCGTGCCTATTGTCAAAACGAGCAGAGGCCATTCGTGTGTAGTCCGTAAATAACATATTGAACACATTAGCTGTTTTATTAAGTCCGTGCCTTGAAGAAGTTGTGTCGAGTTGAACACGTCAATATCATTAATGATCAAAAATCAGCAGAGGTCAGAAAGTTCTATCTGTATATTTATATTTCAATATGATGTAGAGATCACTTTGTCACACTCTCTCTCTCTCATGTTGAGATATGGATGGATCTGAGACCTGAAATATAAGGATCATTGGATAGTAAAACACATCTCAAGCTTTCCTTTTCTTTGATTTTGGTCTTTATATAAAATAACAACAACCTCCTCAGAGAGAAAGAGAAATGGGTTTTAACATCCACTGTTTGCAGACAAGATCATTTTTAGACTAACATATTATGGTACAATTTTATTTCAATAATTCGCCAGTGCGTAACAGGTCTTGAGAGAGGAAACGGGAGGATCCCACAAGTCTAGGCATGTAACTCTACCCCTTGTCACATACCATCTTGAAGTGGAAACCACAACCCCAACAGAAGTAAAGGTTGATAGATGTTTATTTTATTAATTACCAGGTAAAAAAGGTCAGTATGTATGGACAGAAGGTCGAGATGAAGAAGCCATATCAAGGGGTATATACAATACCTACACAAGAAAAAACTTACGATATTCACAGGTAATAATACTATAGACTATGATAGGATTGATAGGATGTGATAGGATTACTATCGACTGTGATAGGATGACTATTGACTATGATAGGATTACTATAGACTGTGATAGGTTTTCTATAGACCATGATTACAGTATACCAAGACAGGATTGCTATTGACTATGATACGATTATGCTCACACATATGTATCACAATACCAACATCAATAAGTGAAGGCCAGGAATGAGGGCCAGACAGGGAGGAACATCTGGTTGTTCGGTTGGGAAGAAAACTGAGGTCCCATGTACACGTTGGCTTTCCCGTAAAAGAAGCCTATTGACAGTTGGAATTTGTTAAAGAGTAATCTGAAACACCACTGTTTGAGTCTTTCATTCGCCAGGCCCCAAATTCACTACGACTAACATATGGTTCAATTCTATTTCAATCAATCTTCGAAGGACCCAGAGAAACCCCACTAGGTTGCACAGACGACCCTTCTCCATGTCACATACAACCAGGGAATCGAAACCATGTCACTTGACTCAATGACAGACCTTATGATACAACGTGCACATGTTAACCATCCGGCCACCTAACCCCAAAGAAAAGTAGGATGTTAAACCTCATGTTATCTGTTACGAGAATGGATGAATAAAGTAGAGGTTAACATCCTTCTTTTTTGCATTATGGTAAGAAGTAATAGTAGATTATAAATGTCCAGGGTTTAATGTAATTATATATGTTTCAGGTAGCCCCGTTAGATATGTATCAGGAAGTGAATACCAAGACTAATTTACCAGCTCAGATAGAAATATATGCCACTGATTCCAATCAATATGATTTTCTCTTCATAGCGAAAGGTGGAGGTTCCGCCAATAAAACATTTCTCTTTCAACAAACTAAAGCTGTTTTAAATCCTGAAAAACTTCTCACTTTTGTTAACGAAAAAATCAAGGTTAGTTTGAACATAGTTGGTTGATTACGACCAATATAGATTAGTTAGGGTTTATTCATTCCAAAACCTTTGATAACACTTCTTAATATGAAATAGCATGGTTTAGGGGTTAAGGCCTCATCAACACTTGGTATTGATAAATTAATAAATGTTGAATTGGTAATTTATATAATATTTAAGGCCTAAACATAGACCAGGAATAAGCAGATTTAGCTCTTGCATAATGTATGTTTAAGATACAATAATTCTAAGTGTTATTATATTAAGAATGTTATTTGTATTTTCAGACGTTGGGTACAGCAGCGTGTCCCCCGTACCATTTAGCTTTCGTTGTTGGTGGAACATCAGCAGAGTTTAATCTAAAAACTGTAAAATTAGCTTCCACTAAATATTTAGATAATCTACCTACGTCAGGTAAGAAATCTTCTTATTAACAGTATAATTACAGTGTAATCAACACTACAGTCCATTAGTTGCCCCGTCCCATGATTAAACAGTCCATTGGACACACAGTTCCAGCTGACACATTTTCTGTACTATGGTTACACGGTCCCATGTTTGCACAGTACATTGGTTACACAGTCCCATACAGTACCATGCTTACATGTTTACGTCCCTTGGTTACACAGTACATTGGTTATACACTTATGGTCCCACATTTACGTTACCATGGTTACACCTTCCCATGGTTACACATTACATTGGTTACACAATTATGGTCCAATGCTTTCACAGTACATTGGTTACACATTTACAATCCATGGTGACATCAGTGGTTGAACAAGCCAATTGTTACACATTTATACTCCCATGTTTGCACATATTTTATGGTTACAGGCTTCAATGGCTACACATTTATTGTCTCATAGTTACACAGTCCAATGGTTACAAAAAAAAAAAGACACACACTTTATTCCAACGTTTTTGAAAAAAAGGACTATAATTTCAATACCTACCTTGGGTGTAGAAGCGCACATAAAAATAAAATGATTTGTTACGATAGCCACTATTCTTGATTTGAGGGTGTAGTACTAGATGATATTATTTATTGGGCAATGCATGTTTAGCTGTGATTTAATGATGCCGTCTTTAATGTGAAATGAAAAGCTTGTAACTGTATATTTGATAATTGTATGATGTATGTTGCTAGGTAACGAACATGGTAGAGCATTCCGTGATCCGAATCTGGAAGCAGAGATCCATAAATTAACCCAAACAATGGGAATTGGTGCTCAGTTTGGTGGTAAATATTTCTGTCATGATGTACGTGTTGTTAGATTACCCAGACATGGAGCTTCCTGTCCTGTTGGTATTGGTGTCTCTTGTTCTGCTGATAGACAGGTACGTTTATAATGTCTGCAGGTATGATACTAATGTGATGGGACTGTAGTCTTCCATTACCAAAAGCTGAGATATAGAACTGAAGTCATCCACAATCTGTTTCAAATACACATCTATATTTTGTTTTGGTTTGTTTTTTTATACTGTTGCTGGCCTCGAGTACATAAAGATCTGACAATTTTTACTGGGAGGTCGCATGAGAGGTCATACAAGCATCTTTTGATCCTATGACATAGCCTTGTCATATGTCAGACATTGAATTAAAGAATCAGCATGGATGTTTCTAGTAGTATAGTCACAGTTCTGTGCATCGCACGCCAAGACCTCGCTGCAAAAAAACTGTTTTATTGGCTAATCCCTCAATTCAACCAGAACACGTCAATGATTAGAACTCTTCTAGATCCTAGTGTAGTAAAGATAAGTAGAACGAAATTATAAACTATAAAAAACAAAATGAAATAGGATCTGTGTTTTAATCAGATTGAAGTCATCCATTACGGGAATCTGAACTGATGAGACTCAAGTCATCCATTACCAGAAGTTGAGATGATAGGACTGAAGTCTTCTATTACTGTATAACAACATTTTGAATATTTGATTAAAATTATAAATTGTTTAGATTGGTATTTGAGATGATATTTGAGGGTATCTGTTATTATGATATTTTAGGCGTATGGTAAGATAACAGAAGAAGGGGTATTTTTAGAACAGTTAGAGACGAATCCAGGTCAATATTTACCTGAAGTTGAAGATAAAGATCTTGGTGGTAATGTCATCCAGGTATCAATTATTATTCATATTTCTACAGGGAATAATGGACCAGGCAGTTATTACATTGCTTACAAATGAAATGAAATGAAATGAGGTTTAACGCCGTGCTGTTACATTGCTCGCAATAATGTTAAGTTTTAAAGTCCTACTGTTCTGCTCCGACAGGGATAATGAAGACAGGCAAATATGTGGTATGAGGAAATTTTTGCTCGGATATCTATGGTCTACTCTTATATCGAATTCCAATTGCCAAGGGATCTTTTACATGCATGTCATTGTGTACACAGGACCTCTGATTTTTGTCCTATCCAAATGACTAGACAGCTGTCCTTGTCAGGCCGTTCACCCTGCATCACTGACAAGGGAGAACCATGGTGCAAAATCCCAATAAACTTTCTCTATCAATGCAGGGATCGAACACTCAACCTCCAGGAAAGCGTCTTACCCACCTAGTCACCGTGACAACTGTGGACATGTTGGTTGGCTTATAGTCTCTGATTGTTATTTGAACTTTTCTTTCGGACAATGTATAATTTGATCGATTCATATATTGATTTTTAAAATTAATTTTAAAAAAACAATATCGAAATCGCCTCCCGGCTTGGATTTAATCAATTAAAAAGAGGCCCATCGAAATAATTTCAGAGAAAGTCATCAGCAACAATTGCTTGTGTTGATTATGTCCTATATAGAGTCTGCAGATATCTTTGTAATACTGAATGGAAATGAACCATTTTTGGAGCGATATTGCTTTTAAAGATTGAACTTTTATAACATTATCTAGTCTGTGATATCACCTCTGTTGGAAGTAGACATTAAACTCCAGAAACAAACAAACGAACAGAACAGTGTAATTTGAAAGGGATTGACCACCTTTTAGTGATGATCAGAGACTTTAACTTAGTGATGATCAGAGGTTTAAACTTAGTGATGTATATTTGATAATTTTCTACTGTAGGTAAATTTAAATCAATCAATGGACCAAGTATTAAAACAGTTAAACCAGTATCCTATTAAAACTAGATTGAGTTTAACAGGCACGTTAGTCGTAGCTAGAGATATAGCTCATGCTAAATTGAAGGAGAGACTGGATAATGGTGAACCAATGCCACAATATATGAAAGATCATCCAGTGTATTATGCTGGACCAGCTAAAACACCAGAGGTAAGTCTAATTTGTTTCGTATGTTGCTCCCATTATGTTTTCTAAACGAAAGGGATTAATTCCAACTCAATCGCTTCATTGCCACAGGCCACAAATGGAAAGAGAGACAGACTAGGTTATTTTGGGACTAACATGGTTTGACCCTATTTCAATAATTAGCTTGCGCATAGGGATGTTTGGCAGTGAGAGGAAACCAGGGGCAACCGTAACCATGCCACTTGTCTCAGTGACAGACCTTATGATCCAACCCCTCACAAATGGAAAGATTGCAAATCATATTCTAATCTACAGCAGCCATTTTTTATTTCTCCATATCACCATGGTGCAAGCAAACATCAAATATCAACCTGTCTGTCAACTACCCCAGAGGCTGACGAAGAAGAGTTTGTCTGGCTATCGTTTGGAAGGTGCAAAAAAATGAAGAGATATTTCCACTTGTGCACCTCGTCGTTCATGTCAAGGAACACTTGGCAGTTGCAATTTGATTAAATAATTTTTAATGTTTCTTTATAGGGATATGCTAGTGGATCATTTGGACCAACTACCGCAGGTAGAATGGATTCGTATGTGGGAGAATTCCAGGCAGCAGGTGGAAGTAAGGTTATGTTAGCAAAAGGAAATCGTAGTAAACAGGTGCGATGCTAAATATTCTGTTATCAGACCCACAACTTGTCTTTAATACTCAAAAATCTCTGTGCGACATTTTCATTTTTAAGAAAATATCAAATTTCCCACGGTTTAATCCATGCTAAAATTTAGACAGTTTGAGGATATATTAGAACTAAAAACATATTCAAACTAATTAATTTATCATAATTTTGCTTCAAATCTTTCTCAAAACATTGTAATTGTCTAGTATACCCTGTTATAAAAATCTATTAAAAGAGGCCATGTTTGCGTCAGGGGATTACCCCTCTCCATACCTATAGGACTGGCGCAATTTGTTTCCTTTTCTTTTTATTATTTATTGTCCCCCGCCTTTCGAAGAAAGTTGGGGGACTATTAAAATGGGTTCGTCCGTCCGTCTGTCTGTCTGTCTGTCCGTCTGTCCGTCACACTTTTTGGGACACAATAACTCTCTTCCTAATTGAGCTAGAATGTTCAAATTTGGTGTATGTGTTTATTAGGTCAATGCCTTGATGGAGTTCGAAGATGAGCATTTTCCGCTTAGGGTAAGCAGAGATAAGCAATTTGATTGGTTGATGCTTTGGGACACGATAACTTTAGTTCTAATTAAGTGAGAGTGATGAAACTTGGTGTATAGTTTCATTACAGTAATACCTTGACTAAGTTCGATAATGAGCATTTTCTGCTCAGGGTAAGCAGAGCGATACGTAATTTGATTGGTCGAGACTTTGGAACACAATAACTCTCCTTCTAATTGAGTTAAAATGTTCAAACTTGGTGTATATGCTTATTAGGTCAATGCCTTGATGGAGTTCGAAGATGAGCATTTTCTGCTTAGGGTAAGCAGAGATAAGCAATTTGATTGGTTTATGCTTTGGGACACGATAACTTTACATCTAATTAAGTGAGAGTGATGAAACTTGGTGTATAGTTTCATTACAGTAATACCTTGACTAAGTTCGATAATGAGCATTTTCTGCTCAGGGTAAGCAGAGCGATACACAATTTGATTGGTCGAGACTTTGGAACACAATAACTATCCTTCTAATTGAGTTAAAATGTTCAAACTTGGTGTATATGCTTATTAGGTCAATGCCTTGATGGAATTCGAAGATGAGCATTTTCCACTTAGGGTAAGCAGAGATAAGCAATTTGATTGGTTGATGCTTTGGGACACGATAACTTTAGTTCTAATTAAGTGAGAGTGATGAATCTTGGTGTATAGTTTCATTACAGAAATACCTTGACTAAGTTCGATAATGAGCATTTTCTGCTCAGGGTAAGCAGAGTGATACGCAATTTGATTGGTCGAGACTTTGGAACACAATAACTCTTCTTCTAATTGAGTTAAAATGTTCAAACTTGGTGTATATGCTTATAAGGTCAGTGCCTTGATGGAGTTCGAAGATGAGCATTTTCCACTTAGGATAAGCAGAGATAAGCAATTTGATTGGTTGATGCTTTGGGACACGATAACTTTAGTTCTAATTAAGTGAGAGTGATGAAACTTGGTGTATAGTTGACTAAGTTCGATAATGATCATTTTCTGCTCAGGGTAAGCAGAGCGATACGTAATTTGATTGGTCGAGACTTTGGAACACAATAACTCTCCTTCTAATTGAGTTAAAATGTTCAAACTTGGTGTATATGCTTATTAGGTCAATGCCTTGATGGAGTTCGAAGATGAGCATTTTCTGCTTAGGGTAAGCAGAGATAAGCAATTTGATTGGTTGATGCTTTGGGACACGATAACTTTACATCTAATTAAGTGAGAGTGATGAAACTTGGTGTATAGTTTCATTACAGTAATACCTTGACTAAGTTCGATAATGAGCATTTTCTGCTCAGGGTAAGCAGAGCGATACACAATTTGATTGGTCGAGACTTTGGAACACAATAACTCTCCTTCTAATTGAGTTAAAATGTTCAAACTTGGTGTATATGCTTATTAGGTCAATGCCTTGATGGAATTCGAAGATGAGCATTTTCCACTTAGGGTAAGCAGAGATAAGCAATTTGATTGGTTGATGCTTTGGGACACGATAACTTTAGTTCTAATTATAGGGTAAGCAGAGATAAGCAATTTGATTGGTTGATGCTTTGGGACACGATAACTTTAGTTCTAATTAAGTGAGAGTGATGAATCTTGGTGTATAGTTTCATTACAGAAATACCTTGACTAAGTTCGATAATGAGCATTTTCTGCTCAGGGTAAGCAGAGCGATACGCAATTTGATTGGTCGAGACTTTGGAACACAATAACTCTTCTTCTAATTGAGTTAAAATGTTCAAACTTGGTGTATATGCTTATAAGGTCAGTGCCTTGATGGAGTTCGAAGATGAGCATTTTCCACTTAGGGTAAGCAGAAATAAGCAATTTGATTGGTTGATGCTTTGGGACACGATAACTTTAGTTCTAATTAAGTGAGAGTGATGAAACTTGGTGTATAGTTTCATTACAGTAATACCTTGACTAAGTTCGATAATGAGCATTTTCTGCTCAAGGTAAGCAGAGCGATACGCAATTTGATTGGTCGAGAGTAGTCGAGACTTTGGAACACAATAACTCTCCTTCTAATTGAGTTAAAATGTTCAAACTTGGTGTATATGCTTATTAGGTCAATGCCTTGATGGAGTTCGAAGATGAGCATTTTCCGCTTAGGGTAAGCAGAGATAAGCAATTTGATTGGTTGATACTTTGGGAGAAGATAACTTAGGTTCATCTTGATTGATGATTTTTATGCCAATACAATGACTGCATTCTCATTTAGTAATGGATTCGACAGTAACAGTGTATAGAAACGATTGACTTGGACACAAGGGCCCTTTCCCTTGGCCAGAGGGGCCCTTTTGTCTGCCTTTAGGGTCAACCTAACTAGGGTAGATTTTCATTTTTCTCGTCAGTTTTAGCATTTTTCTTTATAAAACACTTTTGGATGACACTTCGTGTACAGTTTGATTGCGCGATACGTTTGAAAACAAGCCAACAGTGAGGCTGATGTCCCCCGCCGAAATCCCAAAATAAATAGATGACACATATTAATTAATCGCACATTTATTTTTTTCAAACGTATCGACCAATCAAACTGAACACGAAGTGTCATCCAAAAATTGCTTATCTCTGCCTACCGTAAGACGAAAATGCTCATCTTCGAACTCCATCAAGGCATTGACCTAATAAGCATACACACCAAGTTTGAACATTTTAACTCAATTCGAAGGAGAGTTATTGTGTTCCAAAGTCTCGGCAAATCAAATTGCTTATCGCTCTGCTTACCCTGAGCAGAAAATGCTCATTATCGATCATAGTCAAGGTATTACTGTAATTAAACTATACACCAAGTTTCATCAATCTCACTTAATTAGAACTAAAGTTATCGTGTCCCAAAGCATCAACCAATCAAATTGCTTATCTCTGCTTACCCTAAGCTGAAAATGCTCATCTTCGAACTCCATCAAGGCATTGACCTAATAAGCATATACACCAAGTTTGAACATTTTAACTCAATTATAAGGAGAGTTATTGTGTTCCAAATTCTCGACCAATCAAATTGCGTATAGCTCTGCTTACCCTGAGCAGAAAATGCTCATTATCGAACTTAGTCAAGGTATTACTATAATGAAACTATACACCAAGTTTAATCAATCTCACTTAATTAGAACTAAAGTTATCGTGTCCCAAAGCATCAACCAATCAAATTGCTTATCTCTGCTTACCCTAAGCGGAAAATGCTCATCTTCGAACTCCATCAAGGCATTGACCTAATAAACACATACACCAAGTTTGAACATTCTAGCTCAATTAGGAAGAGAGTTATTGTGTCCCAAAAAGTGTGACGGACGGACAGACAGACAGACAGACAGACAGACGGACGAACCCATTTTAATAGTCCCCTTTCTTCGAAAGGCGGGGGACAAAAATAAATGTGCGATTAATTAATATGTGTCTTCTATTTATTTTGGGATTTCGGCGGGGGACATCAGCCTCACTGTTGGCTTGTTAGTATTAATATTTTACTAATAATAATTGAAAGGAGCTTTTTTGTTCATTTGTTTCAAGGCCTCTGTAACGACACCAGTGACCAGTCGCAGGTTATTTTGCATTGTTTCCTAGTTTCTGGAGACAGGGAATTTATTTGTTGCACTCAGTGAATGTTTAATGTTGTTTGTTATTAACTGACCATATGATTTATATTTTAATGTTGTCTAGGTAACCAAGGCTTGTAAAGAACATGGTGGATTTTATTTAGGTTCTATTGGAGGTCCAGCAGCCATTTTAGCTCAGAATTGTATTAAAAATGTAGAAGTTTTAGAATATCCAGAATTAGGTAATTACTAAATTAGTAAATAGAGACACCTAAGGATCACAAGTTAGAAAAATATCTCGCTAATCTCAGGTAGACAAAATTTTCAAGTAAAAGTCCTGGTATAGAAGTATTAATCTTTCTTTTTTCAAAAATTGACTTGTCAACACTTTGATGTATTTATGTTTTATTTTAAATTTTGTGGTTACAGGTATGGAGGCCATTTGGAAAGTTGATGTAGAAAATTTCCCAGCTTTTATTGTGGTTGATGATAAGGGAAACGACTTCTTTAAAGAGTGGCAGGTGGAATAAAATATCTATGCTTCAGTTGTGGTGTATTTGAATGAAGTCAAGCAAAAACAATATCAGTTGAAATTTTCACTCAAGAAGAACAATAAAATAACTTAATATAAACAGATTCCTTCTGGAGTTCCCATATTTGTAATGTTTCTCTAGCATGATGGGCCTAATTTAGTTTGAAATTCTAACGACAAAACCAGAAGTGACTGTTGTCTGCATGGAATTAGAAATGAGACTCTGTTAAAGATGGATTTCAGAATTTATGGTTTGTAGATTTGAGATCAAAGAAAGCTAATTAAGATGGAAATGTTCAACATATTTATTGTAGTAATTGGAATGCTGTTAGGGTTTCAGTGTAACAATGATATTAGGGTCCACATACTATCCTTGTTGGAGCGAAACCCTATCAAGATGAAAATGTATTAGGGTCCACATATGTAATTATTGTATAAAGGCAAACTTGAACCATTCATAGTTATGGATTTCTTTAGGATGCAGTCAGCAATTAGTCTGCATCTATGTACAGTTTAATGGTCGAGACCGAGACATTAAGTAATATATTGTAACAACGAGAGGCCTGTAGGTCCGAGTGTTTTTACAATATGCAATGTCTTAATCTCGAGACCATTAAACAACTTAAAATAAAGAAACTCTGCACATACTTTTACAGTGAAATACTTCACACGAGTCCATAATTTCACTAGTGTAAATAATCTACGATTGGCAAGTTGCCCGTACGATTATTGGAAATAATGGTACGCCAGCATCCGTATTTAAGTCCTTTTAAAGTTTATTACTTAATGCCAGATAACTCTATATAATTAAGAGTGAGTGGTAGATGTTTAACTTGACAATGTGATGATATCAGAAAGGATACTAGTATACTTGTACATCTTTGTAATAGACCATGATAAAATGGATGTGATGTTAAACCTTAAAATATTTATAATCATGAATTTACTTTATCCGAATTATATAATTGTACATATTTTGTACTACATGATGTGTTGAAATTTACAATAAATTATATATCATTGTGTTAAACATTACAATATCAATAATATTGGAGATATTATGTAAAAACATCCTTGATCTTATATCTCGTTAACAATGCTCGAGGGTGAAAACACAGCACATGAATTATTCTAGATGGCGAACCTTCCGTCACATAAAATGGTGGGGTGGAACCCATGACTTGTATGTATACGACCACTCCCTTTCCTGGTCCTGCAGTTTCTTCCCACTGCTGAAGACACCTATGCGCAAGTGAATTAAGGAAACAATCCGAAATGACCTAGTTTGTGTTGTGTGGACGTTAAACCCATCTCTCTTTATATATTAAACCACCCAAAACCAGATCCTCCCAAACTACCCTTTGTAGTTTGCCACACATATTTCCATAAAGCTAAGTCTAAACGTAAATTGATACAGACATGGGGTATAGCATCAGCCCATTGGTCAACGCCCGTCTTGGTTTGGGCAGGAAAGTAAGAGTTTAAACCCCTTTCATTAGTTGGTCGAACAATATAAATGCAGATACATTTTCTAAGTAAATTTACCAGGTCAGATGCATAGAGCTTCGGATGAGATGTAGTTTCCCCCCTGTCAGTGGTGCAGGACCTCACAAGAACAGCTGTCTAGTCATCTGAATGGTACGGAAGACAGAGGTCATGTGTACACATTGGCATGCATGTAAAAGATCCCTTGTATTCACCAATAATATCTTCATGGCACACACCATTAGTTTTATTCTGTTCAGCCTAAAAGGAAGGGGGGGGGCAAATGGTTAAATATGTGCATGTAAGTTCATAAGGTCTGTCATTGAGTCAAGTGGTTTCAATTCCCTGCTTGAACATGACAAGGAGTAGGGTAGCCTGTCCATCCTGGTGGGTTTTCTCTGGGTCCTCCGGTTTCCTTCCAGTTTTTAAAGACCCTACATGCAAGAGAATTATTGGAATAAAATTATCATTTTAGTCTTAAAATGACCCAATTTGTGTCAAGTTGATGTTAAAGCCCACCTCTCTGTTAGCCCACCATAAAGATTTCTGCATACAAAATAACAAGGTTTTGTACATAAATTCATATGAAATTTATATCTGAAATTCTACTACAACTAGATTAATGAAATCCACACAATCAATACCTATCAACCTTTTCACGTTTTCTAAATTCTTCGTGATTTTTTAAATGTGGAAATTTTTCAATCATTCTCTTTCTATACTGATTGGTCCGTTTGTTCTCTTTACTCTGTTCCTTGCGTTTCTTTTCTTCGTACAGATTGAAAAATCGCACAAAGTATTTATCATATGTAGGATGTAGAAGGTTAAATAATCGATTCATAGATCTGGGTACGCTATGTTCTTCAACAGTACGTTCATATTTTAAACCTAGAAAATTTCGGATTGTCACTTTTTCTGGTTGTCCAGTTTTTCCTGTTTCTAATAAATTAAAAGCGATGTCACGTTCTTTTACAACATCTAATATATTCTCCATACTCTCCTCTACCTACAAAATATCAGAACAAGATATGATTTAAGACTGGGCTAATAACAAGGGACATATGCCATACAGTGTGCTATGAGGGAAATTTTGCCTGGGAAGCAGCACTACAGTCAACTCTACTTTAATACCTCAATTTTCGTCCCATTCCAACAGCAATGTGTACACAGGACCTTGATTTTTTTTTTGGAGCCATCCAAACGACTACACATTGTCCCTTGTCATCTAAAAAATCCTGATAAACTTTCTCGTCCAGGTTAGTGAATCAAAGTCTCACTTACGGAGCCACTGACTGCCAGTTGTTAATGAGAAATAGAAATGGGTTTAAATACTGGCTGAAACCCATCTGATTACAAATAACCAGCTGCCACTTTTTCCTGTCATGTCCACTATGTTTCGTCAGCTTATAAAATATCATTTACCTTGAATATTCTCTCTGGACTGGGAAATAATTCTCCCTCCTGGGTATAATGTTCTTCCATAGTTAATAACATATTTCTTTCCTTCAGTAAAACATACCTAACGCAGAATAATATATACTGTTAATACATTAACCCCTCGAAAATTTTTTATTCTCAGCTTAAAATCACTGTAGATGCCTGAATGGTTAGTGAGAGACACTTTAATAGTCATTCAACTTGCATGGCAAAAGATGGAGACATCAAGGACATGAGAGACATGTTTGTTTTTAACATCCCATCTACATAAACTCATGACCTTTTCTGACCTTCTTAAAAGTGGGAAGAATGATCCACACAAAACTTAAAAGGTTTGGCAGCCAACCCCACCCTTGCAATCAAAGAATGCTTGTCATCAAAATTATGACACTATTTTGCATCAATACCCGCATGACATCAACCTTTCACTGGAGTCCCACGCACCAGGAACGTGAGCGACTGGGATATACAGGTAAAAACAAATAGTGTAATTTATAATCACCATAGTTTATGAAGATCAGAATTACTTTTTATTCTTAGTTCATCTACCCTCCATGGTCGTCCTGTAAAATAAAGTTTTAAAATTAAGACGGCCAGGCAATGAAATGTAAATTATTCATAGTTTGTAAATAATAATAAAAGATATTTCACTTTTTGGATTAGTGCTGGCACGATACATGTATATCGTTGAATGTGCGATTCTATTTCTATTTTTTTTTTGTTTACTTTAGTAAATAACCTGTCACTCTTAATTGTCCATGTAACACTAAGGCTCTTAAATTGTTTTGGTCCTTAATTTGATCCACCTCAATAAGGTGATATAAAACAGTTCAATTTTGTCGACAAGGCTAAGAATATCAATTATTCATCTATCCTGTTGTTTTCTTGGTAAATATTTACCTGTTTATGAATCATACTACCTGAATCCCAATAGGTATCATGACTGCAGTTGCAATATCACTATGCACTAGTCATCTTCTGGGGTTTTTTGGAACGATGTTCTTCGCAAAATTGTTGACTAGGCTCACCCAATTCAAGTACATGTATGATTTACTTGAAACTGTACAGTTTGTTGTTTGGCACAATTGTGCATCCATTGACAGACTTCAATCTTAGATATTAAGTCACAATTCCAAGATGGCTGTGATGGAATCATACTCTTTTCCTGGTCCACATAGTGAGCTTGTACTAGTTGAGTTGACTGGCAACTGACATTATTTGAGGGGTAGACCTTAATTTTTGTCCCCTATATGAAGCACAAGCAGGAAGAGAGTGAGAAATGGAGTTTACGTCCACTTCATTAACACAAACTAGGTCATTGTGGGACCAACATGTTTCAATTTTAATATCAATAATTCACTTGGGCATTGGGGTCTTTAGCAGTGGGAGGAAACCTGAGGACCTGAAGAAAACTCACAAGGTTGGATAGGTGACAGACCTAGGTACTCCTTGTTACTTACAAGGGGGGATTCAAAACCATGCCATTTGAGTCAATAACAGACCTTTTATGATTTCACATGCACGTGTTAAACAACTACATCAACTCCCCTTAGCTTTAGGAATAGAGTATGAATAAGATCAACAATTAAAATTTCTTCACCTACCAACTTTTACTGATTCTTTTGGCCAGTTCTCTGCATCATCAAAAAATTCATCTAATCCAAATCGTGTAGTTGTTGTAGAAAATGATGCTGTGGTTGGTAATACTAGGTCACCACAAACTCTAAATAACAAATTATACAAATTAATAAATAAGAGAGAGAGAGAAATGGGGTTCAATATCCACTTGACACAAACTAGGTTATTTCGGGACTAACATTAATAATTCGCTTGTGTGTGTAGGGGTCTTTAGCAGTGGAAGGAAACCGGGGGTACCTGGAGAAAAACCCAGGATGTAGGACAGGCGACCCTACTCCTTGCCACGTACAACCAGGGATTTGAAACAGCACGCACGCTAACCATTCGGCCATCCAACCCTCCACAATGGATGGATTAAGCGTTCTAGGTAGAGTTATATATGTAAATGCATATTATTATTATCATCAAAATTAGGCAGAGAGTGTTGAAGTCTGATATCAGCATTGAAATTGAATCAGATTGAAGGAGATGTGGTGGCTCACTAAAACGCTGGGCGGCTAACCCAGAGTTCTTGGGTTTGTTTTCAGTGTTGGCAGATAAAGCCCCTCCGGACATTCTGGCATTTTTTTTCGACATTGATTCCATGGGAGAGAAATGGGGTTTAACGTCCACTCAACACAACCAGGTCATTTCGGGACTATGATTCAATGGGACAGTCCCTGAACGTTCAGGGTGAGTGTAATGAGACCGACATTCAGAGCTGAACTACATGTAGGTTGAGTGGATTCCCTTTAAGTATTTAATACTATAGCTGATCTTGAATGACTGGGAGTCTGCCAGTTTGTTTTACTTCTTTTTTACATGCACACCAATATTATATGCAGGACATAGGTTTTCCATCCCATCCGAATGACTTGATGCATGGCCCGGCTCTTGTCTAGCAGGACTAAGTTATGAGGGCTTGAGCCACTTGCTCAGCCCCCAGGGTGAATAAGGTAATCTATACCTTTTATTTAGTGTAAGTTGGTTATTCAACAAAGACAGCTGTGGAATTCTGCTGACCCCAAGGTTACTAAAACATCTCATAAACTGAAAAGAACTTTTGAGGAAGGCCATTTTATAACAAAAACATATTCCTAATCTTGCAGAAAATTCACCTTCCTGAAGACTAAAGGG
Organism: Patella ulyssiponensis; assembly: GCA_963678685.1. NCBI lineage: Eukaryota > Metazoa > Mollusca > Gastropoda > Patellidae > Patella > Patella ulyssiponensis. The sequence continues at coordinate 496,248 of OY783232.1, read as the reverse complement.
GGATCACTCTGTTTTAAAGCCTAGGGACTGGACAATTTATTTCAGTTCAAAATTAATAACCAAGTTTACAAGATTTTATTTTCGCACAATTTTAACTGAAAATAGTATTTAAATCATTTGTGAATGTTTCTCGTATTTTATATCAAATTTTCATACATATAGTTTTCAATTAGACGGTCCAAAATAATTTGTCCAGTCCATTGGCTTTTAAAATCTCGTATCGCGATATTTCACGTGATATCCGCCGCCAATTTTTTTCTTCGATCTTTTAGTCTTATTCTTCAATTAGTAAGAGTCTGATTAGTAAATATCAACAAATGTCTTGATGTGCGAGACTTCTTCCACATGTTTCAGCCATTTACATCAGAAAATTGTAGTTAGATAACGCCGAAAAATGGATCCAAAGAAGCTCGGAGATATGGTCGGACGAATGAAGGGTGGGGGGAAGGGTTTAGGGGCAGGGGTTGGATTGTTGGCAGCTGCGGGGGGTCTGATCTATGGCGTCAGTCAATCGTTTTATACGGGTAAGGAAGGAGACCGATTTACAAAATTTACGCTCTTTGACCTCAGCTCTTCCAAACTAAACGCAACATTTTGAAAGTTATATGTTAATTGATTTACAAATTTAAATTCTTGTCGTGAAGAATTTTTTTGTAATAAAACGCCAGTTATGACATACATGTATGCCATCAGTGTCCATCAAAGCTGACAAAGAAATTTAAATGGCTTCACACACTGTCGACACACTCTGTAAAGTCAAGGTCAGCCCAATATGCTGTCTGTAGTAAGTTCTCCTAATAAAAAATAAAAGATTCTGCTTGATTGACAGTGTTTGAGTCTGGAAGAGATGGTATTGCCAGGTATCAATAAAATCGATATTTAGCTGTCAAAGTTCTTTCTCAATAACCCCAAAAGATGTGGTGTGAGTAGATCATGACGCAATCATGATCATGATCATGAATTAAGAACTTCAGTCCTAAACTTTCAGCGTCATTTGTAAACAAGTCCCCAGAAAGAACGAGGCTAGACATAATCCACAACTCCGGTCAAACGCAGATGCCATAACTTATCTGGAGAGCATGTGCAATAGACTGGAATAACCAGACACTTTAGAAATTTCTGTTCGGTTGTGACTCATGCCGTATTTCACTGGACATAACTGATTTGAAATTAGAGTAAAAACGGAAACAATTGTTGAATATAAATCAGTTCATATACAATCAGATTACATTATTATATATTGCGCCCCATTTGGGTCAATTTCTAGGTCCCCGATATTAGCGATTTAGCTCCTTAATTTAAGACAGGTTTGAATTCCTATTGTAATTTGTTATGTTGATTTATTCCAGTGGATGGTGGTCACAGAGCTATTATATTCAGTAGAATTGGTGGAGTAAAAGATGATATATATGTTGAAGGTCTACATTTTAGGTAAATATAACCAATTTTTCCCTTGAAAGCAAGAGGGATGATGGTATCAAATACCCAGATGGTATAGTTGTAGGGCTATGAATGCTGTGACGTCATCGTGGCTAATTTTTATCGATGGCGTCAAAAATCAGGACACGCATTATAAACCACAAATTTGTAAGCAGATGTCTGTACTTAAAATTACAATGATTTATATGGTATGAATCAGAATTAAATTACCCTTTCAATGGTGTTATTTATATTTTTGTACGCTAATTTCCCACAGAGAAATCGTTCGTTGAAAATCGGATACGGCTTATCGAGGGATTTTCTCGACGTAAAATTTCGTGGCACACAGATTTTTAGGATTTTCTAATTTTGTATGCATTTTTTAGCCGTTTCGTAGCTAATGGGGATGCATGACAGAAACAAATTTCCTGTGTAATCAGAGAGAGGAAGTTTTGAAATTAATTATTCCGCTTGCGCCCGATGTCTAACTCAATTAGAAGCCGAGATATGCCAAAATGAAGGAAAAATTTGCTATTTAATAATATTTAGAAAATAAAATTTTTACACGCGCACTCGGATTTGTAAAGAAAAATATGTGTTTTACCAGTTGCAAAAAAAATTATACTAAAATATTTATAAATAAATAGCTACGACCGTGATATGTGAGTAAGGGGTCACGCGTCAATTCTCCACACGAAATCCAGGAGGCGTGACCCGACAACGTACGTTCTCTTCGCGGGGGGTCTTCTTTCGAGAACGTTCACAGAAGAAGATTGTGCAACATAAAAGTAAGTTTTTAAATATGCAGAACTAGTTTTAATCCAACTTATTTGCAAAACGATGTTGGAAATTCATTTCTCCACTTTAAAGAATGGTTTCTATTGCGTTGGCTTGTGTAGAATGAGCGGTGCGTGTGTGACAAATATTGATATTATATTCAAAATGCTGGAACCGTTACAGGATGACGTAGCTCTATTCATCCAGTACACGTAGTCCTATGTCTGTCTTCAGTGAAAAAAACCCAAAACGTCTGGATGGTACGGTCTTTGCTTATTTCTTTTAGTTTAAGGCCCATGGAGTTAGTAGTTTGATTTTGATCAATGCAATTAAAATACATGTTATATTTTTTTTTTAAATTTTTTTTTGCAGCCTACGGTAGCCTACTACTACTAGGACTAGGTCTAGATCTTTTTCTACTTGTTGTACTGGGTTAAGTATTGAAGTTGGTAAGTTGTGTAGGCCTAGTCGAGACGGAGTGAATTTTTATATTTTTTAATTTAAATTTCATTAATTTGAATTAGAATTTTTAAAATTCAGTACAACACTTTGTACATCATCTACCGTAATACTTATATTTATTTTTGTTGTAAAAAAGGATTTAGCAGATTTGCAAAAAAAATATTTATTCACCTGCAGTGTGAACAATTTCATTGAAAAATTTTCTGTAAAGTTTTAACTTTACAGACCAAACTTTGAACAAGTTACAAATTTGGCTTTATTAATATTAATGAACTATTTCAGTACCAGTATTTTGACAATAGGGATCAATACGCTTCACCTTTATTTCAATGGGAATTGATATTTATTATATGTTAAGCTATGTACAGTATAGTTTTGGGTTAGTTTATGTGTAGGGCCTACTGTAAATTAAGGGAGCTATAGGCCAGTAAACTTTTTGTAGTCATTGCGCAAAGGAACTCTGTAGCAAAAGCCACTACTGTGCCTGGAGTAAGACGGAAGACATTAGTAGTGGAACCATTTCTAATTTGTGACATACGCATGCATACGGTAAACCGGCATGTCTCATTCGAAATGCTGGAACCGTTACAAGTTGATGTAGTCCTATTCATCCAGTTGATGACGTTTATGTCTGTTAACTGTAAAACAAATAAAACGTCTGGATGGTACAGTTTTCTGCTTCAATCAACAGTTGTCATTTGATTTTGTTCAATGCAATATGTTATAAATATATATCTATAGATCATGTAAATTTTTTTTTAGCTAGAAGTCTTAAAGTCTTGATCTTGTCACTGTCAGTTTTGTTGGTTAATTGTTGATGTTGGTAAGTTTAATTTCAGGTAGGCAAGCTACTGGTACTTAAAATAGCATCATTGAACATTGAATTGTCAATTCAAATTCGATTGAAAATTTTAAATCAATTGTTTGTTCAAATTCATAATCTAATTTTAATTAAAATATTAAAAAATAAAATCAGTAGGCTACGACAGAAGAGTAAATCATCTAACTACGTAGTACTAGTAGTAGTCTATATTATTTACAATTACATGTAAAGCGTTAGAAGCAGATTTATCCCATGGCTTCGCATGATTTTGATTTGATTGCAGTCATGTAAAAAATTTCATTTCATTGGTCATTGGAATGAAATATTTTCTGAAAAGCTGAACATGTATACACTACATTGAGATAATTTCCCATTAAAGCTGTTGATTTCACAAGTTATGAAGAAAAATTAAATGACTAATAATATTATATCCAATAATGTTATACATTTTTTATATAGTATTATGTATCTGCAGACATTATAGGTTCAGACATGTATGTAGGGAGTATTATCTCCAAAATCTTCCAGTCTTACTTACAGTAAAGTGTTTGTGAATCTCAGAAAAAAGCAACTAAGTGTCTTTTATATGATTGTTTCAGGTCTTTTTTTTATTCTTTTCAGAAATACATGTATTCAGCTTTCTGGTGATCTTTTAACAGACAAAATCCATTTTAAGGAATGAAAAAATACTACTATGTAGCATTCGTCAGGGGTTTATCTTCATAATTGTTCCTTATATCGTGTGTTATTGTAATTGGTTTCTTCTGTGTGTTGGCTTTGCAACTGTTTTCCTGTTTAAATCTGTAGAGGCCGGTTCCAAGCCCGAGCTGTGAAAGGAGGCGGGTTGAGAGTAGGGCTACAAAAACCTACTGCGTAAAACAACATTTTGTGGCCGAAAAAAACACTAAAAGGATATTATTTGCAAATACTTAAGTGAACAAATAAGTAAAATAATCATTAGTGTGATGCTTTGATTCAGTACAATTTATGTTGCACTTTATAGTTACATATAATATTAGTTTGCTTGTGGATTTGTAAAATCTGTTGATTTTCTTGCTTGGGATGAGAAAAAAAATCATGGCTAAGTATTAACTTCATCCTTAATTTTACAAGAGTCAGTATCATTACTAAAATGCAGTAAATAGAATAACTGTTATTATAAATTTTTTGAGTTGACAGACCAAAATGGAATTTAAAACGGATATAAGGTTTTTTAGTATGTTCACTGAGCAACCAAAGATGATTAGTTTTGTACAAAATATTCAGAACCTTAAAAAAAAATTTCTGAAATTATTTTCTCAAATTAATCACATTTGTGGTCTAAGGGGAGTGAACTCTGTACCATTGCTCTATTACCTCCCTTTGCTAAAAAGCTAATGCAACATTGCATGACCATTCCATCACGGAAAATACTTTTAAACATGATACTTTTTGAATTTTTTTTTTAATTCTAAGTTATATTTGTCTGATCTGTTATTACTGTAATGGTTTTAGAAGTACAAAAGTGTTATTTTTGAATTGCTGTTCAGATTTGCTTCAGTTTGATATGTTGGATGATGACATTTGTTCAGTTTGGGATTTTTTGGTTTGCGATAAAATAGTTTGTGGTCGCTGGTGGCTGCCATCTTGGAATTGTGGCAGCCATCTTGGATTTCAAAATGGCCAATATCGAACAAATACTTTTTTAGTAAGGTTTTATTCAAGAACTTTTAATGAATGAACCACTTATTTTTGTTACACATATAAACATGTATAAAATCCATACTACATTATATAATGGTGGCCATCTTGGATTCAAATATGGCTGACATCATCTAATTTGTATATTTGCATCACCATGATTCTTACTTGGTTACATTATGTATTAATTGATGATTATTCTGTTAATGTAACTTTAATTTGAATATAAATAGTTACGATTTTAACAATATTACGCATTTTTTGATTTTAATTTATTCAAAATGGCCGACATCGTGGTCGACCTATGTTTTTTTTCCGTCATACTTTAGAGTGTCTATTGGGCATACTTTGTGCCAATTTTCAGCAAGATCGGATATTTTGTCCAGGTATTATGCATTATTATGTGCTTCTGATCCATTGCTAATTCTTGAATTTTGTGCCATTGACCCCTGTGACCTTTCAGTCTATTTTAATTTTCTCTATATAAAATTTTAGACAAAAAGTACCCCGATTTACCGAACTTAAATGTCCATACCTTGGCTTCTAATTAAGATATCTTCAATCTGAAAACAGTTTTATGCTATTTAAATGTAGGTTTATCAAATACACTTATTTATAAATAAATCCATTAATAAATGAATTTTGCATTCATAGCCCTAATAGTTGCTTCCAATAATTATTCTTTGACAGTTAAAATTTATACATGTATATTTTACAGGATACCTTGGTTTGAATACCCTATAATTTACGATATCCGTGCTAAACCACGTAGAATAACATCACCTACTGGTAGTAAAGGTAAGGTCAAGTTAGCCATACCGGTACTTAAAACTTTTCTAAAATACAGTAAACATTTCTAATCTATATGGTAACAGAGCTTATGGCGACTCTGCTTGTCTATAATATACAGTTAGGCCCATATGAAACATTGGGCCTAACAACCACTTGGTCAATTTGATGTGAAGAAAAACCAATGTTACTGTTTACTCATCAGGTCTTCATACCATGCAGTATGCTATGGAGGAAATTTTGATAGGACCCCAGTTTTCCGTCCCATCCAAATGACTAATGGTTATCTGTTGCTAGACCCTTGGTCACTGACAAGGGGCAAGCACAACGAAATAAAATGATATTTTATGTTGTTAACATATTATATGTGACCCGCTCCCACAAAATCAGGCACTTGGCTCACAACTTCATTTTGTACTAAGGGCATAAGAGCATAAACGGTATGCCTTCTTGTTGCTATGAATGAGCTGATGTCAGCTCCAGATGATACGACAAATTAAAAAACAATTGAATTTATGGAAAGCGTAGGCTAGGTACTATTCAAATATGCTGCCAGCTCTATTTTTATAAAAATGACCAAGAGCATGGTTTTGTGGGAGCAGCTCACATATGATGTATGCCCTTCTTCTTACCTCAGTTGAAGCAGAAAAGTAGGATGTTAGTCGCATTTCATTCCTATATTTAATTGAGTACGGTCGAGTTATGGTCGATTGTGTTTTTTAGATTTACAGATGGTCAATATATCTCTTCGTGTTTTATCCCGACCAGAAGCCAAAAATTTACCAAATATTTACAGAAATTTAGGTACAGATTATGATGAGAGAGTTTTACCTTCTATTTGTAACGAGGTTAGCTTTTAATCTATTTTCAATGTTTATACATGTACAAGGGAGGTTGGGTGGTCGACAAGTTAATGCTCGCGCCTTTGATCGTAACATCTGTTATTGAGTCAATGACATGGTTTCATTTCCCTGCTTGTACTTGACAAGATGTAGGATCACCTGTTCACCTCTGGTTTCCTCCCACTGCAAAGAGTTTACTACAACGAGAGGCATCTGGAGGGATACCCGTGTCTTTTGTTTGTTAAATACCCCTTTGTCCAGGAAATGGTTTCAGCATCTATCATCCAAGGAGACTACAAGATTTGTTAATAAAATCTGCTTAGCCTCTAAGGTTTTTCTATAGATTCTCATATGCAGTCTCATTTCTAAAGAGCCCTACATGCAAATGAATTATTGAAATAATCATGCAATATCCTATAAGCAAACTGAACCACCGTGGCCGTACTGTGCTGATTTAGCATGTCTCGTATTCAATCCTGGTGATTTCCTTGAACTGATTTAATGTTCATCATAATATTAACAGGGTTTTTTTCATGTAATTTTAGGTATTAAAAAGTGTTGTAGCTAAGTTTAACGCATCTCAGTTGATTACGCAGAGACAGCAGGTTAGTTTAATGATCCGTAGAGACTTGTTACAGAGGGCCAAGGATTTCAATTTAATACTGGATGATGTTTCTATAACTGAACTCAGTTTTGGTAGAGAATATACAGCAGCTGTAGAATCAAAACAGGTAAACTTTGTTTAAACATCTAAACGTATGTGACAAAATGGTTTTGTAACAGGACATCTATTAAAGGTATCACTAAAACACTAATAATTCTGTCATTATTTTGACATTCGCAGTATTTAAATATGATGAGTTATTTTTATGTTGACTTCTTTTGGGATTAATAGGTCACCAAATACATGATTGCAACAATTTGTTGCAATTTATTCCTTTGATGTGTTGTTTATATTATTATTAAGCTTTTCTATTAAGTTTACCATAGTAACAAGTTTTAGCACATAAATGCAGTGTTGGCTTTTTCTTGCCATTTGGGTAGTTCACATCGCTAACAAATGTTTGTTGTGCTTTAGTTGGACTGTAGTAACCTTGAGCTTTTGAATCCAGGTTCAAACCATAACTCTAGTTCTCTAGAAATAATGATGTGTTGTGTACAAGGCAGAATATGCTCACTTGTTTATATTTATAAATCTTTCTTGTACTAACTTGTAATGTTTTACACCATCAGGTAGCCCAACAAGAAGCCCAGAAAGCTCAGTTTTATGTAGAAAAGGCTAAAATGGACAGACAACAGAAAATAGTACAAGCTGAAGGAGAGGCTGAAGCTGTTCGACTTATATCCTTTAATTAGATTTATTGTGTAAAGACTCCAGGTGTGGAGGAACATTACACATTCTCGTTAATAATAGGGGATCATGCCTCATTCCCACTTGTAGGGGGTAATGGCTCAAAATATCTTTTGTTTCTGAACTTGATTCCTGTTCATCGCTTGTAAATTCAGCCCATGTAATTGAAAACACTGTCTGGTATACCTGGCTTCTATCTCAGTCTCGACTGAGAAAGTTGCTTGTGATATCCAAGCCAGGTTTCCATTCATCAGGGATGTCGGACCATGGACCTGACAAGGAAAAGTCATTAATATGGAAGGGACTAAAACAAGAGACAACCGGTGTACAGGGTTGCATGTACGTAAAGGTACATTTGACCGTGAGAATTACATAACTGGAAGGTAAAATATCTCCTGTGTGCTTGTCATCATTAACTTATTTAGTGCTGAACGGCATGTAATCGAAAGTAATGTTTATCTTTTGATACAGTCAATACAGGAGATAAGGCCTTCAACAACAGTGTATCTTTTTTTGGCATTTAGTAATTGAACATATTAACACAAAGTACAGCTTTATGGATAAACAATTACTGAGTTTGATACTAACCGACATTTCGACAAGGATACTCTCGTCTTTATCAAGCAAATCGAAACGTTACTTAGTATCAAACTCAGTAATTGTGTATCCATAAAATTGTACCTTGTATTAACAGTGTATCTTGTTATTGAGAAAGATACTTTGATGAGATATCATTTATAAGGAAGTATTATATTTTGTCAGATGATGAGAACGTGCATTATTGAGCTGTTTGTAAAGGTCTATAAACCAGAGTTATTGTATTGTCTGTAATCTTGGTAGATAAACTCAATCTGTTTATTTGCTGTAAGGCCGGACATAGAATTAAAGCCAGTTCTTCTCATACTAGGATAATTAAAAGATTATTTATTCTTGTTTCGAAATGGCACATACAGTAGTGGGGTTCGGGGAGGGTGTTTCATTGTGGGAAGGGAATTATAAGGGGATCCATTGTTCACCTTAACGACAGCTAATGAAAATAATTTTAGTAATCTGATGGCAAAATCTATTACTTCATTGTAAATCTTTTTGTGATTTTGAATTTGCATTAATTTATCGTTTCCTTGACTTCACCGGTACATTGGTCAAGCTTTGAGTATGAATCCAGGTTACCTAAAATTAAGAAAGATTCGAGCAGCACAAAATGTAGCTAGAACAGTAAGTAGAACAACCAAGCTTCTGTCTTCTTGTTTGAGAGGGTGTGTGTGTTTAGGGTGGGACAGGTGGAGCCAACAGGAGAGATGAAGTTGTTCTGTGTCACTCTCGTATAGGTCATACTTTTTTAACACACATTTTCATCCTGAAACGAGAGCCTCAACCAAAATGTGAACACTGTCATGTTCTTTTTACAGTTAAGCACATTTTGATTGCGTGCAAGCAGCTTAAAGACATAAGATCAAAGCGTTTTCATTACTAGACTTGTTAAAAGAGACAAATTTTTATCATCAGTTTTAATTGTATATATATACTCAGCCAAATTAAAAACTTGACACTGAATTTCAACAAAATTTTTTTTCTGGTAAATCAAGTGTTTCTAACGATAGTAAGTAGTAAGAAGCCTTTAATTTCATAAAATTGTATGTCACGTGGATCACATGACTTTTAAGCATGTAAAGATGAAAAACCTGAAAGACACGTGCAAACACAAACTCGTGAGGTCAATCGATGCAAGTTTGCTTAAACGGAACACGCACACGTAACTTGAACTGGAAAAACAAATTAAAATTGTTATTTTCATCTTTGTTAGAAAATACCGCGCCTTTCAAATGTAGAACGTCTATGTGCTATAGGTAGGCTCTATGCTGGTCAGTCTGTGGTCACAGTTGCAAGACCCTTTGATTGTTCACGCCAGACAATAATTAATCTTAGAATGAGAGTGCTTCAAACTGGAATTATTCCCGACCGCCCAAGGGCAGGAGCTCCACGTGTGACGTCACTCCAGGAAGATCAAGCAATACGATTACGTCATCTTAGAAATAGATTTGTCACTGCAACCTCCACAAGTAGAGAGATGTTTGGTGGAAGGGTAAGTGCACAAACTGTTCGAAATCGCTTGCAGTGTGCTGGTCTTCGAGCTCGGAGGCCCTATAATGGATCAATATTGACACCTCTTCATCGCGGTAACCGACTTGTGTGGGCCACAAGACACATAAGATTTACTCAAAGACAGTGGAATTCGGTTGTCTTTAGTGATGAATCTCGATTCACTATGAGATTTGCCGATGGCAGGGTCCAAGTGTACTGCAGACGAGGTGAACGTTACGCTCAAGTATGCGTCGGAGAAGTTGACCTGGCGGCAGCGTCATGGTTTGGGGTTCTTTTTGTGCACATGGACGTCCTCCTCTTGTTGTTGTCTAAGGGAACTTAAATGCTGTCCAGTACAAGGATCTGATTTTGCAACCTGTTCTTCTTTCGTTCATGCAGAGACATGGGCCTGGACTAACGTTTCAACAAGACAATGCTCGACCCCATACGGCAATTGCTACCCAGAATTTTTTAAGAAATGCCGGTGTCCAAGTCCTGGATTGGCCGTCGCTTAGCCTCGACCTTAATCCTATTGAACACATCTGGTATGAACTGGGTCGACGTGTTCGTCAGCAAGTGAATCCACCACTGACGTTGCAGGCCCTTCAACATGCTCTTGCTGAGCATTGGCGACGTCTTCCTCGGGTAGTGTGTACTAATGTTCTGAGATCCATGAGAAGAAGTTGTGTGGCAGTACGAGACGCTAGAGGAGGCCACAACCGTTACTAAACACTTTATTCCGATTGTTCTCCAAGTCTGTGAATTTCAACAAAAAGTACAATTTTATGGATACACAATTACTGAGTTTGATACTAAGCGACGTTTCGACGAGGATGCTCTCGTCTTTATCAAGCAATTTCATTTTGGGGGTACTGTGACATAACAAACGTTATCAATGTCAAGGACTTTCGGCGAGACGTATTCTTGCTTTCTGTTGATGTCAAAGTCGTCTGTGCACAACATAACACTAAAATAGTTGCCTTAAACCAAATATTAAATATCTAGTCCCAAAAATGCCGAGTGTCAAGTTTTTAATTTGGCTGAGTATATATCACATTGTTTTTCATTTTTAAATATTTGTGTAAATGAAGTTGTTTTTTTTTATTTTTAATTATTTAATATAATGTTTGCCTTGATGCACAGTTATAATGGAGGAATTTTGCAATCAGTTCCAAAAAATTCTACACCTCACACTATAACCAAAGAAATAATAATTTTCAATTGTTAGTCCCAAAAATTATCTGATTTAAGTGAGGACAGGATATTGAATTTATTTGTTTTCAATGTAATGTTATAAATAAATTTTAATTATTTTGTTCTTTTTTTTAGGTTGCCCAGTCACAGAATCGTGTTTACTTGAATGCTGTCAATCTAATGTTAAATGTTACGAGTGAGGACTTTGATGCCTCCGCGGATAACCTATCAAAGAAACGTCGTTGATTGAATTAGAACAATTTGTGTGTACATCATTAATCGTGTGATTGTTTATACATATGACTGATTATGTATGTGGATTGTCATTTATATATAGAAAGAGGAACAGCGTTTATATGTGAATAGTTTATACTAGTGCTCATGAATACATCGTACATATAGAGATATCCTTATTTTTAGTTATAACTTCCTTATTTTTGGGGATTCCTTATGATTTGTTGGGGCCTTAACATGTCTGGCACATTAAATGTTGTACAGGGATTTCTAACTTATGTCAATAAAAATATTGTGCCTGGTGAAGCATGAATTTGAGCCATACATTGTCAGATTACAGTTGGCTGAATTTCCAGGCTTGAAATTTATTCGGCTCTGTGAGCATTTATCAGTTGCAGTTATTGAAATAAAGGGCTTTGTGATCAAGTATAGAATTTCTAGTACATTTCCATGGTGCACCAATAGAAATGTTTATTTTTTAGAGAATCCAGCAATCAGAAAGGAATACAAGAATACTCCTGATGAAGGAAGTCTGATTAAAAAATTAATAAATTAACCTGATTTATTATCATAATGAATGTAATCATATAGATCTATTAAAACATGATACAGTGAATAGTTATCTTTATTGTTTTCATCAGTGTTATAAAACTGTATAGGTTATTTTAGTTCTATGAAAGGTGCTCGGTTCAAAATATTGAAGTGGTTTGACAAATTGGTGACAGTGAGAACTGGGCTAAGTAGGTATCTTGTATTATTCTACAACTTTCTGGAAGTCCAATTATATACAATAAAGTTGATATACGAAGGGGTCCAAATCAAACACTTTCCCAAAAATGGTGATTGCCTGAGTCCTGCCTCTAATAGCTAACGTAGCAAAGCGTTTTATATAAATTGAGTGCAAGTAAATTTGCTTCAGACACTCAGCGTTATTAGATGGCTTAGAGGTGAGGTACAGACATCGTCTGATATTCTCAGGAATATCCCACGGCCTCCTTGGCTTACAGGCTAAAATGCAGATATCATTCAGTGCCAATCAGTGGTCCTTAGTGGTGCGACACCATACAGTGTTCCTAGAGAAACATATAGCCCTCTCAGCTTCAAGGCTGAGATACAGACATTATTTCGGTATGGGACAACATTCCTAGTGGGACGTATAGCCGCCTTGGCTTAGAGGTCGAGATACAGAAACATTCGGTGGTCCTGGGGAGGACACCATACTGCATTCCTAGGGGGACGTATAGCTGCCTCAGGATTAACGGCGGAGATACATGCATCATGTAGGGTTCTCAGACATACCTTTAGAGGCAGAGACTAAGTCAAGTAGAAGGAAGGGATAGGCTAACTTATAATTAATGTCACAGCTGTGTGTAGTTTCCTGTATATACTCTCTGTATTATAGATGTTATGTGTGGTGAAATGGTAAAGAGCTAGACATTAAGAAACTAGTATAAATAATGTACACTTCGCACTTTGCTGGTACCATTATTTGAAATAATGATACCCCAACATGAAGGGAACGGATGACGTCTCGTCTGTATTTTAAAATGATTCATAATCATGGTTGTAACAACATGGTATTCCAGAGTACATTGATCGTTGAAATTTTATACACAATACATCCTCGGTATGGGGAGTTGGGATGGCCTAGTGGTCTAGAGTGCTGCGCTTCGACCTCTAGGTGGCCGGTCACCTCTGGCTTGCGGCTGTGGTTTTGAGCCCATGTGTGAGCGTATGTGGCATGGAGATAGAGGCGCCTTCTCAACCTCGTGGGTTTCCTCCGGGCACTCCGGTTTCCTCCCACTGCTAAAGACCCCTACGCGCAAGCGGATTATTGAAATAAAATTAAACCATATGTTAGTCCCAAAATGACCTAGTTGTGTCGTGGACGTTAAACCCCATTTCTCTCTCTCTCTCTCTCACATCCTCGGTATCCCCAGTGGTGTCATTCCTTTCTACTCTATCCTTAATGATTGTGCTATTTTTATCGACCAATCCCGTACACCGTTAATTGCAAAGGTAAATAACTCTGATCGAACAGGGTTGTGGTTAGCCTAAATGAGAAAAGTCCAAATTATTCTAATTGTGTATTTATTAACAATGTGGCAGTCCAACCGATACACATGATTGTGTCACAGTGTTTGATCATGTTCAAAATAATAGCTTGTTTCAAACAGGCATTACATGTACTGTATGTAAGAGCTAAATCTGCCTATTTCCCTGTGGTCCACATGCAGTTTAAGACTGTGCCAGGTAAATTGAATGTAACACTTATCCTAGAGCATTGTCAATCCACCAGTTCTTTGCTTTTTTAACTAACCATTATAGACAAAGTTATTTTGGTTTTGCCAAAATTCTGCAGAATAATGATCGTTTACATAAAAACTGAGTATGTTCTGTGTTTAATGGCAGGCTCTCCCAAGTCGAAAGGGGGTTTAATGTTCAAGAGCAAGACCTTAAGACAGTAATATATTGCTCTCGACCATTCAACAACCTAAAATACAGACACTTTCCCGCAGGGCCTTTCAATCAAATCGTCATTCAAGTCAAATATTTCGCTCTGGTACAAATTATGTACTATTGGCACGTTCCCACACTTACATGTAAGTCAGTGACAACATAAAAGGATAATGTCAAATCTGTATTTTTGTATTTTAATGTTATTTAAATCACTGTCGATATGATTTTTCATTCAAGTTAAAAAATAAATGACCAATTACAAAAACTAACGCTCACTCTGCTAAAATGAGATGGGTTTCAACAGGAGACTAACATACACAGTATTTTTCATTACCATGGCTATCGGACAGTAGTGTTTTCATCTGGTCTTCATTGAATTTCAAATGCCATGAGATATGTTGACATGTACGCCAATCTGGACAGTTGTTTTTCCGTGCTTGGCAGACTTTTCCACTGTTAGTCCAATGGTTGCCAATTGAAAACATGGCTTATTCTTGGCCCACGTTACGATCCTAACCTGTGACCAGTATTGCGTCTGTTAGACCACCCCAATCCTCCGGTCAACATAATATAAATAACTGAATGGGGAGTTTGTGGGTTGTTGTACAACTAACAAATAACTCCAGAGAAAATATTAAACAAAAATCTAATTTATTATCATTATTAAATACATTATTAACAAAACCTTTGATACAAGGCGTAACGACACACCTTTCTTTAAAATCAATGTCCTTTCACTATTCTGGGCCGAGATGAATAGTTCCATACAAAGGATGTACAACAAAAGATTGTCTGCTACAATGCATGTGTACTCTTGAAGCGAGAAGTAATGTCAGATGGTTTAGAAATGTGAGCATACTCTGCAGCGTACATGACACCCTTCACTTACCTGGACTTATGTTGTACCCTACCTCAACTCAATCATTTGGAGACAATAATATTAATTTGTATGGTACATGTTAGTGCTGTGTGAGGTACAGTGTACATTTAGGTGGATTATGCCCGGATAGTATTTCTGCCTACATGTACTTCCCCCTCTATTTCTAAATGGCACAGGGTCTTCTGTGTGGATGCAATTGCATACTCAGGTGGATCTTTGTCTTTTGTAACACCTGAACTGTTCTTCTTATGTCATCTGTCTTGCACACTTTCCTTGCCAAATTCACGGAGGTCGCCTATGGCAAGTAAAGATTTGGCTTCAAAACCCTTGATGGTTCTTATCGCCCAACCCTGGGGTTCGAAACCAAGGACATTTCAGAATGATTTCTTGCCCCAGCCCACTCCAAATCAAAACTGAAGTTAATGGTCCTATTTGTCTGATATATTCTTAGCATCAGGCTAATTTATACATTTTTGATGAAAGAGATGTTTATTCCCACATGTGCATCTAAATTTAAGTACAGCTGTACTTTCATTTACCCAAGAGATTAAGAAATGGGCCATTAGTATTAAATTGTATCTAACATTAATGGTGGTTGCATACATTCATGATCAATAGCCTCCTGTAGTCTACATGTATCGATTAATGGATATCAAAATTTTGGTATACATGTACTTTCTTTCAGATTTATCGAAACCCAGAAGAAATATATATCGTTTAATCTGATTTTGTTTTTGAGTAAACACATCACATATTTCATATTTCGATCACATATACCTGAACACAAAATCTACCGTTCCCTCTAAACTCTATATTATTTACAAACACAAACAGATAAATGATGAAATCAACAAAATCTTAAGACAATAAATGAGAATTTTCATGAAATACTTATTATAAATAATCAGTCCACTATTTGTGTTATAATATAATTCAACTGAATGTGCCATGTCGACCAACGGAAAGTACATTTTACACAATAGAAATAGGCTACATGTAATAGATCCGTAATTTAGCACAAATCAGGTGTTTTAGAGTCAATGAAATGTTGATGTCTATGTTAATGACTGGCTTACACAAAACTTGCAAAGAAGCCAAGCATTTAACATAAACTGATGAATTTGTCACAGTTGAAAATGTTTTTGTGGTTTAATTGTCTATATCTTGACTGTAAAAGTAACAGGTTTAGTAGAAACTTGTGTTCCAATTTTAAACAGAGCTTTATGAATCAAAGGTACTTCAACAACAGATGATGTCATTGCTGAGGGTTTGGGAAATTTCAGTGAATCAGGGATCGAGATAGAGGTTGATTCGTCTTCGTGAGCCACTTGCTGGATTCTGGCAGCCAATGGTGTAACCAGTTTTACCTGCATCGGTAAACCATCTAACTCTCTGTTGTGATATTTCGTAGCAGCTTTTTGGGCGTCATCTTTTTTGACATAGACAACTTCACCTATTCCTGGTCGACTGATCTTCGCTCTCTTTAACGCTCCTATTGCACCAAATAATTCGATCAGGTCATCTTGAGACACAACTGGGTCCAGATTGGTGACGGTTATTTTATAACCTTGTAGCGGACTTAATAATTGATCCACGGTCTCTTCTTCCTCTGGCAACATCACTGGGGTTTCGTACATGTCCGGTTGTTCTTGCTTTATTGTGACTGGGCGATACACAGTCTTCGTTTTTGCTTTCATTGGCTGTGGGGGAGGTGCTGTTTCTACTGGTGATGCTTTGCGCTTAGCAACAGTTAGAGCATCACGTCTCATTGATGTTATGACTGGGATGGTATTTTTGGGAGATGAGGAAACCGGAGGAGGCATTCTAAGTCTTTCGATGGCAGCCTTGCCAGCAGCACTTTGGATCGCATCTGCTGTTTTGTAAGTTTTTATTAGATTTGCACGTTTTGGTGGAGAAGGAGAGGTAACATCATTCGAAGCCCAGTGAATTGGAGATCTGGTTCTTTTTACAGGCTGCGTATCTTGTATTAAAGACGCTCTCTTGGTAATGGTCAACTTATTTTTACCATCAAACTTGACTTCTGTGTTCGGAACAGATCGAGTAATCTGAATTGAGTTACCAAAAACCTCCACATGAGATCCACCATTGGCAAATTCATTCTTCAATGTTTTTGTTATTCCACCTTTTCCACCGATTTGAATCCCTTGCTGAGGATTATTCGCATTCTTTTTCACATTTCCAAGACCTGTAATTGTTACTTTTGGTCCAGTTGGTGCCGGCTGACCTGTATTTGGTTGTTTCTTTGTTTTGATTCTAGATCTTGCATCAAATATTCCTTTCTGTTTCTGCGATGTGATAATTTTTTGCCGGGCATCACTGTTGCCATTTGCGTTTGCTGCACCAGTCTTTGTGTTGCTGGATAACTTCTGCCGTGCATCGAAAATATTCTTATTTCCCAAACCTGTGACTGTCACTGCATGCATTGGCTTGGATAGTTTGGGTCTGGCAGGTTTCTGCGAGTTCTGAATAGCAAAATTCTTCTTTTGAACACCACCAAAATTTGTGTGCATTCTGTTTTGGGCTCCATTTCTACCTAAAGTCAAATTTTTCTTTGTCGTTAATCCAAATTTGTTGGGAAATGTTTTTTGTCTAATCTGTGTAGGTTTGTTTACGTAATTATTTTTAAATTGTACTTTGAAATTCTTTTTTCCCATATAATCGTCTAAAGATAAATCCGCCATGTTGCACAATTGATCAAAGTGCCACCTGGGATGTGTTCGATTAGAGTTTGGTCTTCCACCGATTTTTTAGTGTACAAATTGAGCATGCGCAAAACCAATGATTTGTGTTTAGTTTTAATGTTTGAAATCGAAACAATTTATATCGAATGATAAATGGAATAAATGTGATTATAGACCTAGACAATTTTTTCTTCAAATTGTTTCAGTGAATGGAAGCAATCTCCATAATACGATCTTTATAGCAGGAAGTGATTCCTCTCTGTAAAATAAATTTTAGCACCTGGGAGGTCGCGACTATTTCAAGAACAGGGGAGGTAATTCCCAAATTGTTTTCATTAGTTTCAAGATGGCCGACTAGGAATGTGAGTGGAACATGTTCTATCATAACAACATTCAACTTTGCCTTCTTGAAAAAATAATTACGTTGTGTAAGTGACTTAATTTCATTAGGAAACAGCTTAGAGATTGATTCGGGCGGTATCGTTCTTTGATTACTACAAGCAGAGCCCAGGGCAGGTCTTACCCACCTCCTCTAAATCTTCTAAGACTAAACGGCCGGGCCAGTCCTAAAAACTCATATAAATAACGGTAGGCTATTAACGCCATATGAATAAGGGCCAATAAATTGAATAATGTAATATAATATGTAACAGACCTGAGAAGAACGAATATCGGACCTGATGGAATTGTTGTCAAATATAAAACCTTAATAATTAAATGGGGTAAATCCCTAATATTTGGGACCTAGAAATTAACACAAATGGGTTAATGATAATAAAGTGCCGGTAATACGAGAAACTGATTTACAATCGAATGTCAGTCTCTATGGTCATCGTTATTCCAGTCTATTTTCACCGTTTGACATGACAATTAGAATTCGTATAGCCCTACGTTCTTCGAGTCCCTTGTTACAAATGGCATTGGATTGCATTATGGTACACGATTCATGCACCAATGGTAAAAATGTTTACAGTATTTTGTCTTAAATATTGGATATTAGAAGCCTATCTTTTCCCGGTAAGATCACAACATCAGTGTTGATTTAAATTGGCATAAATATGAGTCGTATTTTCAATATCAAAGACCTTGGGTGATATTACGTTAGAGACTTAGCTACTTGAAGTTTCTGAAGTTATAATTTCGCTTTTTCTAATTGATTTTTATTTAGACCTAAATTGTATGATTATTTTTGTTTTAAAAAAATTGTGAGAATTATTTGCGTTGGCGTCAAATAAACTTGCTTGGGGCATGTCTGTTAGGGGTAGCCTACTGCTCAAATTGTCTGGCAGTGGTCATTCATGATTGCTGTGGTGGTACTGAACAACTCTAAAGCTGTTTAAGGTGGTACAGATGTCAGCTAATCTAGCCTAGATGTGGTCTGGAGATTAGATAACTCTTGTTAGCGATACACCCCTACTACACATGTCTGGCTATTACGTAGCTCTGTCAGGGGTACCCCACCACTTGATATGTCTGTCAGATTGTTTTTGTGATACCTGAAGATGCACGGTGCACTGCTGTACAATTTTCATGTGGTACACTTTTCAACTTATCTAGTCCAGAAACCCGCCAGGCTTACATTTTGATGATATCAGATATGCATCCTTTGATACCATAGAGGAGAAAACTGGTAAACGTTTCAGCTAAGTTTACCCCCTGGGCTCCTGGTCTTATACAATCTCATCTAAGATATTATGTTTTAATAAAGGAGTTGTTGTTCAGATTCTATTGTTGTTCCCAAAGCTTCAACAATAATATATAATTTAAAAAAAAAATTTTTTTATTAGGAATAGAAATCAAACAGTATTGTTTGTTCATAGCATATACAAAAGTTCCAGAAAATACCTTATGAATGTGAATATTTAGACGGTCCATAGATATGGGACGGTCCATAGATACCTTGGTAGAGAGTTCCATACTTGTAGATGTGCTGTGTTATAGACAAATGGTCTTTATGTTACGTGGAAGGGATCTACATGTAAATGTCGCTGGGCAATATTTATGAATGATAAGTAATACGCCACGTATGCACTGGTAAAATAGGGTTACAACTTTAAAAAATTTTGAAATTAATTCTTTGCAGAACAGGAAGCCATTGAAGAGATTTTATAAGTGAAGTAAAATGACAGTCATTTTTGGGGATGCTGATGATTCAAGCAGACTTATTCCGAAACTACTGTTTTCAGTAGCCAAGATTTAACTTTGTGTTGGTGTTTTTTTGTTTTTTTTTCAGGAATATTAGATAATTTCTGTGCCTACCAGTTATTTAATTTAGATTTACAATATCTGAGATGGAGAAATTAGAACGGTTCACACCCCAGCATCCATTACCAGAGGAGATTAATAAAATGTCGCGCGATGAAACAGTCTGCCATTTTTGTGGTGTTAGTTACCTTATTCATAATGAAATAAAGAAGCTGGAAGAACGATTGGAAGCTACCGAGAAGGAGTTGGAACATTATAAAGGTTCAGTGGAAAGAGAAAAAGAATTAAAGATAGAATTAGAGGAATTAAAATCAGCTAAATGTGAATTAGAACAAGCCCTAAAGTATAAAGAATCAGAGTAAGTATTCAGACTGATTTATTAGTAATGAAAGAAATATATAAATGAATAAGAAATAGAACATTAAAACATGATTTATACTATTGATAAAGTTAGGGTTGTTTAAAGGCTCCCTTGCAATGAATTATAATAAAAAGAATGGGGGTTTGATGGCCGAATGGTTAGCATGTGCGCATTGTATCATAAGGCCTGTCATTGTCACTGGCGTGGTTTCCATTCCCAGCTTGTATGTGACAAGGAGTAGGGTTGCCTGTCAAACCATGTGGGTTTTCTCTGGGTCCTCTGGATTCCTTCCACTGCTAAAGACCCCTACACACAAGCGAATTATTGAAATAAAATTAAATCATGTGTTAGTCCCAAAATGACCTAGTTTTTGTTGTGTCAAAGTTACATCCCGATTGTCTCTCTCTTTTTATATATAACAACCATGAAAAAACATGAAGCAACAGATGGATCAGTTCTCAGGTACTGTATGAAAAATAGGCGATTGTAACAGATGCGTAAGCCTAACCATTTGAGCTCCATGCACAAGGGTGTGAGCCAAAATGTGTACCATGTTTTGCTAGTTGATTGTTTGAGAATGTTTGATGAATCTTGGCCTACAAGTTATATATTTCTAAGATTATTTCATATACTTTATAAGTTTATAGTCTACCTATCTAATATTATTTCAGGATTTCTTCATTTGATGTGAATTTAAAATGTGAGAAAGATTTAACAGAACAGTTGAATAAACAGAACACTGAAATAAAAACATTACTTAATAACAGTAAAAATCAATGGTAAAATACTTATTGTTATTATTACATGGAATTGAATCGGGTTTCAAGTCTTGTCATCACAATGCTTTTGTTATTTTTGGACAAACCAATTAGTTTAATTTCTATTTTGACATTTAGAATGAAAACAAGAAAAATTTTGTCCAGACATCGGTGTATCCATCTTCATCATACTCGAATTCCAATTGCTTTTACTTGCATGCTAATTTGTAAATTGTCCTGTTCAAATGACTATTTCTGTTATATGTAACCTATTTTTTTAGTGCTAAATATGAAGATGTAATGAAACAGATGCCAGCCATTTTGAAAGAAATAAAACAACAGAAATCTGATATTGAAGAGGTCCGGAAGTTTTTATTGCAGCGCGAGAAACAAACAGACGATGAACTGAAGAAACTACTGACGGATATCACCAGTCGCTTAACAGAACAACAGAATGGTACGTAACATTACAAACATGTAGAATAGATGGAGCTACCCTGGCAAAATGATCCTCTAGATTACCTTTAAATGCTATAGAAATATCTGCTCACCTACAAGTCTGGAATTAATGTATATGTTGGAAAGAAACAGTGAGAGAGAAATGGGGTCATGATTTAATTTTATTTCATTAATTTACTTGCGTGTAGATGTTTTTCGCAGTGAGAACAAACCATAGGACCCTGAGAAAACCCGTAAGGTTGGACAAATGTCCCTAGTCCTTGTCACATACGACCAGGGAATAGGCTGTAGCGCCACTGTCTGCAGGATTTCCTCCATAGCACACTGAACTAGCAGGTTGGATGGGAAAAATAATCCCTATTTCATTATAGGTGTTAAGGTTGAATATAGTATTTTAGTTCAACAATTGTAATATACATTTAATCATGGGAAATGGCTGACAGGCCTTCACATGGTTACATGTTATTCAAGCCTGGAAATAAGGCACCTGTCACGGACACTGTCAGGCACAGATTCAGGCTTTGTCAGGCACTATACCTCTGGTGCCTGTCATTTTTTCAGGCACTGATTTTGTTTTTTTTTTATTGATATTGTTAATACATGTCCCACACTAAGGTACTATTTCATTAATGCCTGACATTTTGTCAGGTACATCTAAAACCGTTATTTGCAGGCCTGGGGCAGTATTTATAAAAATTCTAAGAGTTGGAACCAACTCTTAACTGTCAAAAATTACTCCTAACTTTGTAGATTTTCCTAAGACCTATTTATAAAACATTTTACTTTAAGAATTACTCCTAACTATGACACATATTTAGGAGTCCTCCTGTAGCACTCCTAACTTGTTAAAAGTACTCTTATCTTGGTTAACATGGCCGTCCGTGTACGCCGCCTAAGAGAGTTTAAAACAAGAAGAGATTTCTTAGTGGAGTACAACAATGACGAGTTGATAAGGAGATATCGAATGCACATGGGTGGGATTCCTTTTGTGACAGATTTAGTTCGCCATCTACTTACGAGTCCTACTAAACGAAATTTCTCAATCGACGCTGAGATGAAGATCGCCATTACACTTCGTTTCCTAGCAACTGGTAAAATGCAACTGTGTAGTGGTGACGATTTCAGCGTCAGTCAACCTACAGTGAGTAGAGTGATTGCAGAAACGTTAGATGTACTGTCTGATCCGCATGACATCAACACTGAGCTATGAATAACTTCATCGCTAAGGGTTTGGTTAGGACCCAAGTCTTACATTTAGTTAAAAGTAACTCTTAAGACCCTTTATAAATATTTCTAAAGAGTAACTTTTAACTAAATGTTGTTTTAGGAAGTCTTAGAGTAAAAGTTATGAAAACTCTAAGAATTTTTAAAAATACGGCCCCCGATGTTATTGTTAAAGGATTCTGGTATGGATCTCTTAACTCTGACTTTTTTAATTCCAGATAACGAGAGTTTAAGATCTAAGCTTCAATGCGTGGAGATGGAGAAAATGATGATGTCACAATCCACAGCTTCATTGACCAGTCGACTAAAATCACAGGAAACAGACGTAGAGAGATTAAAGTCGTTACAGACAGAATATGAGACACTCACAACACGTCTGACAGATTTACAACATGCTCATAATAGTACGCTGTATATTTCTTCTTTAGTCATTGGATGCATGCTTGGGTGGTCGATTGGTCTGACACAGTGGTTAAGGTGGGGGGGGGGGGTGATGAGAAGAGAGCGGCTGATTGGTTTGACACAGTGGTTCAGGAGTGGGGGAGGGGGTGATGAGGAGCATCCACTGCGCTATACACAACAATTACAGTTATATTCATAGCTTTATGTATAAAAATAGGATTGATAAATTATGATAGTGAGAAAACGTGACATATTTTTTAAAATGATACCCCAGAATTTATATAATATTGTTTGTTTATTTTCAGAGTTAGAAGAGGAAATGGAGAGTCTATCAGCACAGAATCGTACAATATCACTTGAATGTCAACAATATAAAGATCAAATCAAGTAAGATTCACGTCATCTTGCTGGAGGACATGTTGTTACACTTTATTGTAGGTTTCATTGACAAGTGGAGTCAAGGTGGCTCATTAACGAAGGTGCTAGCTGACTCATTTGATCCCTGTTAGGCAATCAAGTTGCGTAGTATTTTAAAGCCTGATTTCCCCTAAAAGTTGCTCAGTATTTTAGGGTGCAGGACAGAGGGTCTGGCAAGGAACCGTGTCTAGTCGTGCTCGATGCGACAAACGTGTTCACATTTGCTTGCACATAGAATAAATCTTGGTTGCTGGAAATACAGCGAGAGTAGGTTAAAACGCTGATGTCCAGGTCAAATTTCCATCATAGCACACCGCATAGCATATGTCAGTCTTCATTATCTCGATTGGTGCAGAAATCCCCATTTTATTTGATTGACAAGTAACGAAATCACCTGACCTGATTAGCTCAATAAATAATGGTAATTATCATAATAACAGTCAGATTAACAAAATGCTGGGTGGGTGCTTGCGACTGTTTTGTGATATTGACAAATGTCTTATTTTAATTAGTGCCAGTTAGTAAGCTATAATCATAAATAAATAGTCACACCAAGTCTTATGAACGATGTTTCATTTTAAAATTTGAAAACTGAAAGATTAAAGGAAATGAAACCTTTTGAGAAAGGCTAGTCAATTTTGTTTTGTTTTTCAATTTTTAATTTTTTTACTACAAACTAAAAATCAAAGTTTTTATAATAGTTGCCAAAGATCAGAAATTCAAATTTATGTGACCTTGATATTATTTCAGGAGCAAATCAGAAGAAAGGAATAATTTACTTCAACATCAAAAACAGAAAGATCAACAGACACAAGATACCATTAATAGGTAAAAATATAGGCGATGCTCAATTGTCACTATTTTTATACGCCCACATTTTCATGTGGACGTATTATGTCGTCGCCCCTGTCCGTCCGTCCGTCTGGACGTCCGTCCGTCCACAATTTGTTTGTGGACTCCTACAGGTCACAATTCTTATCCGATTTTTACGAAACTTGAAATATAGGTTTATCCCCATAAGATCTCGGTTCCTTTCGATATTGGCATGTATCGGATCGGAACTTCATGGATTATGGCCCCTGATAGTAAGAAATATCATGTTTTTAGCTTGTGGACCCTATAGAGGTCACAATTTTGAACCGATTGTGATGAAACTTGACATGCATGTTTATAACCCCAAAATCTTGGTTCCTTTCGATATTTGCGCCCATCGGATCGTAACTTCCTGAATTATGGCCCCTGATTGTCAGAAAAATCGCCCTTTTTAGCTTGTGGTCCCTCTGGAGGTCAAAATTATTATCCGATTTAAAAAACCGTTTGATTATATCACCGTTACATGGTAATGAAGGTTGAGTTCAAATTTTGTGAAAATCGGACCAAAATTGACAAACAAATGGCCGCCGTTTGTACGCGAATAGTGTGAAAATATGTTTTATCAAGGTTGTGGACCCTATAGAGGTCACAATTTTGAACCGATTTTCATGAAACTTGACATGTATGTTTTTAACCCAAAGATCTCGGTTCCTTTCGATATTTGCACCCATCGGATCGTAACTTCGTGAATTATGGCCCCTGATTGTCCGAAAAATTGCCCTTTTTAGCTTGTGGTCCCTCTGGAGGTCAAAATTATTATCCGATTTAAAAAACCGTTTGATTATATCACCGTTACATGGTAATGAAGGTTGAGTTCAAATTTTGTGAAAATCGGACCAAAATAGAGAAACAAATGGCCGCTGTTTGTACGCGAATAGTGTGAAAATATATATATCAAGGTTGTGGACCCTATAGAGGTCACAATTTTGAACCGATTTTCATGAAACTTGACATGTATGTTTTTAACCCAAAGATCTTGGTTCCTTTCGATATTTGCACCCATCGGATCGTAACTTCGTGAATTATGGCCCCTGATTGTCCGAAAAATTGCCCTTTTTAGCTTGTGGTCCCTCTGGAGGTCAAAATTATTATCCGATTTAAAAAAACGTTTGATTATATCACCGTTACATGGTAATGAAGGCTGAGTTCGAATTTCGTGAAAATCGAACCAAAATGGCCGCCGTTTGTACGCGAATAGTGTGAAAATATGTTATATCAAGGTTGTGGACCCTATAGAGGTCACAATTTTGAACCGATTTTGATGAAACTTGACATGCATGTTTATAACCCGAAGATCTTGGTTCCTTTCGATATTTGCGCCTGAATTATGGCCCCTGATTGTACGAAAAATCACCTTTTTTAGCTTGTGGTCCCACTGGAGGTCAAAATTATTATCCGATTTAAAAAACTGTTTGCTTATATCACCGTTACCTGGTAATGAAGATTGAGGTAAAATTTCGTGAAAATCGGACCAAAATTGACAGACAAAATGGCCGCCGTTTGTACGCTATTAGTGTTAAAATATGTTATATTAAGGTTGTGGACCCTATACAGGTTACAATTTTGAACTGATTTTGATGAAACTTGACATGCATGTTTATAACCCAAAGATCTTGGTTCTTTTCGATATTTGCGCCCATTGGATTGTAACTTCCTGAATTATGGCACCTGATTGTCCGAAAAATGACCTTTTTTAGCTTGTGGTCCCTCTGGAGGCCAGAATTATTATCCCATTTAAAAAAACGTTTGATTATATCACCGTTACATCATAATGAAGGTTGAGGTCGAATTTCGTGAAAATCAGACCAAAATTGACAGCTGTTCTTGTCAGACCATCCATCCTTCATTCTAACTTAATGGTGTAGGAAAAATCCCTTTCGGTATTGCTTGTTCTCTATCCATCTCTCGAAAATGTTGGCGTATCCTGCCTGGCAGTGCCAGCCTATCTTTTTGATTGAGAGAATTCAATTTCAGACCATTCAATCGAATACGCCCACATACTGGTGTTCTCATATACTTTCTTGCACTGATCTCATTATATTAAATTATATGTACCACTTTTATATAAAGAGTCTTGGCTTTAAAATAGTAGGAGGGTTGGATGGTCAATTGGTTAGCATGTGCCGCTGTATCATAAGGTCTGTCATTGAGTCAACTGGCGCGGTTTTGATTCCTCGGTTGTACATGACAAGGAATAGGGTTGTCTGTTTGTGGGTTTTCTTTGGGTCCTCCGGTTTCCTCCCACTTCTTAAGACCCCTATGCGCAAGCGAATTATTTGCTGTTTGGGGCATATAAAGATGGCAGTATGAAAGCAAAATTTAAATGGCTGTAGCTTTAGTCATAATTCACATCTTCATTATCCCAGTCGGAGCAGAGCAGTAGGGCGTTAAACTCAATTTCATGTCATTTGAATAACTTATACCAGAATTTTAAGATAAAAGTACTTTTGTAGAGCCTTAAACTCTAGATATATTTAACCTTTATTGTAGCATAATGGGGCACTAAGTGGGGTACCTACCGTATATACTTTATAGATGGAAGATATAATAGGAAATGATTTTGTAAAAAAAGAGTACTGAATTTGATTTAAACCATGAATTTTTTATTCCGTTAAATATTTCAGACTTCAAAGCGAGTTAAAAGAGAAGGAGACTGGTTTATGTAGAGTTCACGATGAATTAAAGAAATTAGAAAGTAAATATCATGAACAACAGAGGAAGGAGGCAGAGATGTCAGAAAAATCAGCGGTTTCTATAAGTAAGCAAGAAAATGTTGAAATACATTCAAGTTTGTATAGCCTGTCATTAGAGGAGTCCTTTGCAGAGTAAAATATTCTAAATTTCTAAAAGGAATATCACTCCAAATGTACAGAAATTAAAACTAGAAAAAACGAAGGGGCCGGCAACATTCCCTTGGTGGTAGATTAAAGCTGGACAGGCTTAGACATCTGCATGGATACTGGATCAAAGAATGATGCCATCGGAGTGAGAATAGAGTAAAATAATAGAAAAAAAAAAAAAAAACCTGTTAGGAATATCTAGGTTAAATGATTTATGAGTGAAAAAAAACCCCCAAAATACCTGTTAAGAATATCTAGGTTATAAATGATTTATGAGTGAAATTTTGACTAGACTGTGATGTTTCCAACTCTTTAACAAATTCCAACTGTCAATATGGGTCCTCATTTTTTGTCCTATCCGAATGACAAGACACTCTCTCGTCAACCTTCAATCTTTAATGTAAATGATATTTGATTATTTGTAGATGAAACACAACAACTACGTGATCAGTTAACTCGAGTTAAGCAAGATTCAGATGCATTGAAAGCGGAGAGGTATTATAATATTTTTTCATTTATTCATCTCCAAACAAAGTACATAGAATTTTAATTTAGAAAAATAGATAGGAAATAATCCATTTGAGTACATTTTAATGTGAGAAATTTGATATCATTCCAATAATACATTTTGGGATCAGCGACTTTAAATAATTTGAGACAAAGAATCGAAAAATCCATTACAAGGTGGTCTGCGGAAGAAACATGATTGTAAGTCTATATGTTATGTTTAGGCTCAAGCTTCGCAGTTAATCTATATATTGCATATGATATACTTTGATTGGTTTAAAAATGAATTTATTTCAGGGAATTAATGATTTCTGCTCATCAGAATCGTATTGAAGATTTACGTGAAAGTTTTAAAAAGAAAATGGCAGAAATGGACAAGTGGCCAGAAAAAGTAAATATTTTGATTTGCTCTTTAGCAGTTTTAGGGTAGAAATAGAGATGTGAGGTTTACTGTCCCTAAACACAAACGAGGTTATTAAGTAACTATTAAAATTGCAATAATATTATCAGGTGTTGGGTTTTTTGGCAATAGGAGGCCCCTGTCCCAATTTCAAACAGATAGGCAAAGCTATCCTTGTCACATACAATCCTGAAATTGAAACGATGCCACTTGAATCAATAACCTCAATAACAGATCTTATGACCTAAACGGCACCTCTGTCCGAATTTCAAGCGAAGAATGAAACAGTTTGTATATTATACACATGTAACAGACTCCTGTCCCTGTCCCAATTTCAAACAGAGAAGACAACAGTCAACCCTATCCTAGTTACATACAAACCCTCTGTTCCAATTTCAAACAGAGGATAAAAAGGTTCGTATACCATAATATACACACGTATTTACAGATGGATGCCGCTATCAAGCAGGAGAGAATAAAACATGAACAAGATCTGAAAATGTTGGAAGATAAACTTAAAGAGAACTTTATTATGGTGAGTTTGTATTTTCATGCAATGGTAATAAAACATTTGTGCCCATATCAGCTAGATACAGTATTTACCTGTAGATAGATTATTGTTTGCTAGATAAAAGCATTCTAAGGGGAATAATAATAATGGGTAAACATGACATAACACTGCATGGGAATGCTCGATTGATCTTTCCGGAATTGAATTCTGTCAAACCCGTAAATAGTGAAAAACCGAGGTCCCGTGTTCACATTGACATGCACGTAAAAGATCCCTTGGCAGTTGGAATTCAATTTAAGAGTAGGCTGTAGCACGCCTGTTCGGGCAAAATTTTCCTCATAGCGTACTGTATGGCGTATACCTGTCTTCATTTGCCCAGTCGGAGGAAAACAGTTGGACGTTAAACCCCATTTCATTTCATTATTTATAATTAGAACAAAGCATTTATTATCATTTACAAGAACTACAGATAGAGAAGGAGAAATATAGAGAATTAATGTCTAAATAAATATCAGTTTATTATTATTTCCAGGAACTACAGATAGAGAAAGAGAAATATAAAGAATTAATGTCTAAATATCAGAGTGTTAGTAAAGATAAAGAAATCAGGGTATGTTAATATTATTGATGTTAATTATATACATCATCGGACATCCTCAGATAATCATCTGTTTGTGTGATTCCCCTGTTGTACGTGACAAGGAGTAGGGTCACCTCTCCAACATGGTGGGTTTTCTCCGGGTCCTCCAGTTTGCTCCCCATGCTAAAGACCCCTACGCGCAAGCGAATTATGGAAATAAAATTGAACGATATGTTGGTTCCAAATGACCTAGTTTTTGTCGAGTGAACGTTATACCCAATTTCTCTTTCTCTCTCATTTGTTTGTGACAATACACTGGTAAAAACATTATTGAAATTTTGAGTTTAGTTTGGGTTGGAGAAAAAGAAAACGTTGCGCGATTCGATGTGTGGTTAACTAAAGAGACTAACAGTTAATTCTGGAAATAAGGCATCTCTCACAGAGATTGTCTAGCGCAAATCTAGACTTTTTCTGCAATAATCAGTCTCTGTGCCTGTCATTTTGTTAGCCTAGATTTGGATATTTTATGTGTAGGGAGCAGCAGTGGCTCGGTGAGTAGGGTGCTGGTCAGGTCTGTGTTTCGATCCTGGTCTGGAATTTTTTAGAGTGGTTTCCCCTTGTCAGTACGTTTCAGTACGTCTAGTTGCCTGGATGGGACAAAAAACCGAAATCCTGTGTACGTGTTGGCATGCACGTAAAAGAACCTTTGACAGTTGTAATTTGATATAAGAGTAAGTGAATGGTATGTGCCAGTCTTCATTAGCCCAGTCATTTCATTACTATTTGTGGAGTTTTAAATGATATTTGTATCTGGCACAATGTTTGGGGGTTGGGATGGCCTAGTGGTCTAGAGTGCCGCGCTTCGACCTCTAGCTGGCCGGACACCTCTGGCTTGCGGCTGTGGTTTCAATCGCTGGTGTGAGCGTATGTGACATGGACATAGGGGCGCCTTCTCAACCTTGTGGGTTTTCCCAGGGCACTCCGGTTTCCTCCCACGGCTAAAGACCCCTACGCGCAAGCGAATTATTGAAATAAAATTGAAACCATATGTTAGTCCCGAAATGACCTGGTTGTGTTGAGTGGACGTTAAACCCCATTTCTCTCCCTCTCTCTCTGGCACAATGTCAGTTACTAATTCAGTAGTGCTTGACATTTTGCCAGGTACAACAAAAATGGTTATTTCTAGCCCTGCCAACAGTATAAAGGAAAAGTAAATAAGTGATTATATATTTCAGTTAAAGGGAGAATTAAGCGAGATTGAGAATAAATATTCTAGTGAAATATCACAACTGAAGAAACAGATTATAGATGTCAGACGAGCAGCTACTGAGAGAGAAGACGAATTAAAACGTGAAATAAACAGTTTAAAAGATATTATAAGAGATTTGGAAAACAGATTAGGTAAACTTTCTTTGTTTATTCTGCCTAATCATTTATCCTTTGACATCCGGCCCAGATGTAGCCTATACAATACATACTTAATAAAAATCTGCTGGCAGTGCACAATATTAACATTATCAGACCAAGGTCTCTTGTGAATTGGACTGAATTCAAATACTAAAATTAATTGAAAATGAAATGAAATTGGGTTTAACGTCCTGCTGCTCTGCTCCGAGTGGGATAATAAAGACAGGCATACACCATTCCCTGTGCTATGAGTCAAATTTTGCCCTGACAGCAATGCTACTCTTATATCGAATTCCAACTGCCAAGGGATCTTTTACATGCATGCCAATGTGTACATCCAAATGACTATCTTTATTATAGTCGGTATAGAAACATAAGACATTAAATATCAATTCTATACCTAGTGTAATGAATAGAAAGTGAAAGAAACTATATTTTGATATTTTTTTCTATGTAGGCAAACTTAACGCTGATTTGGGTGATTCTAAAAATATAGCCGAGTTAAAAACTCAACTACGGCACACTAAATCTGAACTAGAGGATACAATCACTGATATGAACAAGATGGCAGAAAACTTGAAAAACTCAAAACAAGAGGTTTGTCAAAGATTCTTTTATAGCCGAGGCCTGTTCTGTTTTAATTATCTGTGAGCGATTGGGAATTTGTTTAGTAATTTTTGAGAAAGAAAATGGCAAATATAGAGTATGAGGTCGGAGGACAATTGAAATGGACTTAATCCATCTGTCCTTGCTTGGCCTCTGGAGCCAATCTTAAAAACTTTTCAGGAAACCTTTGTGAAACTTTGTACACACATCAACCTATAACAGTTTTAATCAATCTTGGGTTTCCATGGCAACAAATTGACTTAAATTTGGGTAGGAAATTATTATTCCTGAGCATTATTATGACATAAACTGTTGAAGATATTGCTATGAAACTTTGGTTGTTGATTGCCAATGACAAGGAGATTGTATATCCCTGTGCAGTTGTACTTTCCAAAACATGTCAGAGAACGTGGGATGTTGATAACTGGGTGGTTTTTGTTATTACAGATTCAGTTTTTACAAGATACTGTTCGTAAAGAATGTGAAGAAAGATTTGAATTAACCGAGGCTTTAAGTGACGCGAGGCAGGAATTATTACAATTAAAAAAGCCTGCAGGTATAAACATATATTTAACATCCATCTTATTTGGAATGGATTGGTATCCCAGGGAGTCTACTGTGGCAAACAATGAAAGGGGGTCCATTGAATAAATTGGCTTTGTCCAGCCCCCACCCCCCCCCACGTTTGCATTGCATGTGTAACCATGTTAGTCTTAAATATGTCTTTGTAAAGCACACACAAGCACATTTATGTAGCGATTATGTGCTATAGAATGGTGAAATAATAATAAGCACAAGCTAAATCTGCCCATTGCATATAAAAATAAGATATTTATCAACATGACAAGACCATAATCAAATCAATTGGATGGCTCAGATTTTAAGTAGATTAGAACGGTTTAGCCATTTAATGACTTCATTTAAATATGAAGAAGCAAGGCTAAGACTCAAATGAACAGTATGACCAGTATTGTCAAAACTACAAGTATTGAGAACTTAGCTCAAAATAAATAACATGTAATTGGAATGAAATTTTCGATATATTCATTTTACATTATCTATTTTCGACCTATTATAGCAAGAACGGCCAGCTCTTTATCTAAATCTTACATAATGTATCTGTAAGTAAGGTGCAGACCAGATGTATACTCCCATTCCATCCCGTTTCTCTCATGCTTTAATCGAACCAGTTTCATTTTGATAAATAAATATAATCTTCAACCTTCAACCTTGAGAACATTTATTCTAAAAGGTACACTAGAAAACCAAGAAATTAGAATTGAGAATAGTCTATATGCATGGGCTTTTGCAGTCTAGGATCCTGTTTCAAATCAACCGCAAGACTTAAGAACATGTAACTTGTACATTTTACTCTAAAATTCTTCTGAACTTTCTAGCACTTAACTCTCTGTAGGCTTTGTGAAATGAATCCAGGGCCTACCATATTTTACTCTTACAAATTGCTTTATTGTTTGTTTTTCCAGGTGGTTATTCAGCCGCAGGTCGAAGGTCATCTTTATCTACTCCACCAAAACGAGGCAGCATATCGAGCGTTA
The DNA here is from genome assembly GCA_963678685.1 of Patella ulyssiponensis. Taxonomy (NCBI): domain Eukaryota; kingdom Metazoa; phylum Mollusca; class Gastropoda; family Patellidae; genus Patella; species Patella ulyssiponensis. The sequence continues at coordinate 463,447 of OY783232.1, read as the reverse complement.
CTTCGCATTCTGATATACAGATCACAGAACATATAAAAACGTCACCAGACGAATCAAATAAAGACATATCATCCAGTAATCTTAACTTAGGCTATAAAGGGGACGTTGCGAAACCCTCAGGAAAATTACAGGGTGGTAGCGTAGCTCAAAATAGACGTAGAATAGCCAATATTTTGGGTAAAAAGTCTTGATGTGGAATATCGTTGATTTATGAACATTTCAAACTAGTGCTTAATGTCTTCATTACCTCCATATTTGTTTGAATTATCACAAGTCATTAAAAAGAAAAAGACAACAATCATACTAAATAGAATCGGTCAGGTTTAACCCAAAGGATAATAACGGTTTTGCCTGGTTCCAGCTTCTCCGTGGTAACGACTGTTCCCTTAGCAGTTGAAACTGAAGGAGTTGGTTGAAATACCATCTGAACAAAGTTCTACTCCTATACATTGTGGCACAGACAATAAGTTTTCTTGTTAGTCTTATATTGAGTCAAATGGTGGAAGTTACACAAATTCAATCTAATTAAAACACAGATACTATTTTCGTTTTTTATAGTTCAAAATTTCCTTATACTTGTCTTTACTACATTAGGATCTGAAAGACTTGTTATATTACCAGCTGAGGGATTGGCCAAAGAAACGATATGTCAGATCTTCATGTAGTATAGGCCATCGAAAGTTTAAAAAATAGAAACGAAATATAAATTTGTATTTTAATCAAAGAGAGAGAGAGAGAAATGGGGTTTAACGTCCACTCGACACAAACTAGGTCATTTCGGGACTAACATGGTTTTTATTTTATTTACATAATTCGCTTGCGCGTAGGGGTCTTTAGCAGTGGGGGGAAACCAGAGTGCCCGGAGCAAACACACGAGGTTGAGAAGGCGCCCCTATCTCCATGCCACATACGTATTTTAATCAGCTTGACTCAAATTAAACTCTCTACGTTTGTTTACTCTCAAACAAAGTACAAATAATTTTATACCTAGAAGAGGTGGTGGGTGGTCATGCGGTCTAACATGTGTACTCTTTAGATCATAAGGTCTGTCACTGATTCAAGTGGCATGGTTTCGATCCCAGCTTGTACATGACAATGGGTGTGGTCGTCTGTCCACATACGAGCTTGCAAATTATTGATATACAAATATACCATATCTTAGTCCTGAAATGACCTAGTTTGTGTTGAGAGGATGTTAAACCTCATTTCAATCTCTCTATATATATTCACACACAGGAGTAACCTCCCCCGAGAGATATGTTTAATAGTTTAGTAGTATAAGAATGTGCCTTTGTTTAAAACTTGTCAAAATACAAGTATTAAAGTATAGATTTATAACAGTATAATTCAACAACCAGCCAAACAGCATTCTTAATCATTAATATAACATTTATACCATTCTTAATCATTAATATAACATTTAGCATTATACCATTGTGTATTTATATTGTACAGTTATTTAATAAATATAACAATAACTGATGGTTGTGTGGATTCCTCACGTGAATTAAAAGTGGTATCGGGTGTTCATCTCTTGATCAGACTGCTTCTACTATGACTGATTATGTCCATTTAAAAGTCATCACAGTCATGTCAAGCGTGAGGATTATTTATATCTGATGAATTTAGCTTGTATAAGGAAAAATATTTGATAGCCACAGAGCATGTCCCATTAAGACGTGTGACAGGTTGCATGAAGTGTTCCAGATAACCAAATTTGAACATCTCAAAAAAGTTGTTAGTCACTAGAGCATGTATCCATGTAAGAGACGGATGGGTTGTTTTCAGAGATTTGTAAAATGAAAATGTCCCAAGATGTTTGAGAGTGGAAAACGGTTGAGATCCACCACACGAGAGCATGTCCCATTAATGCATGTGGCAGGTTGTATGAAATGTTCAAGACCGGCATATCCTACAATTTATACACAAAAATACGTTAAAATTCTCACATTTTGGGGTGGGTCTTCAGAGACTTGTAAAATGTCCCAGGACGTTCAAAAGCAGAAAAGTGTTGAGATCCACTGCACTATAGCATGTCCCATTAATGCATGTAACAGGTTGTATGATGTGTTCCAGATATCCTACAATTTATACACACATATCAAAATGTAATCTTATATCAGTGTTTTTTTATTTTATTGTAATCATGTGTTGTCAATCTCTGGGTCAAGATCTACCTCCTCTACTGTCATCACCTCATCTACTGTCGTTGTTGATTTCTTCTTAGATTTATTTGAAACAGTTTTCTTTTTTCCTTTATTTACAGTTTTTGATGGATTCTCTTCCTGAATGGAATTTAGATGTTCCAGCTAAAAATTAAATAAAACATTGTCTCAAATATATATTTAATCACTTTCGGTTAAAGCATCAGTTCATCATTTGCACTTTTCAGACAAATATAAAATTTGTTAAGCAACGCATATAAACTGATTTACATTCAATGGTTTCTGTTTTTACTCTAATTTCAAATCAGTTATGTTCCGCGAAATAAGCCAATAGTATCAATCGAATGCAAATTTCTAGCATCTGGTTATTTCAGTCTACATACGCCGTTTGATTTGGTGCAATGTATCTAGCCTCGTTCCCTGAGTGTCTTGCTAGAACTGGGGCTGACATGCATTATGGAACACGATTTGTGTACCAATGGTAAAATGTTTATTTTGTCTTAAATATTGGATATCAGAATCCCATCACATCATCAATGTTGATTTAAACTGACAAATAATTTGTGTTTCCAAAGTTGAAGATTTTGGATGATATTGAGTTAAGAGACTTAGCTACTTTAATTAAGGAAAACAAACCATAGAGCAGTCACAAGCAATACTTGACTGCGACAAAACATGTTGGTCAGTCAAGAAGACCAGATTAAAAATATCTTGGTTTAAAATATTTTACCAGTTTAGGAGTTTTTCTGACAAGTAATTTGACATCATCTGTATTTATAGTCGTTCTCTTTCCATGTCTGTAAATGACAAGCAAACTGCTATGGTACATATCCAAATAGTATGAGATCTGTCAGATTAAATATGTAAGTTCCGAAATGAAATGTAATTTATCATCCTACTTTTCTGCATTATGCGGGGTATACGAAACCAGACATACTCCATGCAGTGTGCTAGGTGGGAAATTTCGCCTGGACAAATTCGTAGGCTACGGGCAGACGAGTGTATTTTTTGGTCTGATCGCACCGATTTTTTACTGTCGTCTCGAGAATGTATGCCACTCTGCAAGTAAATTTCCTCGATCGTCAAACAGGCAAGGTCTTTCTGACCAAAGAATCACCAGTTTTTCTTCTTCCGTCAAGACTCCACGCTTCGGCAGTGGAGGCAACCTTTTTGAAATCATGTGATATCAATGATGTCTCTGACTGGCTTGACAATATACATTGGACACGGAAAAACAAGCGATATGTCAGTGAATTGACTGATGATGTAAAGTATTCACCCAATGTAAAGTATGCGGCTGAAATTATCTAACATGCACACAGGTGACTTTTTGGAACGATTTTAAAAATACGGTAAACAGAATAAGCTTGTCTGCTCTAGGTATTACTACCAAGGGTTCTTGTACATGTATATGCATGTCAATGTGTACACAGGCACTGATTTTCTGTACCATCCGAACAACTAGACAATGTTCCTTGCCTGGCCCTGTTACCTGTAACATTGACAAGGGGGGGGGGACCACGCTAAAAAATTCTGGTAAACTTTCTCAACTAATAGTAGTAATACCTAGATCAAACCCGGGCCCTCAATTGCTTACTGAGTCACCAAATTCCTATCTAGCAAATAGTTCTAGATCAGTCAGATAAAATACTGAAGTCATACTTAGCAAACAGTTCTAGATCTGCAGCAAAATGTTCAAACTGTTTACATGTTGTCTCGGCAATGGCTGCTGTTACTTGTTTATTGATTTTGATTTCCATATTGACTTCGGCTTCTTTACACAACTGCAAAACAGTATAATAAACAGATGCCTTCATTCTCTGAAAAAAAAAGCACAGACTGTTATATTACAAATTATTTTATTTTTCCAGGATTAAACTTTATGGGTGTACATTCAACCTTAATCAGTGGATTCATATGATCTGACAATTCTTTGCATTACTTATTTATAATTTATTCATTTATTCTCTTTACATAACGCAAAATTAAAAATTTAAATATTTACGATGTTTTACGGTGAAATTCATTTCAAATGATGTTTGAAAAGATACAACCAGCGCCTCCTTTCACGTCCCATGTTCCTGGTAGGGCAGTATTTTCATATTGCAACTGAATAAGGAGAAACAGAAACGGTCAGAGGACGGCGCCCGATCAGAGACCGTTTCTAAAGGAACTACTATCACATTAATTACCTCTAAGTTAAACGTAAACTTGTTTCCGCTCCACTCTCATAATTCGTTGCCTATTTAATATCAAAAATAAACTACCATCACATATATGTAATATTGACTGACAGTGACACCAACACTTAAATAACCATTCTGTCCTGTATTCTGTACTTGTATCTCTCTGAGTAATAAAATTCCTTTAGCACTGCATTGTTACAGACGAACAATTGCATATCTACCGCCCTACCCATATTCACCTGTTTGTAAGCTAAATCTTCATATTCCTCTTCAACATTCGTATTACTTGTCGAGGAAGCCATTAGTAACATCAACGGGAACCTAATCAAGCAATCAATTTAATCGTTCTGTTTTGATTACACAGTGATCTACTTTTACTTTATAAAATTAAAATTCCCGCCATTTCAAATATAAATTTTACGAGACGAAATGCTATACATATATTACAAATTGCGACATAGTCAATTAACAATAGTACTAATTGACTATGATATGGTTTGAATATATGCACTTAACTTATACATTTTAATGAAGCTTATGTTTGAGAGTTTTCATAATTTTCGGCTCGTTAAAAAATATTTATGTTTTTTACTGGTAGATTGTATTAACACATTTGCATCTGTGATAATCGAGACTATCATCATCTCGCGACATTTTCCGCGATTGTGTTTCATCATGGCTTCCAGACAACGTGAGGTTATGTAAAAAGTAAAGAATTTTTCGAATGTAAGTCATCATACGTTAGCATTAGAACTTTTATTCTAATTTTTATCCAGGTAATAATCGTAGGGTTTGATAAAATAAGGTTTCAAGTTAGGAACTTCACTGAAATGGATTTGACATGACTTGCAATTCTCTAAAATGGCAAGGTCAAAAAAATCGGGTAATCCAGAAACGTAAAAAAATAATATTATAAACGCTAAACATCAGTTAAAACATTAGGTCTCGGTCCCCTAATGCATAGCATAGTTCAATAAATGACACATGGCAAATCAGAATGTGTAGCCTACATATTTACTGAACAAGCTTGGGAGGTTCAGCTCAGAATATTATATTGTAATCGAAATTGTGAAATGATGATTCAACTGAGATTGTTAGATTGAGCTAACTGAAACGAGATCCATATTGTGGATGGTGGAACATGTTGTCAAACAAACATGAAAATTTGTCACAGCTTGGGATATCAAGTTTGATGTAAAGATTTGTAAGAGCTCTATCCTTTTTGATGACACAAAAAGGCGAGACCTCTGTCGTCAGACTAAGATCCATTTGCAGTTGGAATTTGAGCAAGAGCAAATGAGGTTGTCCCCCTTAAATTAACCAGTTTACCATAGGAATGGTAATATAATATTTGTTGACTCCACTCAGACAAAATTGGCCAATTCTACCTACTTGGTTGCTTTTATTATTATTGTATTCTGGGAAGCCAAAAGTCATCAATGTTTTTTTTTCAGTTAAGTTAATAAAAGAAAATAGATGTCTGTAGTCATAGTTACGAGTAGTTAGAAAATGTCTGGAGTATTGAATCGACAACTTACAATGGATGATTCTCAGAGGGGTCAAGGCGATGCTGGAGGTCGTCAACTTGGTAATGGACACAGTCAAGGGTCAGCGCTACAATTCTTTGGTCAAGCAAAGAAAAGAATCAACGATATTTTTAAAGAGATTGGAGAATACATTGTGGAAACAGATAAATTTGTTGATGGTAAAGCAAAAATGAAATAATTATTATTTTGTCTACATGAACATAAGACAGATTTAGAAATAAAGGCGCCATTACACAATAAGACATTTTAGTAGAATTGCCCTGTTTTGGTGTAGGCTTCGGGCAATGGAAAATTGAAGTCCCTAATTTTTACATTTGGTTTATTTTCTCCAAGCCGAAGCAAGAGTAGGTAAAATCGAGGCTTCAACAGTCATTGCATTCCAGTTTTTTTTATTATATGTTTCTAGTTCGGTATTGTGTATGCATATATATATACAGATAGAAGGTCAGATTCCTGTGGTATTAGGCACCTGTCAAAGACTTTGTGAAGTACAAATTAAAGTCCCTGTGCATCATTTGCCTTTTCCAATCAGAAATGGATTCAGACTGATTATGATGTAACATTTAACGAAGAAAACAAAATCATATAAAGTATATTTATTTCATTATAGATGTGATGTTATCAGGTCAGGATATTATTAGCCAGGAATGTTGTCGTGTTGTCAAGGGTTTCAATGAACGGGTTAATGGTATCATGGAAATATTGGCTCGAGATAGAATGAAAGTAGCTTTTTTTGGCAGGTAAAGTAGTTTATTGTTATGGAATTTGGGTCTGCATGTGGCTATTTGTATTAAATGGAAATAGATTGGCCTGTAATTGTGTTTTTAATAACCACAGTGACTCAGTGAGTATGATACCTGCTCAATGAGCAGAAGGTTTTGAGCATACTGTGCAGGAAGTAAAAAATTAAACCAAATTATATTTCAGCACTAGGGGTTTTATTTTTGGTATGGTCTAAAACTGAAAGTTCAGTTAACACATGAGTGTCAAAGTTAGGGACACTTTGGTCCAAAAATTGACAAATAAAGGCATCAGATTTTATTTAACTCTTTAAAACTTTTTTGTTTGAAATGAGCTGACGATTGTATCAAAGGCGTGTCATATATTGCTGGGTTAGCCTGTTTTATATCACCGATTAATCAGTAATTTATGCATAATGTTTAATATATGATTATTTCCAGGACGTCAAATGGTAAAAGTACTGTTATTAATGCCATGTTACGTGACAAGATCATGCCAAGTGGAATCGGTCATACAACTCATTGTTTTATACAAGTTGAAGGAACTGATTCCTCTGAGGGTTTTCTACTCACAGAAGGTTCTGATCAACCTCAGAGCATAGGGGTAAGTTGTTATGATAGAAGAGAGATGCTCACACTTAAAGATTTTGTTATTTGCAAATTGTTACACTCATAATTGTCCATGACAAATTTCCATCATGTTTGTCTTCATTAGCCTGGTTGACGCAGCAAAGTAGCGACAGTTGGAATTTGATATAAGAGTAGGCCGTAGTGCCGCTGTATGGACAAAATTTCCCTCATAGCACAATGCGTGGCGTATGCCCATGTTCAATAGCCCAGTCGGAGCAGAACAGTAGGACGTAAAACCCATTTCATTCCATTTCACTGCAGCAAAGTAGGATGTTATGCCCATTTTATTTCATTATGTTTTAATATTCACTTCAAATGCAACGATATTGACTACATTGATATCAGTTTATCACCCTCAGTTGACCTGTTCCCAATCACATTCAGACATCCTGAATAAAAATATTGTTTAAAAACAAAATATTTGGATGTATTATTTATTAATCGATGACATTATTTTTTTTTTCAGTCTATAAAACAGTTGGCTCATAATTTGAGTTCTGTAAAATTAGAAGAAAATTCCTTGGTTCGTATATTATGGCCGAAGAGTAAATGTCGTTTGTTAAAAGAAGATGTAGTATTCGTTGATAGGTTGGTATGATTTGTTAATTCCTAAGACACTGTAACCTGGGTATCATTTATCTTGTGGATCTAGCACTAATTACTCGTTTAAAGGGACAATAACACTCTTGCTGGCTTGGCAGCTCCAGAAAATAAATAATAGCCTTATTCTAAGTACTTGATGTTTAAGTGTCCTACCTGTTGTGTAAAGTATCTATTACATACTATTTTACTTGTCCAGAGGGTTCGAAAATATTTTAAAATCCAAGTCACATTTGAAAAGGTTTACCTTAAGCTTTTCAAATCATGTAGTTGAATTTTTCCAATTTTTTAAATTAGGTGTGTCAGATGAAATTTATATCATCAGTTAATTGGAATATTGTAAAATAATACAAATTGTTGACCAGAATAAAGATTGGCACATATTATTTAGTTACAACAAGAGTGGTATTGAGCTTTAATATCAAATCTTTGCTTAAAAATTCATAAAAAATATTTAATACTAAGATTAAATGGTACATCACATACAATCTTTGAATTGGATCAAGAAAAGTTATAGAATCTGACTCTGACAACATTATTATTGTTGTTGATTTCAGTCCTGGTATTGATGTAACTCAAGAATTAGATTCCTGGATAGATAAGTATTGTCTTGATGCCGATGTTTTTGTATTGGTAGGAAATGCTGAATCAACCTTGATGCAAACAGTAAGTATCCTATACAAAACAGCTACAAAATTGGCAGCTGTCATAGTGTAAAGACAAATTGTACAAAATATTAGAATTATGGATGGGAGAGAAGTTTTAACTTCCACTCAAGACAAACTAGGTTATTTCAATATTTTGCTTGCCTGAAGGGCGTCATTGCGGATGTGCTCTCATAGAAAATGAATAGAAATTATTTAGTTACAGCTCATGATAAGATGAAAAGGGTGACTTATTGAAAAAATATTTTACAAGGGAGACAATCAATGAAAAATAGGGTGTAGGATGAGGGGCCAGATAAGGACAACTTGTTGTTCAGATGGCATGAAAAACAGGTCCTGTGCACACACGTGCATGTAAAAGAACCTTTCACAGTTGGGATTCAAAATAAGAGTAGGATGTAGCGGTGCTGTCTGGGCAAAATTACCCTCATAGCACACGTCATGGTGTGTAGAACATTAAACCCCATTTCATCTCCTTTCATGGCGGTCCCCCACCCCTTACACCGAAAAAGCGATAACTTTTAAAAGTTTGAAATTGTAATTTAATGCCCAGCCATTTGCAAAATGATTTAAAAATATTTCTTTTATTTTCAGGAGAAAAATTTCTTCCACAAAGTTAGTGCCCGTCTGTCCAAGCCGAATATTTTTATCCTCCAGAATCGGTGGGATGTTTCCGTGTTAGAGGAAGATGCTGATGATGTAATATACTTTTCAGCCAATCAAATAAACAGAATTATTTTTATTGAAAATAAATTACCAGAAATTGATTTAAGCAACATATTTTGTAGGGCCCCCAAGAAATGCAAAAATAGTTTTCAGTATCCAATTAATCAACAGGATTCAATTGAAACCCCCTAAAACCCCTTCCAATATGTACTTTCAAAAATTGATGTTTTTCCCATCAGGTATTTTTAAATAGAGCAGTCCTAATGCAATAGGCATAAATATTTTGTTATATATTTTTTTATTTCATGCGGGATGAAGTTGGGAGTCGTCTGTCTCGGTTTTATTTGCAGAACATAAACTGTCCAAATTAACTTATATGTACAAACTTATGATTTAAATTTTCAGAATGTCATTTGAGTGGTATTTTCATTTTATTTTCGTAGTTAAATATTTAATGATCAATTAAAGTACAATGGAGCTGTGGAAAATTGAAATTTCACAATTTTGCCTTGAAAAGTTGATGATTGAGTCTTGTTGTTTATTTATTTTTTAGGTTCGTAAACAACACAGTGATCGTAATCTACAGTTTCTGATAGATGAGTTGAAAGTTGTTGAGAAAAAGGAGGCAGAAGACAGATTATATTTTATATCAGCACGAGAAGCTCTCGTTTCACGACTACATCAAGATAAAGGCACACCAACACCTAGTAAGTATATAGAAAATTCTTTTGGTCATATATCATGTTTTTCTTGTGGTAGTCATAACTGATCTAAAATGCATTCAATTTATTCTTACTGTAAATTACGTCCTATATACATTATGTATCTCACAATGTTAACCAATTGTCAATTTTATGATTCAACAGATTTAAGAAAAAAAATCAGACGTCTTTGATAGAGTGATTTAAATAATTATTGATATGATATATGCATGTTTGACAAATCAGTAGTTTGTATATTTTGCCATTGTGTTTTTATAGCTGGTAGTTTACAAGAAGGTTTTCAAATTAGAATGTTTGAATTTGCGAATTTTGAGAGAAAATTTGAGGTGAGTTAAATTAACTATTCACTGTGTAAGATAATCTGCTATTATACATGGAATAGTTGGTGTCGTGTACAAGGCAGGGTATACTACTTCTCACAGTTTTTTGTTGGTATCCATGTATTTATCGGGTCTAATTATAGTGACAGGTTTCATGTACAAGGCAGGTAAAAGATCCCATGACAGTTTGAATTCAATATAAGAGTAGGCTGTTGTGCCTTTGTCCGAACAAGTTTGGAGCAGAACCATATGACATTAAATTCCATTTCATTTAACTTCATTTTCTAGCAATAAGAGATTAGTTTATTATTTTTAATTCGAATCGGCAAAAAGAATGTTATGGCTTTGTACCCTTATTAATTTGATCATTTGTGTTTTGTAGGAATGTATATCTAAATCGGCAGTACAGACGAAATTTGAACAACATACAGCTCGGGGTAAAAGTATAACATCTGAGGTTCGTGGTGTCATGGAAAATACTTACACAAGAAGTCTAGAACTTACGTAAGTTTCATATTTTAGATGAACAGTTAATACCAGGAATCTTGTCAAGTAACTTCAACCGTTCAGTTTTTTGCACTTGAACCGCCAGTAAGCAGGTACAAACGACTGCAATTCATTTTGAACTGCTCATGTATTTCACTGTAACCCCTCAGCTTTTTGCACTTGAACTGCCTGTAGCCAGGTACAAACAACTGACATTCTATTTGGACTGCTCATGTATTTCACTATACATAACTGATTAGAAATTACAATTAAAATTTCAACTATTTTAAAGTAACGATTCACCATTTGCATTTTTTGTAGCAAAATTCAAATTGATTGGGGGAGAGGGAGGAATTGGGTTTAACGTCCACTTGATACAAGCTAAGTCAATTTGGGACTAACACATGGTTCAATTTTAGTTCAATAATTCGCTTGTGCGTATGGGTCTTTAGCAGTTGGAGAAAAGTGAAGGACCCGGAGAAAACCCAGGTTGGACAGGTGACCCTACTCCTTGTCACATATTGATTGATTTTTTTAACAAATCAAAATACCCATGCCCTTATAATCTCCTGGCTTGGATTTAATTGGATCTAAAACAAGGCTACCAATAATGATTCATTTAGGGTTAATATGACATATCAAGACTTTAATGTTCCAAAGAATAGAGTTATGCCCCCTTTCAATATGTACTAATTGTCTGGTTTGTTTCTATTTGTAGTGAGGAACAACTGAGTGTGAGAAGGGAAAAGAATGATGAATTAGATTATTTAGGGAAACAATTAAAACTGTTGACACAGGAAGTGAAAGATAAAATAAGATCAATGGTTGAAGATGTTGAGAGAAAGGTAAGGGGGTCATGTGATAGTCGTAATAACGCGTTGCCATGTATAACAAATTTACTGTTCGTCTTGCAGCAAGCACCTGAATCATGCACTGCATAGACCTATAAGAATCACATTATTTCAATATGTTTATCCATGACAGTCTTCTTACATTGCTGTTAAATAACAAATAAATATTTTGATTAATACACCCACCTTTAGTGTGAATGTATATTGTTGTCAACTTTGTCCTGCATTCCGGTATCTGCCCACAGTTTTTTGTGACCAGTCGAGTACAGGTTTGTTATTAACACTTGCCAGGGGTATAGGCATACAGGTTCGATGCCAGTTAGAGGGATAGAACCCAAACATTTTGCATTACAGGTACTGATGCCAGTCTTCGTATGTCTATGGCCAGGGGATGTGGCCACTCATGCAAATAAATCTGTGTGAATAATTACTCAATTTTATCCCGCAAGTCAGTATTTGGTTGAGTAGTCATCTACCCGGTGTCAAATTGTTTGTTGCGTGTCCTGTATATTATGACATTTGACCTTTGATTACAGGTTGCCAGTGCATTAAATGATGAAATACGTCGTCTTTCGCTTCTTGTAGAAGATTTCGACCGACCATTCCATCCAGATACGTTATTATTAAACGTCTATAAAAAGGTCAGTAAGACACAATTTATTATCGTAATATTGTCAAAATATATTTTATTTAAAGTATAGAATTGGCGTATATCTGGCATTCAATGCTAACAGATATTCTTCTTGTTAGAGCACTGACTCCTGTCACAGGGCGGAGAAGAATCTCAGGATATTTCAAGTAAAGTTCCCTGATCTGATTATTTACATTTAGATGTAGGTGAATTAATCCAGATTATAGGGAAGGAAACGGTTTCAATGATTTTTATTTGTAAATCAAGAAATGAAATGAGGGTTAACATCGTACGTCTCTGCACCATAGAATTTGTGCCAAAGAGGGGGCTTGGATGGCCGAATGGTTAGCACCTGCACGCTGTATTATAGCGTCTGTCATTGAGTCAACTGGCGTTTTTTCGATTCTCCAGTTTACTTGTATATAACAAAGACTGTCCAACCTTATGGGCTTCCTCTGGGTCTTCCAGTTTCCTCCCATTGCTAAATACCCCTAAGTGCAAGCGCTCATCTCACTCTTGTACTGAATAATGTCTGTGACAGGTGCCTTTGTTACAGACTTCGTGATGATAAAATAAACAAAGTTGATTCAATCCATTTTTGACCGTTTGTTTAAATTTGAATTTCTGTGTCAATGTTTAAAAGGAACTACATGTGTACGTGGAGCAGTGTTTGTGTCAGAATCTAGGAGGTAGATGCACTGGAAATATAATCAAAAAACTTGATTGTGCTGAATTCTTCATGGCTGGTGAGGTTATCTTCCCCTTTACCATTAAACACCAGCATGGAATATATATATATATAACAGCAGTAGCCATCTTGTCTTCCTCTTTTTACATATTTTTTATGTGGTGTTTTGTTCATAAATCTATGCATCAAATCGGATCATGTAGGACAAGAAATTTACAAATTAGAAAACTGATATTGTATTTCAGCAATTGATGTATAAAAGCTTCTGTTTATTGTTTTAAGGATATTGAATCCAATGCAAATTACACTATTTTGCGAAAGTTAAATCTCGAAAATGAATCGAAAAGTTTTGCAACCTTTAGCACCTTTTGAGGACGATGTAAACAATTTTTGACAGGCTTCTTTTTAATCTTTTCAAGATATTTTGTTTTTGTTTTGTTTAGATGTCAAATAATCAATTTGAAAACATTTAAAGTAGCGAAGTCTCTAATTCAAGATCATCCAAAATCTTCGACAATGAAAACGCGAATTATTTGTCAATTTAAATCAATATTGATGTTGTTATCTTACCAGGAAATATGGGCTTCTGATATCAAATATTTAAGACAAAATAAAAAAATTACCATGGGTACACGAATCTTGTACCATAATCCGTCAGGCCCATTTTTAACGAGGGGCTTGAAGAACGAGACTAGTTGGTGATATTTATTCTTTTCTGGAGAACATACACAAGACTTCCCACAGAACGCAATTTGACTGAAATTTTCAATATATTCATTATTACATGTATCTATGTTTGAAATATTATAGCAAGAATGGGTAGCTCTGTATCCAAATCTTACATAATGCATCCTAACCCGAGAAAAATGGTAAATTGTATATAAAGAGAATGATCAGCAACTTTAATCAACATCTGATAATGATAAAACCTCAGAAATCCAAATGGTCATTTAGTCATGCTTATAAATTAGCACTAGAGTTATCGGTAGCTTAGATAACATTATGTCTCCTTACCAGCAATGAGAAAAAAATTACATTGAAATTTAAGAAAACCTTAGAGTAAAAGTAAATATTGTCGTAGATAGTGTTGGGTATTACGACTAGTCTCAATGCGATATGTATCACAATACAGTTGTCATGATACAGTTTGAATCAGGTTATAAATTGAACTCCCAACTTGATACTGAATGTAAACTAAAACTTGATAATCTGTTGACATAATCCGTGAAAGTTTTGTCAAATCAGAAAAAGATGTAAGTGTCAACTACTGTGAGTCGATACAGTGTATTGCAGGAAGATAAAAAACATGTTAAATTTCAAAATAAATCATCTCAGCATTTGTCATTCAATTGTTGGCTAACTACATTTTACTCCTTCAGAATTAGCACATTCATCATTCTTTTCAAGTTGTAACTTTTATTCCAATATTTTTTTTCTTTTTTAAGCTTTTAGTGTGTTTGGTTTTTGTATAGCATGTGAGCTGTGGAACTTCACTTTACTCAATTGAAGAATTACTCAAATTTGTAACTCACCCTGGGTATTCAATTGAAAGTTTTGGAATTGAATTCTCTCAAACCCTCAAAAAATGAAAATTATGATTGGCATTCGCCTAACTTTCATTGAATCCAACTATTAAGGGTTCTTTTGACCTGTGCGTGGGAGGGGAACCCTTGTTTTTCATCCCATCCCATTCCATCCAAACAACTTTATTGAAATTTGAGTAAAAACGGGGGTTGAAAAATGGAAAGTTCTACAGCTCATGGTTGTTTTGGGTGTATTTATTTTTTTATTAATGCACTGCTTGCTTGGTTCTATTTTCTTGGTGTTTAGGAAATGCATGCCCATGTAGAACAGACGTTGGGTCGGAATCTTCAGCTACGATGTTCTACGGTTTTATTACAAGCTATAACAGATACACAAAATCAGATGACAGGTAAATATCTTTCTCACAGTCTCAGATAGACCACACCACAGATATACAAATTATACACATAATTAGGGTAGGAAATGTATTAATATCTTTCTCACATCTCAACATTAATAGAAAGTATAGGACGACCACACCACAGATAAATAATTATACACGAGACAAATCCCGCTTTACATAAATGGGCATTGGCCATAGATAGGGCAGGAAATGTATGAATTTACTGATATATCAAATCTCCTGTGTTGGGAAATTAGAAACTAATAATTGGTATTGGTCACATCATCTTTTTATCTCATTGTACCTCACCTTTAATCTATAAACTTATTCTTTATATTTCATACATACTTATGTTAATACAATAAACATAATATATTTAATTGTTTTTTAAAACTATGAAACAGTATTAGTCACATGATTTTACTGTTAGATTATCCAAAGTCATTATTCAAATATTATTTAAGTATTTGGTTCAATTATTTGATAAATACTTTAAAGTTTTTAGGCTTTTTCCTCTTTTTTTAGATTTCTATAAATTGTGAATCTCTTAAATAAAAATCTTGATTTTTGATATACTTTATATTGGATTTTGTGTGATAGCATTGATTACATGTACATTTAAATATTTTGTGTAGGAAACAGAAAAAATATATCATTAGTTTGAATTGACAATAAAATGAGTTAAAAAAGTTAGAATAACTGTAAAAGGTTCAGATAAGTAAATCCAAAGGAACAAATCAATTTGAAATAGCTCAGATGTACTTGACCGATTGGTAGAAATAGCAATATGTGTAGGCAGTATATATTTATGTTTTTAAAAAATGGTTATATGTATTTGAAGTCTGTAATATGCTTGTTGTGTGGGATATATCCATGTTTTTGTTGTTTTAAGTTCAGAACATTTGAAATTACTGGGAGTACTCCAGTGGCAGGACAGAATAATTTGAATTTATTGGATCGCAAATGATATGTTAAAAATTCAGTCTGCTCACATTTTGGCCAATCAAAAACATGTGATGCGAACAGAATTGTGAAATATTATTTTTACGTGTATCAACTCATTTAGAAGGATTGAGAGAGTTCACTTCTGGAATGTACAATTGAGTACCTCCAATGATTTTGTGCATGGATGGACAGGAATAATTCCCTTGAATTATAAACTTAAATTGCATTGTAATTGATTACATATTTTAAGATAATTTGATATCAAATCAGATTAATTATTCAAATGAACATTTTTGAAAAGTATTGCTAAAAATGTTTTTGAAAAATATCATTCTTATGTTTTTGAAAAATATCATTCAAGTTTTTTTGAACAATATCACTAAAATGTTTTTGAAAAATATCACAATTAAGTCTGCTCACAGTGGATTTTAAATCGCAGCTTTTACTCCAAAACTACAGGTCACATGATCTATATTTATATTCATTTCTTTCAAGCCATACTTGATCTATTTTTGATCTTGTTTTTCTGACTTATTCTTTTTCATGTTGTATGGACAAATATAAATACAAAATTTGGTAACAATTGTTTCATTTATACTTTAAGAATACATGTTTGAAAGTGTAATTGATTTTGATCCATGCAGACTACAATGAAAAAATAAACATTTTTTCCTCTTTTTGTTTCAAACATTTTACTGATTTATCTCCCCTTATCTTCCAGAACGATTATCAGCATTATTACCAAACGAAACTCGACAGCATCTTTATAATCAGATTCCTAAACGAGACTTTGAAATCGCCTACCGTTTAGACTGTAGAAATCTCTGTGCTGAATTCCGTGAAGATATAGAGTTCCGTTTTTCATTTGGACCAGCTGCATTGATGCAGAAATTAATGGGATCGAAAAGTGCCAGATCAGCTTTATTAGGTGCCACCAGTTCTGTAAGTTTTATATTCTTTGAAATGGGTTGACCATTGATGTCCCCTGCCCATTAGAGACAACAGGGGATTATTGAAATCTGTCCTTGTTTAGGCCCCACTAATATATAAAGTAAGTGGTATATAGTTTAAAACAGGTTGACTATTGCAAAGAGGTAATGATTGTGTCCAAAACAAATAGAAATGTCCATGTTAAAAGACTGATTTAGAGAGCAGATATGTAGTTTTGTTAGGAGAGACCATTGAGCTTCATCTGAATTGATTATGGACCCTATTGTAGGAAAAATTGTGTGCTTTTTTAGATTGTTCTCTGTCCATCTCTTGCATTATATGGGTGTATCTTGCCTGGCAACCACTGGTTAATGATTAAATCAACTGAACAGTGTGTTGACAAGATGTTATATTATATTTTAGGTAAGTCAACCACCTGCTAACAGAGCTGCTGGTGATGCTCCCGGTTTTACTGAACATGATAACGAAGTTCTTGCCTCCATCTTATCTACTTTTGCTTCATTGACTTCAAGGTCGTCGTTAGGGACAGTTGCTGTAGCAGGAGTGGTATGTTGATTTGAATTTTTGGAAAACATTGATTTATAACATTTATTATCAGAATATGTAAGTAAATTAGTATAGTCGTAAGGCTTTGAGAATTGTTGAATTCTCCGTCTTGAAGAGATTTGACTTCGTGGATTTGCACCGTATGTGACTTATAGAGGTCCCTCCATATGCATGTTAATGAGCACGTAAAAGAATCCATAGCAGTTTGAATTTGTTTATTAGGGAGAATCATTACTGCTATATGTAACCATTGAACTTAAAATAAACATTGTATTAATCTCAACACTGTATCATCGGACATTATTGAAACTTTAAAAAATTGTTTAGAATCACCAAAACTCATCTAATTTGTATTTGTGTACAGTTTAAAGTTACTATTCAGTTTTGATAATGAGTGTTCAACTCAAATGTCTTTATTACAAGTATTTGAGTGTCCAAGCTATAACTATAAGTGTTAAATTTCTTGATCACTGTTCTCCTCAAATGTCTGTATTATTTATTTGTATATTATAGTTAGCTAAAGCTGCTGGTTGGCGTGTTATCGCTGTTACTGGTGCCTTATATGGTCTCTTATATTTATATGAGAGATTAACCTGGACAACCAAGGCTAAAGAAAGAGCATATAAACAACAATATGTGGAATACGCCAGCAGTAAATTACGACTTATTGTAGATTTAACCAGCTCTAATTGCAGTCATCAAGTACAACAGTAAGTCAAGTTCTCTGTATGTGTAACTTTTAAAAAATAATTTAGTTTTGGAGCACATGAAATCAGACAATCATGATCTGCTCAGTGGAACTGCTACATTACATTCTGTCTGTGTTAAATGTGTCCTTCCATATGTCCATTCACACTATTAAATGTGTCCATTCACACAGATAAATGTATCCTTCCATATATCCCTTGTCTCTGTTAAATGTGTCCATTGTCACTGTTGAATGTATCATTTCATCTTCCCTTCTCACTGTTAAATGTGTCCTTCTGTCTTCATCAGATTTATGTCAATTTCATAAGCTTTAAATTTGTATGTTGATTTCATTAGATTTTTATGTTATTTTCATTAGATTTTTATGTTATTTTCATTAGATTTTTATGTTATTTTCATAGATTTTTTATGTTATTTTCATAGATTTGTATGTTATATTTCAGAGAATTAAGTTCAACGTTTGCACGATTATGTCATCAAGCTGATATTTCTAAAAATCAACTAAAAGAAGAAATAAAAGTGTTAGATTTAGTTATAGAAAAACTGAAAGAAACAACTAATAAAGCTAAAACTTTAAGGTAATTTTTGTGTTTTAAAGAGTGGTACATGTTTTGTTGTAGTCCATGTATGTTTGAAATTCAGTCTTGTGTGTTACAAGGAGTAGGATAGTCTGTCGAAAAAGTCCTAAAGATATTTTATTTACTGTCACTAAGGAATGAAAAGGTCATATTCACGTTTGGCTAAATGGTTTATGAAGTCCAAAAACGAGGTTGAGAATCAAGATATTTTACATCAAATATCATGTCAAAATATTGGTCTGAAATAAGATGCACAAGAAAATTCTGTTTCTAAGGCAAAAATTGAATTTTGTAGAATAATCCAGATACAATCTTTTAACTCCTCACGGGCGATATGTGCCAATGTCATTTGGCTGAATCAACATGTTTGATATATTCACCTGTGTTTCCAATTTGCTAATGCATTCACCCGATTGTAAAATGAATTAGGCAATCACCGCTCCTCCACTGGTGAATAAGGCGAAGTATTAGTTTAGTGTGTTCATTCATTCGGCTGCAATTTGGCGTCAATAGATCTGGGCAAATAGATCTGGCTGAACCATTCGGTTGTATCATTCAGCTAGTGTGTCCACTGCTTTAGTGTTAGCCCCTGAATGACCATTTCATTTTATTCTCTGGCATGCACATAAAAGAACCCTTTCAATTCAAAGAATAAATCCATCATTGTTAGCTTGGTTGGTATCGAATAGTTTGACATTAAACTTCATTTTATAAAACATAGAAATGTTATTGTGTATTTCAGGAATAAAGCTGATTGGTTAGACACAGAGTTAAATAGTTTTACAAGTTCGTATCTCACAGATTCAACATGATATAACTCTAATCTATAATAGTAACTTACAGACGAACATAGTTACATCTCTATAAACTTAGGACTAAAATATATCCAGATTCAAGCTGGAATATAATCAGGTCTGGAAATAACGTTTGTATGTCTGGCAAAGTCTGTGACATGTTCCTCGTTTCCAGACTTAGACAATAATGGTGAATACGTGAGATCGGAATCGACAAGAAGAGACATGATCGATGTAGTTCCCAGTAAACAAACAATGGGAAAGATTAGAATCAGAAGTATTTTTGTTTCAAACAACCTTCAGCAATAAACAAGGAAAGTTGGATGAACTTGGATACACCTCAGAAGTCCCGATCGTGGATAAATTTTTGAAGTAATGATCTGTAAATATTAATTGCTTTAGCAGACATGTTGTTTATTGACATGAGATGTTTTGTTTTAAAAAATGGACCACACATGGCTTTAAGTGTGTTGCAGGAAGTAAGCTTATTTTTTATGCAGCTACAAGGGGTATAAATCCCAAGTAAGAATCATAGTGCTGAACACTCAAAGCGTATCAACCTAAAATTTTCCAGTGAAGAAAAATTTCTCCCAAATATTTTTGATCCCACGACGAACAAAATAAGCTATGGATGTCATTGTTTTATGTCAGGAACATATGTCTTATTTTATTCAAGATATCTTTATGAAACTTTGTATGCACGTCCATCTATAGAGGGGGGAGTTGGATGGCTGAGAATGGTTAGCACGTGAACGTTGTATCATAAGGTCTGTTATGAGTCAACAGGCGTGGTTTCGATGTTCCGGTTGTATGTGACGAGGAGTAGGGTTCTCCATCTATAAAACATTTGTGTCTTCGGCTAACAAGAAATTCCTCTCTATTGATGGAAAAAAAAGATTTTTCTTTGGGAGAAATGTCTGTAGAGAGATTATAGGCTGATACTCTTTGATTTTACTGAAATATATCTTTGTGTATTGTATAACTAGGGGTAACATGTAGAATACTTGCTTTATATAGACTGTTTCGTATTTGTGTATATTATTCAAAATATCTGACCATTGAGACGTTTCACTTCAGAACGTTCTTACCTTCTTTTTTTTTAAGTGTAAGTAGTTAACGAATGAATGTATTTAACTTTACATCCATGTAGCTATGACATCAAGGATCTATTCAGCATTTTGGAGTCTGAGATAATAAATGTTAGTGACGTCACATTGACATCATGTGACAAGGCAATCCAAAAACAACGTCTCCTAATACCATATTATTACAACTCAACAAGTATTGAATTATATTACATAACAAAAGTTATTATTACAACTCATCAAATAATTGAATTATGTTACATAACAAATATTCATTTTATTATTGACTTTTTTTTTGGTTGTGATGTAATGAAATT
This sequence comes from Patella ulyssiponensis, assembly GCA_963678685.1. Classification (NCBI taxonomy): domain Eukaryota; kingdom Metazoa; phylum Mollusca; class Gastropoda; family Patellidae; genus Patella; species Patella ulyssiponensis. The sequence goes on along the minus strand of OY783232.1, from coordinate 442,699 downwards.
ATTTTATAGAACATAATTAGAATGAAATAGTTTATGAGATTATTGATTTATTAGTTTTTGTTGTTTTCTTTGTTTTGTTGTATTTTATCTAGGTGCTATTTGTTTATTGTTTGTTTGTTTATGGATCCATCTAATTAATATTATACCAAAATCTCTTTTATACTTTCTGTTGATTACTTTCCTTCTTCCTGGTCTAAAAATATGGAACCTTCACTAATGCACAGACTGTGATTGGTGGACACCCATAGAACCCTGTGGTCAAACGTATTCTTATGTCATCAGAGGTTCAGAATGTGCTATTGTAATTCATGTGTGTTATAGTAGTACAAACTACTAGTAATCTATTATTGAAAGCCTTAAGTAATTTTAGTACAATACTACTAGTAATTTAATATTGAAAGCAGTGAGTAATTGTAGCACTAATGAAATAATTATTATTGTTGTTATTACCTTTACCGTATTGTTTATTGCGATGGATTGTGTTCTATGACCACAACATTACAAGTAAAAACTAGATTTAATACAATGGTGCATGTCGATGTTGGCACATTGTTAGATTGTTTGAAGCCCTATTCATTATCATTACTGAAGGTCAGAACGAATCAATCATACTTTCTTCCCATAGACACTTGTTTATGGATATTAATTATTTGAAGGTACATTAAAATAAAATATGGACTGTTAATTAAAATTATTAGTCTACTGTCTGGATATATTTATATGCACGTGTGATTGGTATTTTTATCACAGTACATGTAGATATATGGCCTGTTTAATTTAAGCACATGTTGTATGCTCTTGGCAGTTTTAAACGTTTTATACGCCCACATTTTCATGTGGATATATATTGTTGGGGCCTTTCTTTGTGTACACTGCAGGTCATAATTTTTATCTAATTTTGACAAAATTTGAAAAATAGGTTTATATCCAAAAGATCTCGGTTCCTTTCGATATTGATGCTTCAGACCGTAACTGTATGGATTATGGCCCCAGATTGTAAGAAAAATCGTTTGGGTTTTCTTTTTTTTTAGCATTTTCTCTGTCCATCTCTTGCAAATTATGGCCGTATCTTGCATGGCAACCACTTGTTAAACAGGGTTCTGTACCAATATATGTAAATATTTTCTTTCCTGGGAGTAGAATTGTTACGTTGTTGTTTTATCAGTTTGTCATACTTCATCATTTATTCAGGTATCTGTTATAGAATAACCTGTAGTATTCCTAGATATATAACACAGATTTAAACCAAGTATAAACCCCTATATAAATAACACAATATTCGTGGATGTAACAGCTAGTTATTACTAGGCTAGTATGAGATTCCTTGAAACCCCAATATTTTACAAATTTCATATATTTAAAGTGAAAACATATATATAGCAATGGTTTCCCTGGTTTGTATCAAATTTGTATAAAATGTAATTTGAACATGCCCCATGTACCTGTCAAATAAATCAATGTTTTCTATTTTTACTAACCTCAACATGGAATTTACTGTGTAATTTGGGGCTGTGGGGGGTCTTGATGTACATGTGAGCTAAGCCAATTCCCCTTCCAGATATAGTTTAGAAATGAAATCTCATACCAGCCAGCTCCATTGTGACGTAATGTACTGTTAAATGAAGAATGAAATTTACTAAGATTTAAAGTTTAGATGGAATTTAATAAAATGCCTTCACATTATTGCTTTTCATATTATTAGTTACTTTTAATATAGCTTAACTGCCTTCACTACAGATAAGAAGATTAACATATGTTTACCCTCATAATTATCGGTAATTTATGATATATATGTATAAATGTGTTTAATACATGTAAATAATACAAAGCCTGATATTAAATTATGCAACAAATTTAGAATAAACAACTTGACTGTTTATGTGAGTCTGCGTCAATTTATTACAATTTATTATAACAGTTTAAACCAAGTATATTGGGGTGCCATGGTGGCTCAGTGAGTAGGTTGCTGGCTAATTTCAATAGCCCGGAAAACCCAGGTTTGATCCTGTTGTTTGTCAATTAATTTCATCGGTGTGTCATAGTGGTGTACCATAGTGTACCATAGTGCGTTTTACAGCATCATCTGTAACAAGTGACCAGAAAGAACCAGGCTAGACATAATCCGCAACTAAGGTTAAACGGCGAAACCATAGCTTATCTGGAGAGCATGCACACTAGACTGGAATACCCAGACACTAGTAGTTTTGAGTCGTCATCAAATGCAGTAGAATATAAATTGGGTGTCGTCTGCAAACAATGAATGCATAGACCATAGCATTCGGCAATCTTTCTGCCTTGCGGCTGTGGTTTCGATCCCTGGCGTGAGCGTAAGTGGCATGGAGATAGGGGCGCCTTCTCAACTCCGTGGGTTTCCTCCGGGCACTCCGGTTTCCTCCCACTGCTAAAGACCCCTACGCGCAAGCGAATTATTGAAATAAAATTGAAACCATATGTTAGTCCCAAAATGACCTAGTTTGTGTCGAGTGGACGTTAAACCCCATTTCTCTCTCTCTCTCTTTCGGCAATCTTGTCGATAGGCTTCGTGAAGATAATAAAAAGTACCGGTCCGAATACAAAACCTCGTAGTACCCACCAAATCATTGTATTATCGTCGGATGTTGAATCCCATTACTGAGAGATTTGTGTGATTTGTTAGGACTTAAACTAGTTAAAAACAACCAATTTCACATCGCAATGATTCAAGTAGGCCCTTGGCACCGAGTATATCAAATGCTGTTTGGAGATCGACGAGTACCAAGATAACACGGCGGGACGATTTACCCAATACTACCCAATACCACCCCAGTACTACCTCAATATCACCACATACTACCAAATACTACAACATAATACTGCAAAATGTGCATATCAATTGAATTTTTTGAAAAATAATTAGTTATACCGTGGGAATTGTACTTCAAATAACACACGTCTGGTGATCTAGAGCCCGGTAGATATTATTGGTGATTTTGAATAAAGCCGTCTATAGGCTGATTGTAGTGGATTTTTAAGGTTGTTGGAATAGATATGATCTTTTAACTGATCTTCTTTAGCAGTTTTTAAATGTAAGACAGATTACTGAGTTAACAGTAATTCGACAGAATATTTGGATCGAAGTTTGATTTTTTTAAAATGGTTTGACGGTGGCTTTTGTTATTTCTTCGGCAAAGTGAAAAGATCGGATAACAATTTCAGATATAATTCGCACAAATAGATCGATGAGTTTCTTCAATAGATGTGTATATATAGGGTCTAGATCACATGTTTTAGAAGAGCTTTCTGATACGACGAATTTAACTTGGCGTTTGAGTCAGATTGGGGAGTGATGACCGCAATTGAGTTAGGTACTATATATGTGATTTACGTCAACCCAGCCTTTGTCACAAATACTAATATATTCAATACAACGCCCATATACATATTGAAAGACGAATTTGTTGAAAGTTCTGACAGTAAATAATGTATAAGTATTTGTATCGTCATATATTAGTGTTTATGATATACCATACAATGGGTATTCATGTAAAGGTCGTATTATTGGACTCTCTCGCTTTTATTGTTGAACAACTATCGGCCTAGACATTATACTTCAACAGGCGGGGAGTAGAAGCTACGTGTTATACTTTCTAATGATTTCTTTCATCTACATATGGCTTCTCTCGGACATATTTTCACACACAAAAAAAAATAAATAAATGAACTATAACTATGTTTTGAGAGACTTTTGAATAAAATTCAAAATACGTTGTATGTTGTAAAATATTAAATGGAGATAGAAACGGAGACATGTTTGATCGGAATATATTAGTTCGTATTTAAGCGGCATATGTAACCACCATTCCAACACCATTATCCGCATCAAAATCCCGCATGTTAGCCATTAATCTGCTCCCTTTCCAATATCTCTATACGCTAGATTTTGCCTCTCAATCATAGGATTTTGTTTTTCGGACGTGGTGGACGTGGACATGAACCCCCAGCTAGTTGTAGCATAGCAATCTGTTTCACAGAGAATTACTTACGAAATAACTCTGTAACAGATGACTGTCCACAACACGTGCGTTGACTGCACCCGGCGTCAGTCATTGGCTCAACGGCTCGTGCAATGTTTACTTAACACCTAACTGCTTCGGGCAAAATGATGCATTTTACTATATTAATACCCATTTACACTAAATAGGAAATATTTTTTAACTACAAATACTTCAAACGTCTTTATTTATTTTTCTTTTACCTCAAAAAAATGTTTGAGAATTTAATTTGTCGGAGTAAAAAAGTTAATATGCCGTACTTATTAAGCCTCGTCGATGTCATGCTTATCAGTGATTGTAGCGGCCAAGCGAATATTCACAGCGGGATCAGTTTGGTAGCATAGACGTAAGTATATTTATGGTGTTTATATTTTTTAATCTCTTCTTTGTACAATTTCGTTTGTACGGCAGTATATTTAAAAACGTAAAAAGAAAATTCAATCTGATTTTGGAACTTGGTTGGGTATAAATCCTGGAAACATTAGGGGAAGGCCAAAAAATATATACATCTTCGCAACGTCCCCATTGGCAGCAAAACTTCTTTCACCCGTCTATTTCAAAAACTACACCAGTACCAGGTCAGGAATGTTGTTGAAAAAGCCTTTGAATGACAACAAGAAAATTTTGTGTTAACCAAAGCTTCCACTCCCTTCAGTTACACCCCCTGCTCGAACAAATTGGGCATAAACACTTTCTCTAAGTGTAACAATTAAAACACAATAAAAGTCGTCAATATTTTGTTTGTTACTAAGGTCCCCTGTTTGTAATTTTGTATTGAATATATCCACGACAGTATTTAGTATCCATTTGTTACATATAGCCATTAGTAAACAGACGGTGTTGATCTACAAGTTTCTCGTCATCTTCACCATTCTAACATCATGGACCAATTGAATCGAGATCCAAATGATATCAATGATCACCTAAAGGTATGTATATTATAATTCCGTCTTCCTTGTCGGTCTTAATTAACCCAGTCGGCGTAGAACAGGACGTTATATTCCATTTCATTTCCATTTCCTTCTGCTCTGGTCAGAAACTCGTTCTCATTGGGGTTCGTGGCTGTCATGCAGTCATGACATTAGACAATCTCGAAACCAGAAAAATTTTTGAAGAAATTTCTCTGGTGAATCGGGGTAGCCATTTTCCCGGAAAATGATATGTAATTCCTACGCGCGAAAGTTCTCGTTTATTTGCGTCGTACGCACCTGATTTTACGTGCCTGGATGACTGAATCACTTAAAAATATACCCATGCGTAGAAAAATAGATCTGTACAAAAACTTGAATTTGTTCGTTTAGGATCCAATTTTTTATGTCAGTGAGTTGACTTTGACTCAAGGATCTTTTTACAACAAACGAAACGACGATCCGACCTCTAGTTTTCGAGAAATCGACCCCAAAAGATTGACCAATAAGAGGTCAGAATGGGCAGGGCTTAGGTTTGAAAAAAAATGGAAAAAATGGACGGTCTAATGTGCCAGAGGCCTTCGGCTCCGCGGCTGCCTCAGGGAACGAGATTGGATATTAGACTCTCGTCCACAATTTTTCAAGCCCAGTTTTCACTTGTTAGAGACGAGTTTTGCATAACTACCATGAAAGGTGTGCCATGTTATTGATATTCTTCAGATGGAATGCAAAACCATGTTCCACACGAGGAATGGGATTTTACGTCCACTCGACACAACCTAGGTCATTTCACATGCGCGTATGAATTTTTAGCAGTGAGGAAACCGTAGGACCCGGACAACCCCCACGAGATTGGACAGGCGACCATACTCCTTGTTATGTACAAGCGGGGATTCGAAACAACGTCGCATGACTGAAACACTGACCTTATGATAAACGCGCACGCGTTAACCAGTTGCCTCCATCCCTACACACACACCCGCATCTAGTATATGGAAGTCCTGCACTGCAGATGTATCCATATAAATTATTATATAATTATGTTAGTCCCAAACTAACCGAAGTTCGTTTATTTAGTGATAAACTTAAAACTTTACTTTTAGGTTCAGTTTGAAGATGTTCTGGCTGAGCCTGATGGCGCCAGAAGTTTTGAATGCTGTTGGAATTGTTCCAGATTATGCTTTAATTGCAGTAAAGGATGTTGCTATAAATTCCTCACCCTCATCTGCGCTCTGCCGTTCGCGCTATGTTGGGGTTGTTCGTTCGCCATGATCACATTCCAGCACGTATGGCATTTCACTCCTCTTCTGAGAGCCTGGATGATCAACCTAGGTTGTATGCAGAAGTGTTTTGGAACCCTGGTCAACTGTTGTTTGGCGCCTATCTGTGAAGCGTGTGGTTTAATGTTTAGTACGATCCACGTCAGACAAATAAACGATAGTGGCATTAAATCGTAAACTTTGCACCAAATCAGAATCAACCAATCAATACAACTGTCACCATCTTCCGCCTTTACAAATGTGCCAAGTTTCTAATTTATATCTTTTTCGTCAAATATGAAGATATCTTGAATAAATATATCTATGTATATGCTATGAACGAAAGCCAATAATAATACAATTTGTACATATCGCTAAAAATGCCACTCGCGCGAACTTATTATGTCTTTAGTTTTTTTTTTATTGAATCCTGTTGTTTTTGTATCGTCCTTGCTGAAATAATGACGCTTCAAGAGGAGCTGATGTTTCATTTTACGATTTTGTTTTTATCAAAGAATAATATCGATCTGTAAAACATAATAAATAATAAATAATGAAATAATACTTATGATTTGTGTTAAACTATTGGTCTATCTATCGGATGTGTTTGTCGGTAAAACGACAATTGGGTTGTGTAATCATTTCTGGGATAAAAAGGGGTAGAATCCCTCGCGGAAAATTGTGAATAATTTATGGGATGTCCTGGCTGTCCCCCACATAAGCAAATTATTATTGTTAGTCCCAAGGTGATCAAGTGCTGCAGTGATTAACACGGTTCGCGTGATGTTGTCCATTTTCTTGGACAGTTGGAATTCGATAAAGGTTTCTTGTGCGTCTAAACCCCTAAAAAATGCCTTAATACATAATGTCAATCTGTTTCACAGAGAATTACTTACGAATTAACTCTGTAACAGATGACTGTCCACAACACGTGCGTTGACTGCACCCGGCGTCAGTCATTGGCTCAACGGCTCGTGCAATGTTTACTTAACACCTAACTGCTTCGGGCAAAATGATGCATTTTGCTCATGTTAATACCCATTTACACTAAATAGGAAATATTTTTTAACTACAAATACTTCAAACCTCTTTATTTATTTTTCTTTTACCTCAAAAAAATGTTTGAGAATTTAATTTGTCGGAGTAAAAAAGTTAATATGCCGTACTCATTAAGCCTCGTCGATGTCATGCTTATCAGTGATTGTAGCGGCCAAGCGAATATTCACTGCGGGATCAGTTTGACATAATGTATGCTACAATGCTACTACTATACTGTGTTGCAGAGACCGCGTGCTAACACTCGGAGAATATAAACAACCCCACTGTCTAGTGACACAGATTTTTCTAGACGTGTTACTTTACCGTATTCGAGTTTACATCAATGCTATCTAATTATGATCAGAATTGGAAATAGGACGTATATATTTACATTTTGGTATTTAATACTTGTTATATTGTAGCAAAATATTTATATAGTTTTTATAGCTTATCTAAATTGTTTAAACCATGACCCGGTTTTATCGAATAATGGAAGTTATTGTTATACTGTACCTGGATATATTACAGCGAGAAAAACCTTATAAATGTGATTTTGTAGTAAATCATAATTAATTTCTGGGGGTTCTTTCTGTGGAACCAATAATTAAGAAAAATAGAAGATAGACACATTCTTATAATGCTGATGCATACAGATTGTAGCGAAGAGTTGTGCCCCTGTACGGGACACTCGACTCCCGACAAGCAGGTTCATGGTTCAAATACATAATGTTACTTTTATGATGTCGCCTGCGAAACTGACAAGGACAATGTCCAACTCAATCGGATAATACCAAAAAAAAAAACAATCCCGAACCAAGAGTGAGGCCAATTCGTGTACAAATTGGCGTAGACATGAACGAACCATTGACAGGTGGAATTCGAAGAAGTAAAGACGAGAACGTCGACGTATGGTCAAAATGTGACACTACGGGTAGGATAATGTCGTGGTTATCCTGGTCACGGACTCCCAAATAGCAGGCTGTGACACTACGGTGTCGCAGATGTGACAAAGATCGTCTAGGCCTTTTCTTCGGACTTCACGCTGTGGGACTGTGACACTATCCTGGGTCGCGGTACCAAATCGACGACTGTGACACTCTAGAGACACGTACTGTGTGACCGCACGACCAAATCTTCTGCGTCCTATACTGTCGTTTGTCTAGGTAGGACTTGACGTTGTGATCAATAAGACTTCAAACTCTTTTCTGTACTCTTGAGATATTCTTTATATGTTACAATAATATATTCTACAGCATAGAAACAACTATTGTTCTTTATGTATATAAAACATTAACCACGATTAAAACCTATATGTCTACCCTGGCTATTTCGCCCAGCCGTCTCCCTCAGAATTTTTATAATGTCTTGTCTACGGTTTCATCATGACGGCTGCGTCCGGCCAGTAAGCCAGACCAGCTTCCGGAGTGAACTTCCCCTTGGCTCTCTCAAATGTTGTCTGGGATTAAATCAAACGAGTTCTCTCCTATAAAGAAAGTCTAATGCGTCATCTAGTAGGGCGAGACAATTACCATTTATGGGTAAGTGTTTCGTAAAGACACCGTTTTACGTCAACACTATTCTAGTTAATTGTACTAATCTGTGCACGTGAGGACTGGACGATAGTACCCTACTTTCCAGAAATGGATACTGACATATCTGTCTGCGAGTTAGTCTAAGATAGTTGTAGAATAATGCAAGCTACTTCATTACCCTAGTCATACATCATGTAGGTAAAGAATTCTATATTAAACAGAACACTAAGTCTATAGTGTTACAATTCGTCCCCTGGCAACGCGTTAAATAAGCAATGTTGCTTAATTAACGTTGTTGTCTAACATGCACTAAATACAAATATAATATCAATATCATAAAAGCTCTGTATATGTCCTAATTCTAAAATACCATTATACTGATAAACATGCTACCATAATATAAGTTCACTGATTAACTGTCATATAAATACTGGGTTATAAGTTCCAACACAATAAAAACTGTTTTAAATTTAAAGAAGTTCACTATTTCAATGTCAATATGTTCATGGTTTATAACACTGCATAATTGCATGTCCTATTCAGAAGTATTTTGTTTCTTGCACTGTAAATATGGTGATCCGCTAAGTTAACACTTCTGCAAGCTCCGCTCCAGAACCATATCTTCTTGCATACTGGAATTATCTCAACTGGTTCGTCTTTGCTGGGCGTTAAGATAAAGTACATTACTTCCCCGTAAACAACCGGTGTACTTGCTTAATCAGACCACTAATAATTCAATTACTTTACCCTTAATTAATAACATTTACTTTAATGTTAATTGGATACGATTGTATATTACTTATTCATATTCTTATCATTAAGTTTATTTAAAATTAAACTTGTATTTACTTCATTAGGAATACACATGTATTAATCCTACTTCCATTTACTTTTAACTGAATTAACTATAAATAATAGAACTTAATCTGTCTCATTAATAAATATTAGCAGTATTAATTACTACTTATCACCAAGAGTAATTAATAACTTTGAAACTCATTAATGTTCTCCCTTGCTTACTAAATACCTGTTAACAGTGAACAGTGAACAGTTCCAACTCATTGACAAATCATCTCAAATTAATCACCCTAACCGTATCTGTTTTCCAATACCAGTGATAACGTTTGTTTCTAAATAACATAAATTGTACCTATTACAATGACCAGACTTGGTACTGGGATTCCCCTGTACCTGTTTTTGCGTTGAGACGTTCTCCTAGCACGCGCTACAACATTAAGTTTATAGGATGAAAAGGTGTACCTTTTTAACATTGGTACTATATGGAACTATAGTATAGGTCTACCTGTTCAAGATACCCTACAACGGACGAGAAGTTCTAGCAACGATAATAAATCAAATTAAGACAAGTAGTCTACGCCTTTTTTCTAATTTCCATATAGTTACTCCCACAAACCATCCTAAACCTTTTCGTGAATTCACTTCTGTCTGAATTCAAACGAAACAGCATCTCGAAACAAATGTGGCCAAAATTTATTTCAAAACCCAATTTTATTATATTTCTGGTTGTAATAACAAACCACCACTGACCGAAAGTTATTATATTCCTTACGTTTTTTAAAACACACATAACGATTTACAAATAAGTTCATGACGTTTTCGCTGTCATTAAGTATGGTCTAGTATACACTACGCATGACATATCAGGGAATTCAAAATTTATTCGACAGCTAACCGCACATTCGAATCCAACTTTAAATTACCCATTTACCATGGTGTGCTTACCACTTTTAAAAACACATACTTTTAACATATTATCTCTGTACATTTTTAGCAAAACAACACGAAAATACAGAAACAGTTTATACCACTTGCATAATCTAAGCTATCCGCTATTGCAAGGCACACTGTTTCATTTTAAACCTTTTATTTAAAACCTTATACCCACACGCTATCCTGCGATTTACAAAGGGCCATTCAGTTTTAAAATTTCCTTGGGCTTTTCCTTTACCCTAAACCTACACGCTATCTTGCGATTTACACAGGTTTACATTATAACCTTATACTTGGTTCATATACACATTACTTAACAAAACAATACATTACATTAATTTACAAAAAGCAAGTCTTCAATCTTCCTAAGACTTTTCGAAACGGTGTGATTACGATCTACACATCCGAATAATTATTTTGGAGTTTTACGTCAACCGCGCAAAGCCTCCATTTTCGAACTATCTTCCTGTGAAGACCGGAGACAATCATCTATTTTCTTTTACCTAGCTTTACTGTTACAATTTTACTAATCTTTTGTTTCAATTTGTTTTCTTGTCAATTTCCCTACACTAATAGACAATACGTACATGTTTAAATCTAACCCTGCTATATATTTTAATAACCTTTTAATCGTCCTTTTCTTTAAAACAGTTTTCCTGTATTTCCTTAACTGAATTATTTTACTATTTTGACATTCTTTTTAAAACTTTAGCAATTTCCTAACCTTTAAAATTTGTTAAATCTACCCCTTGGTCTTTTTGGCTTTCCATGGTCAGTTTACTAGGAAATACGTACTTACCTAAAAACGACTGGAAACTTCTTCTTCCATGGGTTTCTTCCAGGGTCGATCCTTGGTCAACGGCGCCAAAAAGCGACCTGTGACACTACGGGTAGGATAATGTCGTGGTTATCCTGGTCACGGACTCCCAAATAGCAGGCTGTGACACTACGGTGTCGCAGATGTGACAAAGATCGTCTAGGCCTTTTCTTCGGACTTCACGCTGTGGGACTGTGACACTATCCTGGGTCGCGGTACCAAATCGACGACTGTGACACTCTAGAGACACGTACTGTGTGTCCGCACGACCAAATCTTCTGCGTCCTACTGTCGTTTGTCTAGGTAGGACTTGACGTTGTGATCAATAAGACTTCAAACTCTTTTCTGTACTCTTGAGATATTCTTTATATGTTACAATAATATATTCTACAGCATAGAAACAACTATTGTTCTTTATGTATATAAAACATTAACCACGATTAAAACCTATATGTCTACCCTGGCTATTTCGCCCAGCCGTCTCCCTCAGAATTTTTATAATGTCTTGTCTACGGTTTCATCATGACGGCTGCGTCCGGCCAGTAAGCCAGACCAGCTTCCGGAGTGAACTTCCCCTTGGCTCTCTCAAATAGGAGGCAGACCACCATTAAATTTTACATCTCGGTACCCGACAAATTGTAGTTCGTCTATTTATAGCAGTTCTCTCTCTGTCTCTTTTCTCCCCTTTTGCATGCCCATTTTTGTTGATTTTTTGGCCTAGGATGGACTAAGAGGGGTTGAATTAATATTTTCTGCTAGGTTTTGGTAAATATTCATGATTTTGAGGCGGAAGGATAACGGCGTTATGAGGTTGGCTACGGTGATATGTACGGCAACTAGATACATGTTTTGAGTATGCTTCTTCAAGTTCGTGTATCTCAAAATTTTGGTGGTCAACCTCATAAAAATTTTAGTGCAAAGACATGGCCATTTGTTCCTCTGTCTGTAGTGAAAAGCATTTCGCCCAACGAAAATTTGGGGATAAGTTGGAGGTGGGCAAAGAGTCCAGAAGTCAATGGGGAAATTAATGGTGGTCTGCCTCCTGTATGTAAACAAACTGACGGCGTATGAGAGGCCTAAATTTGATGCTATGAGCTCCAATTTGTCAGAAAATGTGATATATGACATTTTGATAATAAAAAAAGTGAAATGGTAAAATTTCTAAAATATTTGACAAATTTGGGAGGGGAATATTTGATTTTAGTCCAAATTTTGTGATTTTCAGTGTTTATTTGCTTTTCAAAATGAGTGAAAAATATTTTAATGTGTAATTTTGACTTTTTCTGCATGGTAAAGGTTAGATGGGAAGAAAGTATAATAATTTCACTCAATTTTGCCTAAAAATCATGATAATTTGTCTGAAATTCTTCAGATTACCCCCAATATTACTGTCAAAATTTTAATTATTCATCTGTTTTAAAATGAAACAAAATGTCTTGCATGTCTTTATTTCCATTGTTAAATAACTTGGAAAGGAGCCATGTGTTTGTCAGATATTGAAAAAGTATCTATGATTTTAATAGAAATTTAAAAATTAAGAAATTTGGTCTAATTATGTACTGCTGAGGCATGTTAGAATTTTCAAAACATGAGTGAACTGCATTTTGCTTGGGTGTTCCTCAGACTTAACACAATTTTAATGTTTTAAAACCTGCAATTGTTGCATTTCCCTTCTCGAGAAAGTAAAATCTGTGTGTCTGCAGGGAAATTTCTCTGTCTTCATTTCATTTAGACTGGCTCAACCTCCCCACCCCACCCATTTTCTTGAACATGATATTTGGATATTCAATTGAAAATATATTGACTCCGAATTAACAGTAATTGGATTTTGTGCTTGAATTGTAACCGAGCATTTTATTTTGCTCAAACAAATAGTTACATAAAAGATTCCATGAATTTTTAAGACTTTTTGTTTATGGCCAAACATGTTATTCTATGACATTTTCCCCAAATGAGTCCACACCCCAAAATGGATATGTTGTAGATGTGTCTTTTGCAGCTTAATGTTTGACATTTTTGATGTAAATCTATTATTTGTGGTGATCTTTTGAAATGTGGCACTTACAGAGCAATGAAATATTAATTAATAGCCTTTTCATACTCCTTTTATGCAATGAATTATGTCATAACTCCCTTTTTCCACCTCATTTTGTCAGGAAATTGATGTAAAGATTAAAACAACTTGCTTCCACAAAATATTGACACTATATAATTCCAAGGATACCTCTGATTGTTAAAGTGTTTTGAATACTGAAATATTCCCATTTTTTAAAAAAAAATAGAGCTTTGTGACCCTTTTGTTGGAGTGGCTGGTTGTCAACTAAATACAGCATTTATTTTACATTTATCAATCCATATTTTAATAAATGATTCATATTTCTTACAAGTACCTGTGTTTGTATGTATGTATACAAGCCAGGGATAGAAAAATGTGGCTTTTAGCCATATTCCATCAACAGTATTACTTATGTGGACACAGGTTGGATTTGTTATCACAGCAACATTTTCAGGGGGTGGGCTTACAAGTTTCATTATAGTTCCTTACAGCTTGTCTTCTTGTATACTGGCCAAGGTTTCTAGAAATAAATGCCTTTCACCTCAGAGTTTCCAAGAAATAGGGAATTATTGGCATTTGGAGACATACAAAGTGTCAAAGAATGGGTCATTTTGTAAAAAAAGGTAAAATAAGGTCAATTTTTGAAAAATATCCCAATATTTTGAATATTTTTGATGAGACTTGTTTGAAACTCTTTAAATCTTTTTGCGAAACTCACATTTTGACAAAATTAAGAAAGAGTCTTCAATTCTAGAACAAAAGGCCCATGGACCTGATCTGCAACCCAGCATGCAAAACAGTACATAACTTTAAAGGGTCACCATTTCTTCTGCAGTTATTTTTTTTTGATTCTGTATTATAATAATTTTGCAAAAATAAATGTGAAGCTATAAAGAAAAGAATTTTGATGATATATGAACTTTTAAAAACATATAGGAGGCAGACCACCATTAAATTTTACATCTCGGTACCCACAAATTGTAGTTCGTCTATTTATAGCAGTTCTCTCTCTGTCTCTTTTCTCCCCTTTTGCATGCCCATTTTTGTTGATTTTTTGGCCTAGGATGGACTAAGAGGGGTTGAATTAATATTTTCTGCTAGGTTTTGGTAAATATTCATGATTTTGAGGCGGAAGGATAACGGCGTTATGAGGTTGGCTACGGTGATATGTACGGCAACTAGATACATGTTTTGAGTATGCTTCTTCAAGTTTGTGTATCTCAAAATTTTGGTGGTCAACCTCATAAAAATTTTAGTGCAAAGACATGGCCATTTGTTCCTCTGTCTGTAGTGAAAAGCATTTCGCCCAACGAAAATTTGGGGATAAGTTGGAGGTGGGCAAAGAGTCCAGAATTAACATTGAAGTCAATGGGGAAATTAATGGTGGTCTGCCTCCAAATGTTGTCTGAGATTAAATCAAACGAGTTCTCTCCTATAAAGAAAGTCTAATGCGTCATCTAGTAGGGCGAGACAATTACCATTTATGGGTAAGTGTTTCGTAAAGACACCGTTTTACGTCAACACTATTCTAGTTAATTGTACTAATCTGTGCACGTGAGGACTGGACGATAGTACCCTACTTTCCAGAAATGGATACTGACATATCTGTCTGCGAGTTAGTCTAAGATAGTAGTAGAATAATGCAAGCTACTTCATTACCCTAGTCATACATCATGTAGGTAAAGAATTCTATATTAAACAGAACACTAAGTCTATAGTGTTACAATTCGTCCCCTGGCAACGCGTTAAATAAGCAATGTTGCTTAATTAACGTTGTTGTCTAACATGCACTAAATACAAATATAATATCAATATCATAAAAGCTCTGTATATGTCCTAATTCTAAAATACCATTATACTGATAAACATGCTACCATAATATAAGTTCACTGATTAACTGTCATATAATTACTGGGTTATAAGTTCCAACACAATAAAAACTGTTTTAAATTTAAAGAAGTTCACTATTTCAATGTCAATATGTTCATGGTTTATAACACTGCATAATTGCATGTCCTATTCAGAAGTATTTTGTTTCTTGCACTGTAAATATGGTGATCCGCTAAGTTAACACTTCTGCAAGCTCCGCTCCAGAACCATATCTTCTTGCATACTGGAATTATCTCAACTGGTTCGTCTTTGCTGGGCGTTAAGATAAAGTACATTACTTCCCCGTAAACAACCGGTGTACTTGCTTAATCAGACCACTAATAATTCAATTACTTTACCCTTAATTAATAACATTTACTTTAATGTTAATTGGATACGATTGTATATTACTTATTCATATTCTTATCATTAAGTTTATTTAAAATTAAACTTGTATTTACTTCATTAGGAATACACATGTATTAATCCTACTTCCATTTACTTTTAACTGAATTAACTATAAATAATAGAACTTAATCTGTCTCATTAATAAATATTAGCAGTATTAATTACTACTTATCACCAAGAGTAATTAATAACTTTGAAACTCATTAATGTTCTCCCTTGCTTACTAAATACCTTTACCCATTAGTATTACCTGTTAACAGTGAACAGTTCCAACTCATTGACAAATCATCTCAAATTAATCACCCTAACCGTATCTGTTTTCCAATACCAGTGATAACGTTTGTTTCTAAATAACATAAATTACAATGACCAGACTTAGTACTGGGATTCCCCTATACCTGTTTTTGCGTTGAGACGTTCTCCTAGCACGCGCTACAACATTAAGTTTATAGGATGAAAAGGTGTACCTTTTTAACATTGGTACTATATGGAACTATAGTATAGGTCTACCTGTTCAAGATACCCTACAACTGACGAGAAGTTCTAGCAACGATAATAAATCAAATTAAGACAAGTAGTCTACGCCTTTTTTCTAATTTCCATATAGTTACTCCCACAAACCATCCTAAACCTTTTCGTGAATTCACTTCTGTCTGAATTCAAACGAAACAGCATCTCGAAACAAATGTGGCCAAAATTTATTTCAAAACCCAATTTTATTATATTTCTGGTTGTAATAACAAACCACCACTGACCGAAAGTTATTATATTCCTTACGTTTTTTAAAACACACATAACGATTTACAAATAAGTTCATGACGTTTTCGCTGTCATTAAGTATGGTCTAGTATACACTACGCATGACATATCAGGGAATTCAAAATTTATTCGACAGCTAACCGCACATTCGAATCCAACTTTAAATTACCCATTTACCATGGTGTGCTTACCAGTTTTAAAAACACATACTTTTAACATATTATCTCTGTACATTTTTAGCAAAACAACACGAAAATACAGAAACAGTTTATACCACTTGCATAATCTAAGCTATCCGCTATTGCAAGGCACACTGTTTCATTTTAAACCTTTTATTTAAAACCTTATACCCACACGCTATCCTGCGATTTACAAAGGGCCATTCAGTTTTAAAATTTCCTTGGGCTTTTCCTTTAACCTAAACCTACACGCTATCTTGCGATTTACACAGGTTTACATTATAACCTTATACTTGGTTCATATACACATTACTTAACAAAACAATACATTACATTAATTTACAAAAAGCAAGTCTTCAATCTTCCTAAGACTTTTCGAAACGGTGTGATTACGATCTACACATCCGAATAATTATTTTGGAGTTTTACGTCAACCGCGCAAAGCCTCCATTTTCGAACTATCTTCCTGTGAAGACCGGAGACAATCATCTATTTTCTTTTACCTAGCTTTACTGTTACAATTTTACTAATCTTTTGTTTCAATTTGTTTTCTTGTCAATTTCCCTACACTAATAGACAATACGTACATGTTTAAATCTAACCCTGCTATATATTTTAATAACCTTTTAATCGTCCTTTTCTTTAAAACAGTTTTCCTGTATTTCCTTAACTGAATTATTTTACTATTTTGACATTCTTTTTAAAACTTTAGCAATTTCCTAACCTTTAAAATTTGTTAAATCTACCCCTTGGTCTTTTTGGCTTTCCATGGTCAGTTTACTAGGAAATATGTACTTACCTAAAAACGACTGGAAACTTCTTCTTCCATGGGTTTCTTCCAGGGTCGATCCTTGGTCAACGGCGCCAAAAAGCGACCTGTGACACTACGGGTAGGATAATGTCGTGGTTATCCTGGTCACGGACTCCCAAATAGCAGGCTGTGACACTACGGTGTCGCAGATGTGACAAAGATCGTCTAGGCCTTTTCTTCGGACTTCACGCTGTGGGACTGTGACACTATCCTGGGTCGCGGTACCAAATCGACGACTGTGACACTCTAGAGACACGTACTGTGTGTCCGCACGACCAAATCTTCTGCGTCCTACTGTCGTTTGTCTAGGTAGGACTTGACGTTGTGATCAATAAGACTTCAAACTCTTTTCTGTACTCTTGAGATATTCTTTATATGTTACAATAATATATTCTACAGCATAGAAACAACTATTGTTCTTTATGTATATAAAACATTAACCACGATTAAAACCTATATGTCTACCCTGGCTATTTCGCCCAGCCGTCTCCCTCAGAATTTTTATAATGTCTTGTCTACGGTTTCATCATGACGGCTGCGTCCGGCCAGTAAGCCAGACCAGCTTCCGGAGTGAACTTCCCCTTGGCTCTCTCAAATGTTGTCTGAGATTAAATCAAACGAGTTCTCTCCTATAAAGAAAGTCTAATGCGTCATCTAGTAGGGCGAGACAATTACCATTTATGGGTAAGTGTTTCGTAAAGACACCGTTTTACGTCAACACTATTCTAGTTAATTGTACTAATCTGTGCACGTGAGGACTGGACGATAGTACCCTACTTTCCAGAAATGGATACTGACATATCTGTCTGCGAGTTAGTCTAAGATAGTAGTAGAATAATGCAAGCTACTTCATTACCCTAGTCATACATCATGTAGGTAAAGAATTCTATATTAAACAGAACACTAAGTCTATAGTGTTACAAAAATTCTCATCCTATATATTAAACCTTACACCTTAAAGGACAGTATTGGTGTCAGTCATTATCACATATGTGATAGAACTGGCGAAACACTTTCCAAATATAATTTTAACATAGAGATCATTGCTACGATAAATGAGTAATAAGGGTTTCAACAATCGGAAGTGACGAACGCGAAAGGAAAACACGAGTTATCCCTCTATATAACTGACTGAAGTGACGAGTGATAACAGATATATGGGCGATTTTCTGCTCACTAATAATTCCTTCGAAGACAAAAAGTTGTTGTGTGAGACTGTGAGAGGATATCTGACAATTCATAAAAATTGATTGCCACTAGATAAGAGAACATGAAAAAACCCCAGAAAAAGTCCGTGCATTACCATGTTTTTATAAGGCAAAAAAAGGAAATGTACGGACTATTTCTATTTTTTTCGTGTTCTCTTATCTAATGACACTAAATTACTTTATTGAATTGCCAGATATCCTCTTGTAGTCTCATATAACAACCTTGATCTTCGAAGGAATTATTAGGATTTATTAGTGAGCAGAAATTCGTCCGTTTATCTATTATCACTCGTCACTTCAGTCAGTTATATTGAGGGATAACTCGTGTTTTCCTTTGGCGTTAGTCACTTCCGATTGTTGAAACCTTTATTACGCATCTATCGTGGCAATGATCTCTGTGTTAAAATTATATTTGGAATGTGTTTAACCAGTTCTATCACATATGTAATAATGACTGACACCAATATTGTCCTTTAAATTGACCCCGTGTCTGTCTTTCAATGACCGAAGTATCACATTAAACACCATTCCATTCCCATCTTCATCCGATGTCTACATTATTACTGACAAGGATAGCTGTCTAGTCGTTTGGATGGGACGAAAAACCGAGGTCCCGTGTAACCTACAAATTGGCGTGCGCGTAAAAGATCCCTGCGGGTTGAATTCGATGTAAGAGTAGACCGCAGTGCCGCTGTCCGGGCAAAATTTCCCTAATACCACACTGTATGGTGTATGCCCGTCTTCATTAGACTAGTTTACAGCAGGACAGTTGGACGTTAAACTCCATTTCATTTCATTACGTCGCTCATTTTAAGGCAAGTTGGCCTTGTTGGTTGGGAAGATGAGGAGATTATCAGGCCGGGTAGTGAGGTCCATACGGAAAATTCGTTTATCTGGATTTCTGGGTTCGGTTCTGCCGTACCCCTAACCCTAACGCTAAACATGCGGTGTCTGTCGCAGGGTCTGTTGATTTCCCGGTTGACTGCTTTATGATGCTAGGTGGGCCGAGAAAAACTCCCAACGTTTATTGAGCTCCGTTAAAACTTTTCACGGATAAAGCATTCGAGGCTTCTTATAATGAACGTCTTTTACCTACGTGACAAAAACTGTGGGAACTCATAATAAGGACTTAAAGATACATTATGGGAAATAAGATAAAGAGTTGGCAGTGCTCACTATAATAGTTAAAAACTAGATAATGTAAAGGTAATTTGCTGAAAAGGTCAGTCAAATTGAGCCACTATGAGCCGAGAACGAAGCGGGTGAAATTTTCGCCTAGCCTAGGTCATCATTACTAAAATCATTTATATAAACATCATAGTCTCGATTATCCAAGCTTTAAGCATAATTATCAATGCCGTTAAGCAGCATATAGGAATCTAATCCAGCCAGCATCGAAGGCTAGCCTAGACATCGAGAGTTTATTATGGTCTGGATAAGTTAATTAATGTCTAATTGACAATTTAGATAACATTTCAGGCATAAAGAAAGACTTGTAATTGGCAGATTTACCTCTTGCATAACGCATGTTTAATGGAGCACGCAGGTGATCCCTTGACAGTTTGAATTCGAAAGGAAAAGGCGGAAATACCGCTACACAGGCACAATCGTCATTATGTTTGTTCACTGCGCACGTTCTAATAGAAAAAAAAATGCCCTTAACAAATAGCACCCCAGGACATCCCATCCCATTCTAATTGTGTGTCAGATGTATCCCAGAAGTGGGCAAGCAGCATTTCTGTACTTAATAAATAAACGTTAAGTAAAAGTATAACATCGGCGAAACGACCCTCCTATACATCTGAAGCAATATAAACTTCATCTAATATTATAAACCAATATCCAAGGTCAACGTATATCCCAGTGTTGGCGGTTTTGGATAGGATGGGATAACTTCATTTGTACTCCGCCCTCTCTGGGGGGTTGGGATGGCCTAGTGGTCCAGAGTGCCGCGCTTCGACCTCTAGCTGGCCGGTCACCTCTGGCTTGCGGCTGTGGTTTCGATCCCTGGTGTGAGCGTATGTGGCATGGAGGTAGGGGCGCCTTCTCAACCTCGTGGGTTTCCTCCGGGCTCTTGGGAGCAGAACGGTGGGATGTTAAACCCTATTTCATTTCATTTCATTTTATTACCAAGCGCAGTGGGTTGGAGAAAGCTAGTGTCGTCGTGAGTCGAATAAGAACAACTAAAACACACTTTTAATGTCAAAGTGTAGAGCTGCGAGGTTGTCTTGAAGAAAGAACAAAGAAAGAATATCTATTGTGTTAGATAAATGGGGATTAGCTGGCGATACTTGTCACCTATAAATACTAGTAAATTATTTATTTGGGTTTAAAGTACGAGTAACAACAGGAAATTGTAGTGATCTGAATTTCCCCACATTTCTGTACCAACAGGAAATTGTAGCGAAGGTGTGTTTGATAGAAGAATGTCCTAATCTGATTTTCCCTACTTTTCAGTACAACCCGGGCCAATGTAGACGTACTATGTACGTTATGCTATGAAGGAAATGTTGTCCTGGTAACTGTTGAATTCAAACTGGTAAGGGTTCCTTTAAGTGTGCGCCAATATTATCCACCATACCCCACATTCACGTCCCATTCACACAGGAGGGTTGGGGGAAAGGCGACAATTAACTTTGCGTCATGGTTTTGAGTTTTTACGCCGCTCACAAGATATACTAGAAATCGTCTCTAGCATGTTCCACACAGTCCAATATTACCCGGTGGCACTTGGGACGGACTGCCACCACACCCCTTCCCCTGCACACACATATAAATATTGTTTTTGGAGTCCGGGCCGGACCTTGTTCCTCATGCAAAATCATTGGTCACCACGCCCCTGCGCCCTGCACCACTTGAAATCACGCGTGGCAATCACTAGGACCCGAGTTCACAAAGTATTCCCAGATTTAAGTTGAGAATTTACTCAATATTGTATGCCTTATTTGAACTAAAATAAAGCCCTTTGTAAAACTTTTGTTGTTTTAATGTACTAAATACATCAAAAAGAATCTATGTGCAATGATTTGTGTTTCTGGATCAAAGATATTTCTCATAAACAGTGACTGAAAGTTGAGTAAATTCTAAACTTAAGTCTTGACTCCTGGACAAATACCGGGATCGGACCGGGTACCTCCTGCATTACCTACTCTCTTACCTTCCACAGCGGCTAAATCTGGACCATTCAAGTTACACGCTCATTAGAGTGGTTGCGAGGATGGGATTTCAAATTGGGTCAAAAAGAAATTAAATCACCTTCTATCCGTATATACATACACCATGTCGTACCTGGTTGGACATGGGTTAGAAGGTCAGGCTCCTGTGATTTAACAGAATGTCGATGACCCAGAAAAACTTCTATGAAGCACAGAAAGATTGTAAGCCGAGAATTGCTCGACCAAATCACAATATTTTCAAACCTTTTGAGCATGATTATGTATCATCATTAATTGGATATTTTTTGTTAAACCTTACTCACACTTTAACAGACCGAATTTATATTCTGGTGACATGTGACACGGTGTGACACGGTGTGACACGGTATGACATATAGTAGTAGGTCTAATTACCCAAACGTTAACCTTTTCACGAGGACCAACTGACCTCTTGATGCAGACAGAACACAGTCTTAAATTCACGCTGACATTAGGTGTATCTGTGTTTAATTGTTTTTGCTGTACGTTGTGTTTGAATGGAGTATATTAATACTATAGAATATAAACAGAATGCATTTATAAAACCTGGCATTGTTAATATGGACTCTGAGGACCGACGACTTCTTACATACGATGTGGATGACAAAGGAGGGAAATTGAATGAACTGAAATGAGGATTCACGTCCTACTGTTCTGCTCCGACTAGAGTAATGAAGACGGACATACGTCATACATTGTGCTAAATGATCAATCTTCTACGGACAGCAGCGCAACAACTTACTGTCGAATTCCAACTGAAAAGGAATCTTTTACGTACATGCCAATATCCCATCCGAACGACTAGACAGCTAGCTATCCTTTTCATGCCCTTCGTACTGCACCACTGACAAGGTAAACCCACGCCTGAAAAAAATCCAGATGAACTTTTTCGGCCCATATCGGGATCGAACCCACCATTTCCTAACTAATAAATCAGCGTCTTACCTACTTAGCCACCGTGGCTCCCGACATAGGAAGGCGATTCCTTAGGCAGCAGTAGGGAGATCCCCAAGGCAGCAGTAGGGAGATCTCCAAGGCCGCAGTAGGGAGATTCCTAATTGCAAGACACAGCAGTGGGGAGATCCACAAGCAATAATTACGACCTATGTAAATTTGATCTTCACAATGACTCTGTTATCTGAGTCGCCACCTACTATTCTTCAATTGAAACCGAAATAGTTTAAAGGCTGCTCCCGACCCGCACAGGAATTTGAACCGAATAACATTACCTTCAGTAACCACGTGACTGACCCAGCAAATTTATAGAAATTCTTACAATGTCACTCTCAGTCTTAAAACGTAAACTTGATGTGAATTTAAAATGATTTGTTGGTGGTCTAGTCTTAACAAAAACAAACAAACAAAACATGAAAATACAACCCCAACAAAGGACAGGAGAGATTTGTTTTTGGTTTTAGAATATTTGATCTAAGCCTGTCTTATTTGATTCCCCTATGTTCAAAACTAAAAACATACCAAAAAAACTAGAATTAACAAAAACATGCAAAACATGAAATTTGAACCAAAGAAAAAAAAATGTTTTTCCGTATAAGAATATTCAATCTAAGCCCCCTTGTCTGCTTCCCCTCTGTTACAAAACAACAAAAATAACCCCCCAAAAGCAAAGAACAAAACCCCATCTCCAGTCCTCCCAAGTGGAATGACCTTTAACGAAGGTTAAACAGGTGCGTTATGTAAAGCACGTGCCGAATTTATCAAAGACTTGGATTTATGTCTTGTCACCTTTATTTACTTTTTACCTACATGTATTGTTGTCTTTACGATTGTTACATACATAATATATATTAGATTTACCTGTTCACGTCGCGACAACTTTATTTAATTGCGCACTGAAATCAGACTAGAAAATCAGGATGTATCATCATAAGTTGTACAAATATAACTGGTATATACTTAAAGATGCGTTATGTAAGATATTGAGAACGAACTGGCTGTTCTTGATATAATGGTTTAAAAACAGATATATTGAGAATTTCATTAAACTAGTACATTACTATGTGTGAAGTTATGAGTATTTGAAGCTTTAACACAGTGCAGTGTAGATTGTTAATTATCGTAGAAACGGTACTTGAAAAACGAGACTAAGTCTTGACTACCTATTTTATTGTTCTAATCTACTTAAAATCTGTGTCATCCGATGATCCAGAGAGTTGATTACGGTAAATTTCAATATACCGGTATATAATATCTGATGCCATAAAGTTATTACCAATTACTTGAAAGCTGTTTAGGCTGGATAGTGTGTGGGAGCTGCGATGACTCGGGGAGTAAGACAGTATCTCGCTAACCAGGAGATCTCGCCTGAGAAAGTTCCCGTGGGTTTTCCCGGCGCGGTGTCGCCTTGTCAGTGATGAAGGACGAAGAGCCTGACAACGTTAGCTGGTTAGTTGTTCGATTGTCATACTAAAAACCGAGGTCTCGTTTGTAGATTGGCGTGGACGTAAAATATCCCTTGACAGTTGGGAATTCGAAATGCAGAGTAGGCCGCTGTCCGGGCAAAATTTCTTCCATGACACACTGCATGGTGTATGCCCGTCTTCATTTAGCCCAGTCGGAGCAGAACAGTAGGACGCTAAACCCCATTTCATTTTATTTCATTCCTTATGTCTTTTCTCGTGTTTTGGAAACTTTAAATCTTCCATGACTTAAAGTAGCTAAGTCTCTAACTGAATATCATCCACAAATCTTCAATATTGATAACACGAATTATTTGTCAATTTAAATCAACATTGATGCTATGATGTTACCAGAAAAAGATTGGCTTCTGATATCCAATATTTATGAAACAGTTTACCATATATTGGTACATGAATCGTGTACCATAATGCGTTTCAACCCATATTGTAGCAAGAGACTCGGGGAACGAGGCTAGTAACATTGCACCAAATCAAACGGCGTATGTAGACTAGAATAACTAGACGCTAGAAATTTGCATTCGATTGAGACTGCTGGCTTATTTCGCCGAACATAACTGATTTGAAATTAGAGTAAAAACGGAAACCATTAAATGTAAATCAGTTTATATACATTCATATTACAGTATTATATTGTGTCAATTTCTAGGTCCCAAATGTTAGCGATTTAGCTCCTTTAACATGACTTAACAATATTGCAGAAAAAAACTGGCTAGGATTAGTTGAAATTCAAGGCCACCTGCGCATGTATCTCTATTTTGTTAACTGCAATCTGATTGGTTTATCAATAATAACTAACAAAGAGATTTTAGTCAAACCAGAAATTAACCTTGATACTATCAGATGACAGACAGCGCACGCGCTAGATTCCAATCCATCCACCGTAATGATGACGTTTTCACAATCGGACGATGTATTCATACTATGTAGAAGTTCAAGGTTACAATCTAAGATGAAAGATATGCCGAGAGGTGTTCGTACGTTTCTCCGTTTCCATCTATATCAATAATCCTATTTATCATCGTACAAGTGGTACATTCCCCACCTCATCTTGCTTTATATAGAAATATTTAAATTAAACCGACAACAAAACACGGCGACCACAATGACAAACAATAAAATAAGTTTAAATTATAATATAGAATATACATGTATGGCCAAAAATAAGGTAGGTACTCGATCAGGTTCGTCTTCTCGTGACCCAATGATTCTCACAGAATTTGAAAAAGATTTGTTTAAAACCACAGCCTCTATCGCGTTCACGGGGTTTTCGGAACAGGGGGGATAAATCTGAACCATTCTATCTTTTCATTTCCAATTTTGACAAAAGGTACAGAGAGAGAGAGAGAGAGAGAGAGAGAGAGAAATGGGGGTTTAACGTCCACTCGACACAAACTAGGTCATTTCGGGACTAACATATGGTTCAATTTTATTTCAATAATTCGCTTGCGCGTAGGGTTCTTTAGCAGTGGGAGGAAACCGGAGTGCCCGGAGGAAACCCACGAGGTTGAGAAGGCGCCCCTATCTCCATGCCACATACGCTCACACCAGGGATGAAACCACAGCCGCAAGCCAGAGGTGACCGGCCAGCTAGAGGTCGAAGCGCGGCACTCTAGACCACTAGGCCATCAGAAACTGAAGCGTCTACCTAGCAGACCTGCGTCAAAACGCCTTTTCGCGCCACCACTGACAAGCCGACACCGCGAGGTTTTCGCAAAAAAGGGGAATAATCTGAACTATTCTCTTATGACCACACTGTTTCACACCAAATCTGAAAACAGTAGGGCGTTAAACCCCATTTCATTTCAATTCCAAATACGTCAGCAACTGTAGCCTCTACTGGCAGACCTGCGCTAAGACGTCTTGTCGTGCCACCACTGAAAATCTGACACCTTGAATGCAAATTCTCGAACAGGTGCTCCTCTAAATAAAATATAAACAAACAAGGTAGTTTATAAAGCAAATAACATTTTTATCGCGGATTTCCTTATCACAATAATGTTTATAAGAGTAAAACACATATTTATCTTCTATCGTGAAATATAACATGGTGGTGTTAGAATTTAAGTTTCTTTTCATATTCACACGTTAGGCTGATCGGAGAGGAAAAGTGTCTGATTTCAGTTTTTAATTGATTATATTCGTCTCAACAAAATTGACACGAAGAAATTACCGCCAGAAATACGTTTACGTTCTTTTTTAATGTGTATTAACATCGAAATCAAACCATTTACCTTTATAGCCATTGTTATACGTTTGTCTGGTAACCGCGATGACTCAGTGAGTAAGACTTTGGCTCGCTAAACTGGAGGTCCCGTGTTCGATCCCGACAATTTATCGGAATTTTCCGGCGGGGTTCCCCCTTGTCGGTGATGCAGGAGAGAGAGTCTGGCAAGGGACAATGTATAGTCGTTCAGATTGAACACTCACAGATGCATCAATCTGATTAAAACACTGATCTTATTTCGTTTCGTTTTTTATAGTTCAAAATTTCGTTTTACCTGTCTTTGTTACACTGCGCTCTGAAAGGTATTAGCCAATGAAACTGTTTGTTACGGCGAGTTCTTAGCGTGCGGAATTGTGGATAAAAAATGTCAACGATGTTTGATTAATCTATGTTTGGCGTCATGTGTTTTTCTCGGACAGCGGCGTATCCATTTATTGTCTTTCCAATTGAAACTGCCAAGGGTTCTTATACATGTACGTTTATTCACACGGGAACTAGGTATCGCATCATCTGAACTTCTAGACACATTTCTTTCACAGGCTCACCGCCCTGCACCTTTAACAAGGGCAGATAACTCGAAAATCACGAAGAACTTTCTCGACCAACAAATGGTTTGTATCTGAGACCAATTGATTCACTGGTCTGATAATCGTTACAGAAGAGCGTAAAAACAAATACAATTTTTCTTTCACGAATCAAGGCTCTCTAGTTGCAATGAGAATCGTTCTTCTAATCCTAATTTGTTATGAACCACTCTAGTTGTTTGGATTGGACGAAATACGGGGTCTCGTGTATACATTGGCGTGCACGTAAAAGATCCCTTGGCAGTTGGAATTCGATGTGAGAGTTGGCCATAGTACCGCTGTCCGGACAAAATTTCCCCCATAGAACACTGTAAATTAGCCCAGCCGGAGCAGAACAGTAGACCCCATTTTATTTCATTTCTTTTTATTAGTCATTTCAAGACCCCACCACATTGGAACTTTTATATCATCAATATTTAATATCTAGAAACACCCATTTATAAAAACATCAACCACCTGCAACCACGCCAGTCATTTTATCATTTAAAAATTGTTCAAACCGTGTAGGCCACTTATTATACGGTGTTAAGCCGACCAGCCCTGGTGTTCGTGTCGGAGATGATGCCTATTGTTCATATCAATTCACTCCTTTCAGAAACTACCAGGAAAAATTCCTAAATAAATAGTAGACAAGCCATATTGTACAATATAAAGGATAAATGGAAACGACTAATAACCTATGTTTTGTTTGCTAAAATATATTACCACTGGTTGAAATCTGGAAGCTATATGTGAACAACTACCTACTCAAAAAACGGAAAGCAAACATTGTAAACTGTACAAATTAAACACGTTCAATGTTGCAGAGGTCTTGGCGTATTTATAGAAATATGAAAAGTCTACAAATCGTACCGAGTACGTTACGATTAGGAATAAAAGCTATCCGTTCGTCTGGGAATATTTGTGGTTTTATTGAAGTAGATGTACGAGTGAATAAGTTTATCTAATAACGTTTAAATGAGCGACTCCCTGTTTATTAAATACCTTTTTCTATGACCGAGGTTAAGAAGCGTGGCGTTATTAGCATATAAGGGAGTAGCTACTATATCCAACACGTTTCTTGGCTTTATTTAAAATTTGGAGAAAAACATGATACTGAAGGCGTTTCCCTCAGTATTGCCCATAAAACTGTTTCTAAATGAATTTACTGTTGACATGGGCAATCCTGAAAAGGGTGCTGAGGTAGCTTGCATAGGTGCTAAGTATCTTTTTGTACCGAGTTTGTTTGGCTATGTCTTGGTATTGTATTGGTTCGAATGTCCCTTGGTCCTGTGTTAGGTTGGCTGTCCCTTTGGGTGCTATTTGCGCTTGGCTGTCCCTCCGCGTTAGATTGGCTGTCCCTTGGGTGTTGTGTGAGTTTGGTTGTTCCTCGGTGCCGTTTTAGTTTGGATATGCCTAGGTGCTAAGTAAGCTTTGCTATGGCTTGGTGGTGCGTTAGTTTGACTTCCCTCCGGACCTTGGTACCATGTTAGTGTGGCTGTTCCTTGGTATTATGTTAGTTTGGCTGTTCCTTGGTACTATGTTAGTTTGGCTGTTCCTTGGTACTATGTTATATAGTTTGGCTGTTCCTTGGTACTATGTTAGTTTGGCTGTTCTTGGTTCTATGTTAGTTTGGCTGTTCCTTGGTACTATGTTAGTTTGGCTGTTCCTTGATATTATATTATTTTGACAGTTTCTTGATGCTGTGTTAATTTGGTTGTTTCTTGGTGCTGCGTTAATTTGGCTGTTCCTTGATGCTGTGTTAATTTGACTGTTCGTGGGTGCTGTGTTAATTTGGCTAATCCTTGGTGTTGTGTGCGTTTGGCTGTACCTGGGTGCTGTGGGTGCTTTGTTGTCCCTTAGTGCCATGTTAGTTTGGCTGTCCCTTGGTGCCATGTTAATTTAATTATTCCTTGGTGCTGTGTTAAATTGGCTGTTTTGGTGCTGTGTCAGTTTGGCTATGCCTTGGTCATAAGTTAGATTGGCTATTCCTTTGTGGGGGGGGGGGGGGGTGTTTGGCTACCCCTTGATGTGTCAGTTTTGCTGCGCCTTGGTGCGAAGTTAAAATTGGATGTTCCTTGGCAAACGTGTTTTCCTACTATTCTAGCCTCTGAATACAGCAACTTCAAAGTGGTTTAGAATAGCCTAATTAAGATGACTGACTCGATTTCCAATCA
Organism: Patella ulyssiponensis; assembly: GCA_963678685.1. Classification (NCBI taxonomy): domain Eukaryota; kingdom Metazoa; phylum Mollusca; class Gastropoda; family Patellidae; genus Patella; species Patella ulyssiponensis. Next base: position 413,497 of record OY783232.1, on the reverse strand, counting down.
ACAAATTAAATTTTTCCAGTGCACCGTCGGGAGAAAATTTGAAAATTTAACTGCTGCTAACGCGATTTCCTGCTATTTCAGTCTGTCAATACAGCAACTTCAACGTGGTTCAAGCCTAACTTTGGTTGCTGACCTGAATCCCCAACAACCAATCAATCGTCTTGGGGTATAGGGGCCTCGCCCTCCCGGAGAAAATTTTCAAAACTTCCGCAAATGCTTCTCTAGCCCGTAAGTTAAGCAATTCTAAATGGTTTTGTAACCGAAATCCCACTCTACGCCGACCCGAATTCCAACCACACTCATAGCACACTGCATGGCGTATGCCCGTCTTCATTGGCCCAGTTTAGGAGTAGAACAGTAGGACGTTAAACCCCATTTCATTTCATTTTCTTCTCAGTTACATAATCGCGACCTTCGCAACCGTAGGTGTTTTAACCCAGAGGTCAGTATAGAGCATAACAGGGTTTTCTTCTTCTGAAAGTCTGCGTTCTAGAAGTCTCACTTCTACTCACTTCCATGTTAAAATCAGTAGCTACGTGCAGTAACCTGGGGAAAAAAGGACTTGCGACCAAATTATTTGGGGGCTAAAGCCCCCCACCCCCCAGCCTCCCCACTCCGCCGGGCCTGCAGTTCAGAGCTAAATAGTAGGACGTTAAACTCCATTTCATTTCATTTCATTTCATTTGCGAGGAGACACTAAGCTAGTTGACCGATAAATCGACGATTTTAGTCGATAACACTTTGTATACTTCAGGAATTAATTCTTCTTCAATTCGATAAAATTGAAAGGGTTTATGTGGTGAAGTGGAGTAGAAACGCATTAGAAAACAGAATACTAATTTGTGAATATGGCGGTGATCTAGAGCAGAATCTATTCTGGAGGAATAAAGCAGATGGACCTCTGTGTAGGATGGTTACCCCCTCCCCCCCCCCAATAATAAAAGATGTAAATCTATTAGACTAGAGTTATAACTTTAAAGATCCACCACGCCATGTGTCGTTATAATATCTATATAGGTGACTGGATAAACCTGGTCAATATTTTATTCATCTTTCTTGTAAAGGAAAATGTTTATACAACAAGAGGTATGGTTGTAATAACGATGTCTGGAGTTGAGGAATAAATAATATAGCTCGTCATCATATAACCTACAACACGGAAAATATCTGACCAGACAACACCCAGGTCGTTGATTTTCTGATAACAAGGAAATGAAATATTAGGGTTTAACGTCCTATTCTTTGTAGCAACCGTGATGAATTTTAGAATTTTATTTCAATAATCCACTTTTAGGGCGGTGGGTGTGGGTGGGCGCACCCTGTAACGTACTAGCTCGAAACTACACAGCCAGATCTCCGGGGTGGGGCTAATTAAGACCTAGAAATGACATGCAGTGTACTATGAACAATATTTTGAATGGAGAGTGCCCCCGCCCTCCGCTCTTCATCGAATTCCAGTTATCATGGTTTCTTTTACGTGCACGTCAATGTGAATGGGGCGTGTCTATCATTTTTATAACATCCGACCGTCTTCGATAACCCAATCGAAGCAGAACAGTAGAACATTAGACCCAATTTCATCATTTATAACACCCAGGCGACTGTTCGGAACCCACGACATGCATGACTGACTTAGGTAGGCCTACCACACTCTGGTTAGTGAGCCAAGGTTACCTTTTATCCACATCGTATGAACTCTGCCACCTGCCTGGCAACACTTCTCAATCGTTATTCAACTTCATATATTTTAGGGGGGGGGGCTGGCTGAACGGCTAGCGTGCGCGCGATGTATCACAAAGTCTGTCATTGAATCAACTGGCGTGGTTTCGATTCCCCGGTTGTACGTGACAAGAGGGCCGCCTGTCCAACCTCGTGGGTTTTCTCTAGCCCCCCCCCCCCCGCCACTGCTAAAGACCCCTACGCGAATTATTGAAATAAAATTGAACCATGTGTTACTCCCGAAATGACCTAGTTTGTGTCGAGTGGACGTTAAACCCAATTTCTCTCTCTCTTTATATATCTTAGCACCTGGAAGGAGCCACAGTAGCTAAGTGAGTAAGTATCTACCTTGCTAACCTAGGGGACGCGGGTTCGATCTCGGTGTTTACTGACCAAGTCCATCGGGATTTCCATCGTGCCTCTCCCCTTCCTTGTTAGTAGTATAGGACGGAGAGCCTGGCAGAGACGGCTCTCTAGTCTTCCGGATGGGACAAAACTCCGAGGTCCCGTGTACACATATGCGTACACGTAAAAGATCCATTGCAGTCTGAGTTGGAATTCGATTTAAGAGTACGCTGTAGGGACGCTGTCCTGGCAAAATTTCCCTTCTAGCACACTATATGGCGTATGCCCGTCTTCATTAGCCCAATGGGAGCAGAACCGTAAGACGTTAAACTCCATTTCATTTCATTTCATTTCAGTACTATACATGCCTTTTGTTCCTCTATACTCACAAGCGTTGAAAGGTTTTAATTTTCCTTCAATTAAAACCCAACCTCTCACGATTATTTTAATTTTCTCTCGAATTTAACCTTTTTCAATCTACACCCAATTTCACCCGAATCCTAAAATAAACGAGACCATCCATTTCTTTACCCAATAAGTAGTTTTTTGTTGATTTATATAATTCTCACGTCTGGACAATGAATTAATTACTTGCGGGAGTATCTACAGGCGGACATGACGTATTACAACTTCAAACAATAGAGGGCGTTACATCAGTGCCCACTATAAAAACTTGAATCGGTGACGTTTTATTTAAAGAAGGGAAACGAAACGAAGACATTTAGTTTCACGAAACGAAGCTCGCATAAGGCGGGAATCTAAAAATCGTAACATTATGTGGAGTGTAGCTTGTATTTTGCTGTTATTCTCTGTTTTAACCGTACAGGGAGCTAACAAACGGTTCACGTTTATTCCAGACCCTACAGATTGTACGAAGTTTTCTATCCAACTTATGACGTTTAAGTGGGAAGTATCATGCGGACCAGGAAAGGTTTTCTCCAAACAAATCAGTAATTGTGTTACACAAAATGGCCGTTACGATGATTGTTCAAACAGGCAACAAAATCAACCTTCAATTACTAGTAAGTTATAATTCAATTCTGAGATGTAATCTTATAATTTTAGTTAAATTTGGAACTGTAAACCCAACTCTGCAGATGATTTTAAGTTAGATTATGTTTGATTCGTAAACCTGACATGTCCTGTCAGTGATTCTGAACCACTAACCGCACTCATCAGTTGATTTTAAGTTAGATTATGCTTCAACTGTAAACCTGGCTCCTGAAAAATATTGAAAATCGGGTTCACCAGTAACTATATATTTTTCATTGATACAATATAGAAAAAAACAAAACAAATAGTACTGACTTGATATTTACATATAAACTGTTCTGCACCAATAGAGCATGTTATGGGGACCATTTTGCCAAGACAGCAAGAGCTCGTTATGAGCATGCCAAAATGCACAGGGAACCTCTGATCTTCTTCTCATCTGGCAAGAGGATACCAAGCAGGAAAATCCAGAGTAACTTTCTCCGACAACACCGGGAGATCTGTTATTTGACAAATCATATGTGTGATTTAATGTTGTAATGATACATACATTAACATACAACCGTTGGGTGGGTGATTAGCGCGTGTGCGTTATATTTTAAGATCTGTCATTGTGTCAACTGGCCTTGTTTCGATTTCTCAGTTGTACGTGACACGAAGTAAGGTCGTCTGTCCAATCTCGTGGGTTTGCTCTGGTTTCCTCCCACTGCTAAAGAACTATACGAGCAAGCGAATAATTGAAATAATTGAAATAATATTGAACCATATGTTTGTCCCAAAATTACCTAGTTTGTGTCGAATGGACGTTAAACCCGATTTCTCTCCCTCTTAACCTTAAAATATTGTGGGAAACATGTGGAGCTAAGTGGTGGTGAATCTGGTGATGAGTGGTAGGGGTGGTGGTGCGTAATGTAGTTGGGTGGTGAAGGGTGGCGGGTGTCAGTGGTGCAAGACGGAGATCCTGGCAAGGACTGCTGTCAAGTTGTTCAGATGAGACGAAATGTCGAATTAGATGGCCCAACGTTAAAGCCAGTCGCATAGTTAAGCTGCGTCTGTTAATAGCAGACCCGTTGTCAAATGTGTCTATATTATTTTTAAACTTATAAGTTCTCAAATAAAACAATTCAATGGTTTCTACATCATGCAATTTCTTTGTAATGTCTCAGATGCATAACTAAATCCACCCAGAAAATAAACAATGTACAACATTCAAAGGAGTAGGTTATTCAAATATTGACGTAACTATCCAAGATTTTATTTATATTGAAGTAAATTCTCTCAGATTGTATCATTAAAGAAATTCGCCTCTTTTTGTAGACCTTCCATTGTTACAAGTACTTTGTAACGAATTTCAGGAATTTTAACTAGCCATTTAAAAGGATGATAAAGCATTATATCTGAAATGCCATTTAAATAATGTTGTTGATGGACTCATCTTCAAGGTGAAGGATAAAAGATGACATCATGAGAGACGTTTACGAAATGAAATGAAATGGGTTTAACGTCCTACTATTCTGCTCCTAACTGGGCTATTGAAGACGGGCATACGTCATACAGTGTGCTATGAGGTAAATTTTGCCCAGACAGCGGCGCTACTGCCTACTCTTATATCGAATTCCAACTGTAAATGGGTCATTTACGTGCATACCAATGTTTACACGGGACCTCGGGTTTTCGTACCATCTGAATGACTAGAGAACTTACATTGTGAGACCCTCCGTCTGGTACCACTGACAAAGTAAAATCACGCCAGAAAATCACGAAGAACTTTCTAGACCAACACCGGGACGGAACCAGAGATCCCCAGGCTAGCGTGGCATGGTCTTACTCAATTAGGGGGGTGGGGTGGATGGCCTAATGGTTAGCACGTGCGCGCTCTATCATAAAGCCTGTCATTGAGTCAAATGGCGTGATTTCGAATCCCCGGTTGCACGTGACAAGGAGTAGCGTCGCCTGTCCAACCTCGTGGGTTTTATCCGGATCCTCCGGTTTCCTCCCACTGCTAAAGACCCTACGCGCAAGCGAATTATTGAAATAAAATTAAACCATATGTTAGTCCCGAAATGACCTAGTTTGTGTTGAGTGGACGTCAAACCCCATTTCTTTCTTTCGTCATCAGCCCAGTCGATGCAGAATAGTAATAGTAGCAGTCGGTTGTTCATGTATACTAGTAAGAAATAATGAATAGTTCGCCCTCCACCCTCTAAACAAGTATCTATAGTCGAAACATCTGAGTAAATATACACTAGTATTATCACCATAGTGATGACATCATGTAAAGAGTTTTACCTATGTACATATATATATACTACGTATATCAGAATAGTCTACATGTATATTTAGCGTCACATTAATTTTGATCTAACGTTATAATTACATCTAACGTCATAATTACACTACAAACTTATGTGACCCCCTACGGCAAAAGTTTCAGTGACGCCCCCACCACCCCACCCTTCACACTTAATGAAATCTACTAACTAGCTATACCTTCACCAAACTTTCCATATTACAAAAGGCATACTAAAAACTACTCGATTTAAAATAAACACAAATCTCTATCGGGTGTGAATATTAACATCAAAACGACCTTGACGGAAAGGGAGTTGGCCTTAACAAATAGAACTAGCCTTCGCGTGCGTGTGTCCACCGGTGTCAGTGGGGTTAACTCCTTTTGTCATTGCTTGAAAATGCCAGTAATAATATTTCACATGATTTTTAAAGAGTCACTGAAATTAAATTCTCATTTTCCCTTTAATACAGTAGGCCATTCTTGTGTTTAAACAACAACAATAAATTAAGACATTAGTTTGACAACAGGTAGGCCTAATTCCCGTCATCTTTGAATCGTCACGTTGATCACCATGTAAACAGACGGTCAAACTTTACCCCAGTTGCAAATATACGCCACTATTTCCTCCTTGTCACAGCTACCGCCGCCACATTTATCGTGTTTTCACACTTTTCAGTCAAAATCAACACCCAATTAACAAGCCGTCAATTTAAATAAATAATTGACACCTTTACTATATTAGTCTCGCACACTCAGAAGCTTCCTAGGCTTTGTTTGTAGAATATTTGTCTGGATGATTGAGACTACCATAATATATCTATGAAGAACGTTCAGATAAAATAACTGACTAAAGAGTAATTATCAAAGAAACCAGTTTAACCCTTTGAATACCGATTTATCACATAGATACATAATATCCTCCAATGATTAAAATATATTTCATGTCGGCAATTTAAATTAATCCAGTCTAAGCTGAAGTAAAACATGATAATCCCGTCTTCGTTAGCCCAGTCGGAGCAAAGAAAATAGGCCGTTAAACCTCATTACATTTCATTTCAATTCATGACAAAAACGACGATGGCTGGTTTGCTGATCAATAGGTTTCCGGTTCTATCCCGGTGTTGACTGAATCATGTAGACAGGCGTGGTGAGGGGGGGGGCAAGACGGGCAAGTTCGTCGTTCGTTTCGTATTGCATCCAATGGAAAGGGCACCAAAGGCGCTCATTGGGGTAACCGATTCTTTCCCAAGTGGGTAAAAGCACCCATTGGGTGTCCGAATTGTTCCGGGAGTGGCAGCTGCTTCTCTAGTCCCCCACCCCACGCTAGCTACGGTCCCGCCTACACGTTGGCATGTACATATAATGATAGTGGGCGAAATCTCTTATGATCGGTTTTATTTTTCTGTCATTTCGCGAAACTAAAACTATTAGTTGTATCATCGATATTTATAAGATGTTTGTATTGTTTTGTTGTTTTCAGTAAGAGCATACGAAGATGTTTTTAGTTATTGTGAACAGTGTCCAACATGCCTGTACCCTGATGCCAATAACTGCGCCGGCTTCTACAACTGTTCCAAGATCAATACAGACGAATCCGGTAATTTGGGACAGTACCAAGACGAGTGTATTTACCCAGCGCTATTTGATGCTCGCAATCTGATATGTGAAAAGGATTACAAAAAGGTGGAAGGCGACTGTAATGGACGACCTTTACTACTCAATCCATGTAAGTTCACTCACGTGTAAAGACGCATTATGTAAGATTTAAATAGATATCCGTCCTTTCTTTCTAATATGGTTCAAAAATAAATAATGAAAAATGGACATATTAATTTATCCTAGGAGAAGTTAGGAGTGTTTAAAGTTTTGACAAGACGTAGCGTAGATAGTCTGGTATGTCAAGACGTAGTGTAGATAGTCTTGTATGTCAAGTAGGCCCTTCCAATGCTGCGATAATAAAGATTATCACTTATTTAGTGGCCCAGGCCTTCAATATTTAAGAACATCATGTCTTGGCGATTGTCTGTTGCACTGGTTTAGCTTGTGCTGAATGACCGCTATTTCTCGGTGCTCCAAGACTGTTAGTTGCACTAATGTAACTTCAGCTGTAAGACTGTATTTTGTCACCCATTGTCAGTTACACACGTTAGGCCTATTTTGTTAGACTCCATCACACAATCTTTATCAATTACACTGTGATCTTCAAAGACCATTATTTATCAGGGAATGTAAAATTACGTACACGTGAAAGCTTATAATAAAATGCACAATCTTCACATTAGTAAGTGATGTTCCCGATTCAGAAGTACACCGAAAGTAGTGGACTACACTTATTAAACGTGGCCCTTATAGATTTGCCTTTTCATTTAACCATGAAATATTATTTTCTTGTTTTTAGGTGAGCAGCGAAGAAATCAGTGTCCACGAGCTCATTGTCGACCCTGTAGTGTCAGATATCCTAACTGTGCTGGAAAGAGTAACGGATTCCAGGAATGGGAAGGACGATCCTTTACTCCATACTTTGCTCGATGTCAAGATGGCCGAACCTTGGAATCTGGTACCTGCGCACGCTCTAGAAGTGGAACCCCAAGAATCTTTTCCCCTTCTCAAAAAGAATGTGTCGACGTCGACGCTAAAACCTTCTTTAATAATTAAACGTTGTTTAATATAGAGGAAAAACACAAAATCACCAATATGTATATATTTATTGACTGTTGCTTGCCACACAATTTTTATAATAATTTTATTTGTTTATTTCTAATTAATATATTTTTTTAATAGAATATATGTATTTTCATTTTTTAAATGTTCTCACTCCGTCCTTGGAATTATTTTCTTGACCTATGATGAATTGATGGAATTATGAAACGAAAACCGTTCTAGAAATTTCATAACTAAGTCTTTTAAGCACAAAAATTGAGGGATAGTTTATTGTTTTGCTCTGGAATAATTTAGAATTTGGATGGGATTAACCTTTTAATATTTTTATTTGTTCACCAAACTGGATAATTTAATATTGTTTTGATTATAGGACAACTAATCCTATAGATGCCATTAAAGGGGGATAACCGATCACATTTATTGTCAACTTGACTGTATATAGATATTTAGTAATAAAATGATTGTCTCATAAACATGCTATTTTTGTTGCTGACTACACCATAGTTAGAAACTGTTTTGATATTTTGTTGATGGGCGAGTCTGTACACAGAACATACATATCTATATGGTGTAGTAAGAAGGGCATGGACAGCAGTTATTTATTCACGAATAACCAAGGGGTCACGATGGGTAAGTGGGTACGACGCAGACTCGATAGCTTAGAGGTCGGGTGTTCAATCCTGGCAATGCCCGAGAAAGTTCAACTAGATTTTCCGGCTTGGTTTCTCCTTGTCAATGATGCAGGACGGAGGGCCAGGCAAGGACAGCCTGTCTAAACAGCTGTCTAATCGTTCGGATGGGACAACATCTGAGGTCACATGTACATATTGGCGTGTACTTAGAAGATCCCCTGGCAGTTGGAATTCGATCTAAAAGTAGGCCGTGGTGCCACTGCCCGGGCAGTGAAAGGCGTATGCCCGGCTTCATTAGCGCAGTTAGGAGCAGAGCAGTAGAAAGTTAAACCCCATATCATTTCACGAATAACAAAGCTTCAGTGCACACGTTGGCGGGTACTAAAACAACCATTGACAGATGCAATTCGGTGAATAGAAGGTGGGACGTCTATATCCTGGCAAATTCTCCCATTTAACACCCTGAATTGTGCATGTTATTCCCAATTAGACCCGTAGGTACAAACAAGTAGGACGTTAAACCCCATTTTATTCATCGGTGTATCACACTGTCATTAATCACCACAGACCCCAAAAATAATCACTACATTACTTGATAAAATAAACACCACACTCCCATTACTAACAGTGATAAAACACCACACTCCCATTACTTACAGTGATAAAACACCACACTCGCATTACTTACAGTGATAAAACACCACACGCCCGTTACTTACAGTGATAAAACACCCCAGCCCCGTTACTTACAGTGATAAAACACCACACTCCCGTTACTTACAGAGATAAAATAAACACTTCACTCCCATTACTTGATAAACTAAACACTATACTGTGATTACTTGATAACATAAACACTACACTGTCATTACTTGATAAAATAAACACTACACTGTCATTACTTACAGTAACAAAATAAACACAATACTTACTGAGATAAAATAAACACAACACTGCCATTTCTTGATAAAATAATCACTATACTGCCATTACTTCTCTGTGATACCGATCGTCGTCTGTCTGCTAACAAGAAAGTATAATTTACCGCTTTGGTATTTCTACAACAAAACAGTTATAATTATTTGAAGTTATGAAGTGAGAAGTTGTAACTGGGGTTGTAGAAATAGTAAGCATATGTCCCTTCCCTTCCCTTCCCAAGAGATAATATTTCCAGACAGAAGACGTGGAAACTAGTTTAACTTTCCACGCCCCAATCCTCTATAGCCCACGCATGCGTTAATGGGGGTTTAAGTTTACTTCAATTAAAACCCATCCTTTTTGTTTTTCCCTGAAATTTAAACTAATCCAATGTTCACAATCAAATTGTCACACCGAATCTCAAATTGCATACGAACTAGTTTTTTTTTATAATAATTAGTTTCTTGTTTAATTATACAGTCCTCACGCCACGCCGATAAATTAATTACCTACTGGCGCGCATGCGGTGTTACTTCCTCAAATGCAAATATATTCATGCTCAACATATAAAACACTTGGATTGGACACGCTTTATTTAAAGAAGTGAAATGAAACGAATACTTTTAGTTTTACGAAAGGATAACATCTAGTTTCAAGACACAAAACAAGCACAAGCCGGTTTTATACACCGATCGTTACAGTATGTGGGGTGTAGCTTGTATTTTGATGTTATGCGCTGTTTTAACCGTTCAGGGAGCTACTCTTACGCGGCGGTTCCAGTTAGTTCCCGATCCCTCAGATTGTACGAAGTTTTCTATTCACGTGTTAAAGTTTAAATGGGATGTATCATGCGGACCAGGAAAGGTTTTCTCCAAACAAATCAGTAACTGTGTTACACAAAATGGCCGTTACGATGATTGTTCAAACAGGCAACAAAATCAACCTTCAATTACCAGTAAGTTAGGGGGGTTGGGATGGCCTAGTGGTCTAGAGTGCTGCGCTTCGACCTCTAGCTGGCCGGTCACCTCTGGCTTGCGGCTGTGGTTTAAACGCTGGTGTGAGCGTATGTGGCATGGAGATAGGGGCGCCTTCTCAACCTCGTGGGTTTAATCCGGGCACGCCGGTTTCCTCCCACTGCTAAAGACCCCTACGCGCAAGCGAATTATTGAAATAAAAATTAAAAACCATATGTTAGTCCCGAAATGACCTTGTTGTGTTGAGTGGATGTTAAACCCCATTTCTCTCTCTCTCTCTCTCACCAGTAAGTTATTATTCAATTCTGAGATGTTATGGAGCGGAATCTGCGACACAATACTAGTATTTAAAGATACATTATGTAATACGTCTCCGTCACGTGGACTATCAATATCACGAATTGTTCCGAATCCAAATATATAATCTTATATTTTTTGGTGTCAGCTGGCTTTGTTGACCTTAGAGCAATACTTTTAGACACCTAGACACCTAGATCATGATTCTGCAATGTATAAGTATATCAATAAATCTGCGGCCATTTTGCGAAAATCGCCTTAACGACCACCAGGGGGTGCTGCTGAGGTGGATCCACATCCCAAAATAACCAGTAGGGTTCATATGTGTCAAGTTTCATGCTTTTAACCCAAAGTGCACGATTTTTTGCTTAACCGCCCACTATTGTCAGCGATGCAGTTGCCTAATTGTTCGGACGAAAAACCTAGGTTCCGTGTACACATCAGAGTACACGTAAAAGATCTCTTAGCAGTTGGAATTCGATATAAGTAGCCCGAAGCGCTGCTGTCCGGACACAATTTCCCTCATACCACACTGTATGGCGCATGCCAGCTCTCATTAGGGGCAGAACAGTAGGACGTTAAACCCCCTTTCATATTATTTGTATTGATATATATTTTTCAGTACGAACATACGAAGATGTGTCTACTTATTGTGCACAGTGTCCTACATGCCTGTACCCTAATGCCAATAACTGCGCCGGTTTCTACAATTGTTCACAAACCTCTGTATCCGTATATAGTAGGTTCAGACAGTTTGAAGACGAATGTGTTTATCCAGCTTTGTTTGATGCTGATGCTCTGAGATGTGAACGAGATTACAAAAAGGTTGAAGGCAACTGTGGTGGACGACCTTTACTACTCTACCCATGTAAGTTTATCCAATCTGTGATGACAGACCTTTATTACTAAGCCCTTGTCAGCTACACTAGTTAAACCCCTCCTGGAAGACCTCAATTACTCAGCCTTTGCCAGGAACACAAGTTAAACCTCTCCAGACTTACCTTTATTACCCATCCTTGCCAACTACACTAGATAAACCTCTCCTGAAAGACTTTTGTTACCGAGCCGTTGCCAGCTACACTAGTTAAAACGCTACCAAATACCGTTTATGTCTCAACCGATATCAGTAACACACGTTAAACCAATGTTGAAAGACTGTTATTACAAAGATATTCTTAGTTACAAAAATTTAGACTGTGCTGAAAGACCATTATTACAAGGGACAATAATTCCAGATTTACAATTTGGTGCATGAACCAGAACCGTGGGGTAAAATTACGTAATAAAGTATAGCTTTATAATACAGCCAGATTCAATAAATTAGACCGTAAGTAGTGAGCTACACTTATTGAACGTGGTGGTTATAAATTTGGACGTAACATATCATTATTTTTGTTTCTAGGTGACCATAAACGATTTAAATGTGTAGCAGCTCATTGTCGACCCTGTGAGGTGACATATCCTAACTGTGCTGGAAAGAGTGACGGATTCCATGAGTGGGAGGATCCGAACATTACCCCTTACTTCACTCGATGTCAAGATGGCCGAACCATAGAAGCATGATAGGTGCGCCCCATCTAGAAATGGCACCCAAAGAGTCTATTCTCCTGCCCAAAACCAATGCGTGGATGTCGACTCTAAGATCCTCTTCAACAATTAAATATTGTTTTGCTACAAAATAACAATTTGTACTTTGTTTATTTCTAATTATTGTATTTAGAATTGATTTATTGGACAATTCTTGATTTTTTAGTGATGAACTCCGGTCATTTACCATTTAAGGGGGGTAAATAGAGAGAGAGAGAGAGAGAGAGAGAGAGAGAGAGAGAGAGAGAGAGAGAGAGAGAGAGAGGGAGAGAGAGAGGACTCCGGTCTTTTACCATTCAAGGGGGTAACTAGAGAGAGAGAGAGAGAGAGGGAGGGAGAGAGAGAACTCCGGTCATTTACCATTTAAGGGGGTAACTAGAGAGAGAGAGAGAGAGAGAGAGAGAGAGAGAGGGAGGGGAGGTCATGTCTACTGCGTAATTACGGGACTAACATGCGGTTCATATTTTCTTTCAATAATACGCTTGCGCATTGGACAGAGACTGATCCATGAAGTTTTACAGGAGGGGTTGTCAGGCTTTTTAAGGAAATTTGACAGTTGACAATGCGTGATACCATTGTCGTCTCTAAATAACGTAGGCCTGCATTAACATTGAGCTATTTATAGAAAGAAATCCAACTCCCCGTTTGATGTCAATTTATTAAATGAATTAATAGAATAACACTGTGATTCAATTTCATTGATGCAAAGTATTTATTGTGACATCACACATGTAATGCCAAGCCCACTTCATCATCTGATGATAAAGGATAAATAACACGACCGTTTAAACCTTTATTAAAGTGTTGTTTTACAAAGATAATTTTATGTGGCTGAGCCGGGTGAAGATTGAACACCCCTGGAGGAAACCGTTACTATTTTCAGTGTTGTACAGCCATATTACCTCAGTGGGTAAGGTCCTGTCACTAATCAGCTGGTGGTCTAGGGTTAGATCCCGGGGTTGGCCCAGGAAGGTCAGGGTGATTTCCCAGCGCTGTTTCCAATTGTCAGGAGTGCAAAATGGGGGGCAGTGACTAGACGTAAACCCGAGGTCCCGTGTACACATTGGCGTGCGCGTAAACCCCATTTCATTTCATTAAAATAATAACCACACTGCAGGTAATTGGACACAGCTCACCAAATATTTCTACGCGAAAGTTATTTTTAGTCTTTTTAGTGTAGAATCAAAGAAAAAGGTTTGAAATTGCATTTTCTGCCAGGTTTTGGAGAATATTCATGATTTTTAGGTGGAAGGATAGAAGAGTTGCGAGGGTGGATACGTTGAAATATGGACCGAAAATTGCATATCTACTTCCAGCATGTGTGTCTCAAGTTTTTCAAGGCGAACCCCAGACAAGCTTTTGGGCAAGACTTTATCACATGTTGCCCCGTCTGTGGCAGAAAGCTATTTACCAAACGAAAATTTGGGAAAAAGTTAGAGCTGGTCTAAGAGTCGAGAATTAACATTAAAGTCAACGGGGAAATCATTAGTGGTCTGGAGCCAATTATTTTGTTAAAATTAAATAGAATTGCCTCCCTTGATATGTAATCACTTACTATAGCTATTTCAATTATATTGAATCCCGAATCTTAAACTTGTCAGACTTGTAAGAAGGAGGACCTAGCAAGGGACAACGTCTAGTCGTTTGGATGGAATGGGTGGAAACGGAGGTATCATGGGAAAGTAATCGTGCACGTAAAAGAAACCCAGATATTTAGAATTCAAAGAAGAGTAGACAGAAAGAGAGCGGAATGGGGTTTAACGTCCACTCAACACAACCAGGTCATTTCGGGACTATCATATGGTTTCAATTTTATTTCAATAATTCGCTTGCGCGTAGTGGTCTTTAGCCGTGGGAGGAAACCGGAGTGCCCGGAGGAAACCCACGAGGTTGAGAAGGCGCCCATATCTCCATGCCACATACGCTCACACCAGGGCTCGAAACCACAGCCGCAAGCCAGAGGTGACCGGCCAGCTAGAGGTCGAAGCGCGGCACTCTAGACCACTAGGCTATCCCAACCCCCGAGTAGGCAGAAACGCCAGTTCCAGATCAAAATCACTTTTACAGAACACTGTATCTGTATGTGTTCATTATTCCAGTATGAGCAGGAAAGTAATACCTTAATCCCTATTTCATTTAGAAGTGTGGGTGAATGGACTAACGCAGACGCGAACATATAAAGGTCTGTCCTTGAGTCAAGTGAAGTGGTCGATTCCGCGCTTGTACCTGCCAAGGAGTTAGATCGCCTGTCTAAACTCGTGGGATTTCTTAGGATCCCTACGCGCAAGCAAACTATTTTATACCCGAAATGACCTAGCCTGTGTCGAGTGGACGTTATGTTCCACTGTTCCCTGTCTTAGATCTCCAGTACCGCAAGCAAATACCATAATATCCGAACAAACGCGACCACCAAATATGTATTGAATATCAGTCCATCTTTTTACGCGGTAAGATCAATGTTGATTTAAATTGACCAACAAGCCATGTTTGCAAAGTAGAAGACTATGGACGATGACTATGGGTGATAATGAGTTAGAGACTTGCCTCCTTTAATTCAAGCTTACGAAACTCTCACTACAAAATTATACACATAATGCTCTCTACAAACAAACATTAATGCAAAATTAAACAACACAAATCAGTTTGGCCATCTTTTTGTTTTGTGTCACCGGAAACATTAAAGCACCTTTTGTTATGACTATCAAGTTAGCATCTGCCAATATTTTCATTTGAAAAGAATAATGTGAGTATAAAATATATAATCATGCATTCGTGTTGCATTTTAACGAATATGAATATGTGGATTATGTTCAGCTCATGTATTATCTGGAATCCTTATACCAAGCAAAACCGACATGACAAACCCGTGGACAAGACAATCTACATAGACATTGCAGGTAATAAACAACAAATATCAAATCAAGTCAATGGATCCGATGACCAGTTGTAAATATCCTCTGTCTCGTACAGTCCCGAGTCTGTAATGACACAAGCTTCACAAGACGTGAAAAAAATGATTCACAATAACGACAAGATATTTATAATGCGACACGTCTTGACTGTGGTGGTCTCCGATATGATCTGTCAGTTGACGTCATACATGTAAGTTAGAACGTCACACAATTTAATAATAAAGCGGATATAGTTAAAACAGGTATACTATTCAAAAAAAGTAGGGGATATTTGATTTTTAAGTGTTATTAAAGTCACCTAATGAAACTGACGAAGAAACAAATGACAAAATGAAATGAAGTTCACATTCATCGATTTATTCCAAATGATCGTTAGACTAAGTAAGGCACAGACTGGCCATTATAAGGATAAAATGATACCCGGGGTTAAACAGCAAAGTTACCACAGCATCACAACAAAGTCAGTAACGGGTAAATCCTCCTCTGTTTGCCAAACAAGCATTGATCCGACGTGGCATACTCCTAATGAGACGTCTAAGGTCATTTTGGTCCAGATTGTCCCATTCCTGTTGCAACGCAGCAGCAAGTTCTTGGACATTGGCATGACGTTGTTGACGTTGACGTAACCTCTGTCCAAGCATGTCCCAGACATGCTCGATGGGGAGAGGTCGGGACTCAGTGCTGGCCAAGGTAATGTGGTGATGTTCTGTTGTTGGAGGTAACCTGTAACGACCCTGGCCCTGTGACATCTTGCGATGTCATCCTGGAAGATGAAACGGCGGCCATGACGTCGTGCGAACGGGACTGCCAAGATGTTGTCCCGGTAGTACTGGCCTGTAACACGCCCTGCAACAACATATAAAGCCGTTCTTCCAGCAACAGTGATGCCTCCCCACACCATAACAGAACCACCCCGAAATCGATCATGTCTGATGACGTTAACGTCTTGGAAGCGCTCGTTTCGACGACGCCACACCCTCCTACGTCTGTCCAAAAAATCAACAGTGAACCTTGACTCATCTGAAAACATCACATTGCTCCAGCGTCGATTATCCCAGTGTTGACGATCCCTACACCAGCGACGTCTTGCCTGAATGTGATGATCTCTCAAACAAGGGATCACGCGAGGACGTCGGGCGCGAAGGTGACCCCTATGCAGTCGATTCCGAATCGTCTGGCCACTCACTCTCACACCAGTGTCTGTTTGAAGATGAGCGCTGATCTGATTTGCTGTGATGACACGATTTCTCAAGGCCAAGGTACGGATAAATCGATCCTGGGCTTGAGTTGTCGCCCTTGGTCGACCTGAGCGTGGTCTGTCCTGTACAGATTGTGCATCACGGTATCTGGGCCAAAGCCTGCTTATGACAGACTGAGAAACATTCATCGTCCGCGCCACAACCGCCTGTGTTGTGCCGATCTGTAGCATGCCAAGGGCACGTAACCTTTCATTTTGGGTAAGCCGACGCATATCAAAATTTGTTTTCTGGTCACTAAAACAATTAAACTGATGTTTCCACCCTGGAATTCAATGCCACAATGACTGTAACATTCAAAGTCAGAGTCGTGCAAATCTTGGGTTGGACCCCCATGATGATCCCAAGCATCACCTGCATTCCATGCGGTAGCTATTGGTGCGTTTGGGCGTCACATGTAACTGGAAATGTTTCTTCTGTTAGGTTCTATAGTGACTTTTTTCGTAGTCATTTGCATATTTTAGTATTATGCCCCCAAAATCAAATATCCCCTACTTTTTTTGAATAGTATATATGTAGTACCAGCACAGTTGATTGTCTTTTAAAGTTGTGATTTTGATTTTGCATGAATAAACTGTGTCAAATTGATACCATCAATTATTTTGTAAAAGCAACCTTGTTATCATAAGATTATTCTCAAATCTAAAAAAATTGGTTTGGTTTTCAATAGAGAACATCCGCACAAACTCAAAAATAAACAAACTTATTCATTTGATAGTTGTCCTGAAATTGTTTTGCTAAACCCACCAGTCATAGGGTTTGATAGCTCGCAGACCAGCCACAAGAAAGTGGGTTAAAATTTTATTTGTGCAGGGCCAGCAATCTCTTTGACCAGGCCACGCACGGGCTTTCTTAATTTTTCGCCAACGAATATTATTTCTTAGGAGTGTTCTTAGCCGGCCACATCCTCAGCCCATCCAAAAAATTCCGTAGCCCTACTAAATTTTATGAGATGGCTACGGCCCCCTCCCGGTAGACTGTCTGTAGTAGTACGTACGGCGTGTTGTGGTCTTAAATTTAGTCATGTGCAGAACGCTACGTTTTTATACACCATCTCAACACAGTGCTTTATTTATAGCTAATGTTGGTATCGTGCATAAAACACATCTTTCTACTGTTTCAAATAAATAACTTATTTTATTTACTGAATATTAGACAAATGAACCCAGTATTGAAACAAAAAATGAGCTTGCTATTAGAATGACCTATCCAATTTTCCTTCTTCTCTCTAATTAACTGAGTTAAAACGTGAATTACAGTCATTATAACCAAATGTTGAATTTATCTCTAGACATGCAAAATATGTAACTTGAATTAGTTTACATTTCCTACAAAACAATGACGGAAGTATGGAAATATTTGCAGCATATGATTTCAAGTATTTAAAGGCAAGTATTTTCTGCTGTCGTCACAAATCAGCTTTTATCAAGATTAATTTAAACAATGTATATCTTCCGATGGATTCGTCTTCAGCTTTTAATCTGTAAGTTATATTTTTTCTGAAATATTGAACATAGAGCGTCATTTACATTTTGATCAAATATCTGATTTTTCGGCATGGTTTCCCCTTGTCAGTGGTGCAGGACGGAGGGCCCGACAAGGAGAGCCGATGTCCCGTTTACACATTACTGTGCACGTTAAAGGTCCCTTGACAGTTGGAATTACTTACAAGAGTAGGTCGTAGCGCTGCTGTCGGAGCAGAAGAGTAGGACGTTAAACCCCATTTCAAAATCCGGAACACATTTTAAAGGCTCAATGGGTCATTTCCAATTTCAAATTTCGCGCGGCTTAATTCACTTTAAATAAGTAATCCCGACAAATGTAATTTCATTGAAAATGCACAAGGCAAAATTTGTATGGAATACAATTACTGTTTATTTCCGACCAACGTTTCGGTTCGGATTCTCTAGCTGTAGTTTTATTCCTAGCAAACACTGCATTCAATTCAATTATGTTTTATGTATGGAAGGACATTGTGTGTTATAAACATTTTCTATATGGTTGTTAATTACGGTTTTAGTTTTGTCTTAATCTGTCGCCTGTTGAACGCGATATCAGTTATATTTCAACGGCGACTCTCTCTATGGATTTGGGGTGGATGGTCGAATGGTTACCTCGTACGCGTTGTGTTATAAGGCCTGTCATTGAGTCAACTTGCGTGGTTTCGATTCCCTGGTTGTACGTGACAAAGAGTAGGGTTGCCTTCCAATCTCGGGGTTTTTTGTCCGCGTCCTCCGCCCCCCACCACTGCTAAAGACCCTACGCGCAAGCGAATTATTGAATTAAAAAGTTGAACCATATGCTAGTCCCGAAATGACCTAGTTTGTTTCGAGTGGACATACCCTCTCTCCCTCTCTCTCTGTGGATTTAACAATATTTAGGAGCCATACTAATCACTGATAAGTTGACTATCATTACCCAGTATTTCTTTTCATTTATTCCCTCTTTTCTTTTTTCCAGCAACCACGGTGTATACTGCAGTTATACGACAAAGGGCTATTAACCCAGACACAAGTGAAGAGGCTGAAGAGGTTGGAATTCACCATAGCTTTCAGAAAAGCCACGTCGGCACTGATAGCTACGAGCATGGGGGCATATCGGAGTTTGGTCGACCTGATCATGGGGATAGGTTGGCACATGCTGATATACGACCAAAGGCTGTACATCGTGACGTAAGTGAAGACAATGAAGAAGGGCGTGGCCACCGGAGATTCCAAAGACGCAACGTGGGTAGTGCTAGCCACGAGTACGGCGATAGAGATGGTTTTCGTCAACCTGGTCGCGGGGGAAGATTGGCACATGTTGATACTGCAGATATACGACCAAAAGTTGTACATCTAGACGCAAGTGAAGACAATGAAGAAGGAGGCAGCCACCGGAGATTCCAGAGACGCGTCGTGGGAAGTGCTAGCCACGAGTACGGGGACAGAGAGGGTTTGCGTTGGCCTGATCACGGGGACAGGCTGGCACATGCAGATATCGCAGCTATACGACGAACAGTTGTACACAAAGATACAAGTGAAGAAATTGGAGACGTGAGAAGGAACCAGCGATATCAGAGACGTAACGTGGAAGGCAATAGCCATGAAGACGGGGGCAGAAGCTATGATAGCCACGAAAGGGAGCAACGAAACGATCGTGACAGTTACAAATTGAATGTGGGGTACATCGAGGACCTTCGTTTAGCTAATAACAGTTTACAAAATATTCAGAAATCTGAACATATCACTGAAAATGGGAAAACAACAGAATACGACACTAGCCATGAAGCAAATAGCACCAGCATTACCAAGACAGTGGTTACTGAGCCTATCCATGGACAGCAAGGCAAAGGAATAGCAATTTTATTGCAACATATCGCTACAGTGAATGCCACTACTTTAGACATTGGAAGCCATTTATTGACAGGCGACAGAATGGTTGAATTTGATGAAGGTCGACTTCACAACAGTACCAGTGGTATCAACGAGCGCCAAACAGATAATACTCCAAAGCAGATAAATAAAAGACAAAAACGTCGTGTGAACAGTAAATTAGGACGGAGACACACACGTTTGAATATTTTCCCGACTTTGAATAATGCGAGCAGAAAGAAAAGTAAAAGTGTTACCACAAATGAGAAAACTGACACAGACCAGGGAAGCAGAAACCGATTAAAGGACAACGAAGATATGTCTAGTAAAAATGTCAACGGTGCATTGGCTAGTGAAATATCAGCCCATAAAAACCACCATAGTCGTCAAAACCATTTCCCAAACCAATATGTTGTTCGGGGAAGGAGGAATATTCGCCGCAGAAGTCGAAGCGTACATAGAAATCAAAATATAAGAAACATCAGACGGATTGAAAACATAAGAAGAAAGAGGAATGAGACAAATTTAGAGGATACATCTGAAAGGGGTACTGTTGGGGTTAACGCGACGGAAAACCTGTCAAATGGAAATGGTATAACTAATGACGGAATAAATGGAAATAACCCTGCAGTGGTTAATATCAATAATACCCAGACTAATGGAAGTGGTACCGCTGGAATCCACACACCCATGAACATGACAAGTGGAGATAGTGCGGTCACGAACAATACAACTATGAACAACACAAGTGGGAATAGTACTGTCGAGGTCAATACAGCTTTAAACCAAACAAACGGAAATGGTACTGTCGAGGTCAATACAGCTTTAAACCAAACAAATGGGATAGGTGCTACCAGGACAAATACAAATATACACCGGAAATATGTGATCGGTACTGCCAGGTTCAATACAAATGGATCCCGGACAGATGGAATTGATATGAAGGATACAGGAAATAAAAGAAAACGACGATTTGCAGGAGTTAAAAAACACAGAACACGAAGTAAACGACACGGAAAGGGAGACCGACGGATCAGGCAACTTCATGATGACAGCTACGTCCATTACAACAGGGGCTACATTGGGCAGTTTGGAGTGGAACCCTTTTCTGAAGATCTAACTAAATTACGACGTGCCAAACGGGGATTTTATAATGATTACCATGGGGGAGATTATGGTAACTATGGAGATGAATATAGTAACTATGGAGATGAATACGGTAACTATGGGGGAGATTATGGAGGTTATAGTATGGGAATGGATCGACGCAACGGAGGTAACTATGGTAATGACTACAGCAACTATGATAATGGCTATGGGGGTGATTATGGTAATTACGAAGGCGGTTATGTTAACCATAATGGAGATTATGGTAACTATAATGGAGATTATGGTAACTATAATGGAGATTATGGTAACTCTGAAGGTGATTATGGCAACTATGAAGACGATTATGGAGGTTACGGTATGGGAATGGAGGAAGACTACAGAAGTAACTATGGTAATAACTTCAGAGATGATTATGGCAATTATGATAGTGACTATGGGGGAGACTATGGTAACCATGATCACGTTAACTATGAGCAAGATTATGAAGGTGATTATGGAGGTTACAGTATGGGGATGAGGGACAATTACGGGGGTAATTATGCTGATGACTACGGAGGTGATTATAGTAACTATGGCAATGCACACGAAAGTGATTATAGTAACTATGAAGGAGATTATGATAACTACGAAGGCGACTATGACCATGGTAACTATGGTGGTGATTATGGAGATACTTATGATGACTATGGAACTGACTATGATAACTATGGAGTTGACAATGGTAACTATGGTGGTGATTATGGGGGCTATAGTATGGGAAACTACGGAAATGAATATGGTAACTATGGCGGTGAACACGATTATGATAATTATGAAAGTGACTATAACAACTATGGCGGTGACTATGATAACTATGGTGGTGATTATGGTAACTATGGGAGTGATTATAGTAACTATGGCAGTGAAAATAACTATGATACCTATGGCGGTGATTATGATATGGAAATGGAAGAAAACTATCGAAGCGATTATGGTAACTATGGCGATGATTACGATAACTATGAAAATGACTATGATAAATATGGCGGTGATTATGGTAATTATGAACATGACGACGGTTACTATGGTGGTGATTATGGGGGTTATAGTATGAACATGGAAGGAAACTACGGAGCAGATTATGGTAACGATGACGGCGATTATAATGATTATGGTAATTATGAAAATGATTATGGTAATTATGAAAATGACTATGATAACTATGGTGGTGATTATGGTAACTATGGCGATGAATACAATATGGGAATGGAAGGAAACTATAGAAGTGATTATGATAACCATGGAGGTTATGATGATAACTATGAAAACGATTATGACAACTATCGCCGTGATTATGGTAACTATGAAAATGATTATGGTGGTTATAGTATGGATATGGAAGAAGACTATGGAAGCGATTATGATTATCCTGGTAACTATGAAGGCGACTATGATAACTATGAAAATGATTATGATAACTATGGAGGTGATTATGGTGGTCATAGTATGGCTATGTGGGAAGACAATGGACGCGATTATGATTATGGTAACTATGAAGGCGACTATGATAACTATGAAAACTATGGAAATGATTATGATAACTATGGAAATGATTATTATAACTATGAAAATGATTATGATAACTATGGCGGCGACTACAGTATGGGCATGGAAGGACACTACGGTAATGATTATGGTAATTATGGAGATGACAACAACTATGATAACTATGGCGATGACAATGACAATGGTGATTATGAAGGCTATAGTATGGATGGAAACTATGGAAGCGATTATGGTAACTATGAAGTACATTATGCTAATTATGACAATGAATATGATAACTATGGCGGTAATCATGGTGATTATAGTATGGAAATGGCGGGAAACTACAGACGAGATTATGGCGACTATGGTAACTACGGTAACTACGGAGGTGATAATGAGAACTATGAAGATGGCTATGATTACTATGGCAATGAAAATGATTATGATAACTATGGAGGGGATTATGGTGGTCATAGTATGGCTATGGAAGAAGACTATGGAAGCGATTATGGTAATTATGAAGGTGATTATGATAACTATGAAGGTGACAACGATAACTATGAAAATGACTACGATAACTATGGCGGTGATTATGGTGGCCATAGTATGGCTATGCGGAAAGACTACGAAACCGATTACGGCAATTATGATAACCATGGCGGTACCGATGATTACGATGGGGGTAATTATGGAAACTATGACGCAGATTCATACACTGGGGATTATGACAAATATGGTAATGACGACGGAGGCAATTACTATAACTATAAAAGCGGCCATGATAATCACGAAGGTGGGCGTAGTTTAGAAATGAATGAATACAACAATAACTATAATAGTGATTATGGTTATGACTATGATAACTACGAGAGTGATTATGATAACTACGAGAGTGATTATGATAGTGATTATGGTAACTATGGGAATGATTATGATGACTACGCAAGTGATTATGGTAATCATGGAGGGCGTTATAGTAACCACAGACGAGATTATGGCGATGAGAGTATGGGCGATTATGAAGATGGTTATGGTAACTATGGTGGTAGCAGTAGAGGGGGAAATAACATGGGATATGGTGATGATTATGGTAACTATGGTGATGATTATGAAGGTGACTATGGTAACTATGGAAATGAATATGGTGGCCGTAGTATGGGAATGAGGGAAATCCGTCAGAACTATGGCAGTGAAGAAAAGGATGGGTATGATAGTGGCTATGGTGGCAGCTACGGAGAAAACTATGACTATAATGATAATTACGTAGGTGGTCATTACGAGAATGGCTACGGGGCTCATAGTAGTGCTGAAGATAGGTATGATGGAGGTTATGGTGGTGACTATGATGGTGGATATGAATATGACGGTGGTTATGACGGAGGACATTCTGGTGGATATGGAGCAAACAATGGTGGAGGCTACGGGGGTGGTGACTGGAGTCACGAAAATTCTTATGGAGGTGGTGGTCTTAGTGGTGGAGGTTACGGAGGTGGTCATTACGGGAATGGTTATGGCGCTCATAGTAGTGCTGAAGATATGTACGATGGAGGCTATGATGCTGACTATGATAATAACTATGACAACGAAGACGATTACGGCTATGACTATAGGGATAATTATGGAGGTGGTCATTACGGGAATGGTTATGGCGCCCATAGTAGTGCTGAAGATAGGTATGATGGAGGTTATGGTGGTGACTATGATGGTGGATATGAATATGACGTCGGTTATGACGGAGGACATTCTGGTGGATATGGAGCATACAATGGTGGCGGCTACGTGGGTGGTGACTGGAGTCACGAAAATTCTTATGCAGGTGGCGGTCTTAGTGGTGGCGGTTACAATGGGGGTCACAGTGGAGGAGGGGGCTACCAGGGCAGCTATGGAGGTGGCGGTGGATATGGGGGAAGCTCTGGTAGCAGCACTGGCTATGGAAATGTATATTTTGGTGGAATAGATGTACATGGCGGTGGATACGGGACAAGCAAGGAACAAGGAAGTGGAAATGACGGAATGATGGGTGGATATAACAGTATGCCGGGAGGCTTTGGTGGAATGCCAGGAGGCTTTGGTGGAATGCCAGGAGGCTTTGGTGGAATGCCAGGAGGCTTTGGTGGAATGCCAGGAGGTTTTGGTGGAATGCCAGGAGACTTTGGTGGAATGTCAGGAGGCTTTGGTGGAATGCCAGGAGGCTTTGGTGGAATGCCAGGAGGCTTTGGTGGAATGTCAGGAGGCTTTGGTGGGATGCCCATGGGTTTTGGTGGAATGCCAATGGGTAGAATGCCAATGGGTGGTATGCCAATAGGTGTTATGCCAATGGGTGGTATGCCAATGGGCCGTATGCCAATGGGTGGTATGCCGATGGGTAGAATGCCAATAAGTGGTATGCCAATGGGTGGTATGCCAATGAGTAGAATGCCAGTGGGTAGAATGCCAATGGGTGGTATGCCAATGGGTAAAATGCCTATAAGTGCAATGCCAATGGGACAGCAACCTGCAATACCATCTTATACATGCACTAGTCCGTTATCATATCAGAATTGTTTCGGAAGTGGAACGAACGCGGTATACAGTAGTAACTATGTCGGCCAGTCATGTCCAACATACAACAATCAGATTACACTATCAGTCAACAGGCCAACGGGTAATAGTGTGGCACCAACTCCAATATACAATACGGTGTACCAACCTCAAAGCACTCCGAGCCCAAACGTGGATCCATCTACCAACTCTGCTCCAGTAATAAGTATCTATCCAATCTATATCGCTGGCCCAACAAATCCGGCAAATCCAGTCTACGATAGCTTATTGCCTGTGGATCCATTTCTACCGATAGCAACGGGTAGTAGCCCATTTTTACCTATAGCAACGGGTAATACCCCATTTCTACCTATAGCAACGATTAATAGCCCATTTTTGGAAGATTCAAACACAGTTGTTACCAATAACCAAATACCTCAATTATATCCAATTTATCCTGTAGGCGGAACAGATCCTTTCACGGGTACAGACACGGGCTATGGCCGCTCGTCGGATACAGGAACTACACATTCTGCTAACACTGGGCCAGTGTATGCACGGAACATGCATGTGGGATATACCGGAAACAACACACTGCTCAGCCCAAATCATAACTCCCCGACAGATATTGGTATTGTGTCCTTTTCCGGTGCTAAAACCGCTGCATCACCAGCAATCAGTGGAGACCGAAAGAATTCACATAAACCGAGTACAAATCATTACAACAAGCCATCAGTGTCACACGGTAGTGTTGCCAAGTTGGGCCGAGGACCTAAAAATGTAAATATTGACGCTTATAAGATGAAAGATAAACAGTTGTTACGTCGTAACAAAAGTAACGTAGCGAAATTATAGTGCGTTATAGTATATTCAAACCGGTGAAAAATGTAAATAACCCACTCATTTATGGATTGCTGCAGGTAGATGTACAAGAACACGATTGATCGTGTGATACGGTTTCGCCATTACAGATATATTGTAAAACGGGCGTAAGAGGACATATCTTTGAAAACAAAAATTAAAACCGAATATTCTAAATGTCATGTTCATGTTAAACGCATAAAGAAAATGTACATAAGGTAGATGGTTTTAGTTGAAACTAGAAGATACGCGCTTTGCGTATGTATCATTCATACATGTTTTATGTATTGGCATAATGGGAGAGGCTATCAGAACGTTGGGGGCGGGGGGGGGGCGTCTTGTCTATACGGACTGAAAATCGATTTTCCGGGAATTACGAGCAACCAACCCTTAACCCATGTAGTGGTTTACCCAGCGTGTGGAACTTTCAAACCACCCTAACCTCATTTAAAGATAGACTAGTCCTTTAGCATGTTCCAAATCTATGGGCAGATGCAACATTAAGAACACCTGCAGGGGCCGATCCGGGAATGGAACATTAAGATTACTCTCGGGGGCGGACCAAGGAGGGGGTATCCAAACTAGGGTTTTTATAAGTAAAGTATCACGGTGGTGGTCATCATCAGATATTGGGACGAACGTTCAAAGCGGAAAATAATGATCCCATTACATCATACAAAAATTGACTTCAAACGGGGTATTTGATTTCTATCTTTAAAAATCTCAGTGTTTATATATGCCTATGTAATTTTGAGATTTTGCTGGCATCATGCATTGTCACATGCTAAATTTCCTGAACAGGAACCTGACAAACCCCTTCCCGTAACAATTCCTTGATCGACCCCTGACCAGGGCTTTTTACTGTATATATAGTTATACAAAATGCAATATAGAGTTGCCGAGGCCACAGGATTATTGAACATATATTCAAGTCAGTTGCTCCCAGTTTGTCCACAGTGTTGTATATTTAAGTCACCAATCCTGACAGATTATTTTTGTTCTGGTTTGCAATTGAATAAACATCTTGATGTATCGTCATCTTATTTGCCTCTGGGTTATAGTTGGATCATTCGTTAACCCTAATTTCATAACATCATGAGTTCATTTATGCGCCGTTTGCTAAGACGTGACGTATAGACATTTTTTACCCAGGTCGGCATAAATTTAGCACCCACTGATACAACTGAGCTTGATTGTTTGCGTATCGTCCAGTACGTATTTCTTCTTCTAATAGTGTTTAACGGCCGCTTCCATCGAGAATGATATCGCAGACATGTTGTCTTAATTTTATTATTGTAGCGCACGCGCAGAGGTCTTTCCAAACCACCGAGCCATATAAGCTCACACGAGAGATCGAAACTCCCGACCGCAAGCCAGGTGTGACCGCCCAAAGTGTATTCATGAAATATAAACCTACAGTACAAAAATCACAGTAGTCTCGAATTGTCATTTGGGGGATTTGGGGTGTGGGGGGGTATCGATACTTTAATTTGAATACATTTAAGCGTTGACTACGTATTGAAAGTTAACTATTCTCCCTAAAATGCACAAGCGGCTTTAGATTTTTCATCAAAAATGATGGTATAAAACATTTGATAAAAAAATGTAAACATGGAACGGTTCCTTTAAAAAGTGTACATGACGTAGGACATGGACCGCTCAAAAGACAGACAATGAGGTCAAAGAGGTCCTGACATTTATTTAGATATCGATATGCACGTTTTAGTCACGTGCCATCCATGTGCGTGTGTTTAACCTCATCTGTTGTTAGAAATCAACAATATACTTCCTCGTTCGTTATGGTTAAATATTCACCGAACATGTACTATTGAGTTTACATGGCTGATGAAACAATTATCACCTTACTTTTTTCTCGGTGACAATAAATATGTCTTTGAACAATCATTTAACTCCCCGTCTGACTAACATCGGCTTTCTTTCCCCTCCCAGAATAACCCCCTTTGATCTGTTGGCCATTTAAACAGAAATTGATAAGTAAGGTTGTCCATTCCTTGTTAATCGTGCTTGTTAAAAACGCCGGAGCTCATCAAACACCATGTCTCAGATTCTTCCGCAGATATTCCTGATTCTATTAGGTAAGTGTTATATCTCAGATAATCTTTATTAAAATCGAAACAAAACAAAAAATGAAATGTACAGTGTTTAATGTCTTGGGGGTACATCCGTTCGTTCATTTTGGAACCATTATTCCATGTAGAATGACGGAAATATTGCTTGGACAACGGAGATCCCTTCTACCATCGACGCAAAACTGCCAAAGTTCTCCCTGGCACATTGACTGTTATAAAATATCCGTGAGTTTGAGTTGAAATGTTTAAATATTTCATTCCTCGTTTGAGCTGCACTTGCAGCATAATATTTCATGATTCTAAAGTTGGTTTTTCGACCTTAAATATTTATTAATGGGGACGAGAATTGGCTGCAACATCCTACCTTCAACACCCAGTAGTTCATTATCCGTTGATGACAGTTAAGTACTATTATAATAGTGCAGAACCACACGCATTTCGCCGAATGTAGGGCCCGTGACATACGCTATCGGGCCTACTAGGTTAATTCGGCAATGATGGACTGGTGTAAAAGTAAATGATAATACAAAGATTGAAATCTTTAGATTAAGCCAGTCTTTTACATATAACTAACAGTAGTTTACTACAAAGGTTTTAACCATTACTTCCAACACGACAGAATAACACAGTGTAACCGTTTATTTGGACCCAACTCAAGGAGCCCTTACTCGTTACACGACAGATTAAAAACTTTATATCATGACTTCTACTCGATATGTGCCATGCTCCCGTCCTGAACCTTTATTTTCTATTTTCCAGTCAGCTGTCTCATCAGTGCTGACGAAACAGTAAAACGAGTAAAACGGTCGAGTGGTGGCCGTAGTGGAGGCGGGGGATACATAATAGATTATGGCAGTAGGCACCAGCAGGGTTACGGTGGAGGGAGTAGCGGCCAGGGATATAATGGTGGCGGATGGTACGCTGGTGGAAACCAAGGGGGCTATGACGGAGGTAGTAGCAGTGGCTATGGTGGTGGCACCATTATGACCGGATATCCGCATGGGTATAGTGGCATGATGGGCGGATATGGCACTGGAGGTTATGGTGGAATGATGGGCGGATATGGCACTGGAGGTTATGGTGGCATGGTGGGCGGATATGGCACTGGAGGTTATGGTGGAATGATGGGCGGATATGGTACTGGAGGTTATGGTGGAATGATGGGCGGATATGGCACTGGAGGTTATGGTGGAATGATGGGCGGATATGGTACTGGAGGTTATGGTGGAATGATGGGCGGATATGGCACTGGAGGTTATGGTGGAATGATGGGCGGATATGGCACTGGAGGTTATGGCGGGGGTTATGGTGGTGGAAGCAGCAGTTCAATGGTTGGTTAATTAGATTGTTCAGCGTAAGCATTGGAGTTTCATCGTTTAGTATCCATAATACATTGCTATATTACGAAAGCTCGAGATTGAATTAAAGTGCTACGAACTATCGTGCCAAGGACTCACATGTAGCTTTCAGCAAAAATAAAATAAAACCTTTACATTTTTGCAATATTTATTTATTTTTTAACTGAAATTATGGCACAACTGTCTCTTTGTTTTATATTGGTAGGGACGTCATTGTGTTTTTCCAAGTAGATATAGATATTATATCTACTAGTTAAATCTAATTAAGAGACATAAAACTTTGTTCGTTTAAGCAACGACACCAATAATTATTGATATGGGGGGTTTGTGAGAAGATAAAGAGTTGTCTTGCTAACCCCGTTCGGTTTCTCAATATACCCACTTTACCCCCTCACACAGCCTCGGTCGAATTAATTATTGGACCATACAAGACAGAAGGCCTGGCAAGGGACAACGTATAGTTGTTTAGACGGGATGGAAAAACGTGGCCCTGTGTATACATTATGCTCTATCCAAGATGTTTGGTTTTCGTGTTAACATATCTTTAACATGCACCTTGAATTGAATTGGGTTTGAACGGTGCTATCTAACTTCATCGGGCTTTTGTAAAGCTTAAAAACCAACACTTATGTAGTTATGTTATTTATAGCCACTGTCCTGTCTGTGGTGGAAATTTCGAGAAAAGTTAGAGTCTGATAAAGAGGCAAGTCAGTGGGAAAATATTTGGTGGTCTCCCGCCAAAAACTATATCAGAAATCCCAAATACAGATTTCAGATGTACGGACAGAAAGAAGGATATTTCGGAATAGGCAAAAGGTTATATTATGTCTCCGAGCGTTCATATCGCGGGTTTCTCCATTTGATAATCCGGACTGTTATTCAATATAATGTAAAGCAGGTGTCGTGATATAACACGGAGCTGGTGGTGTGTTATTATATAGCATGGGACTGTTGCGCGCTGTAATATAACACGAGGCTGGTGGTGTTTCGTGATCAAATATGGGGCTTATGGTGTGTCATGATACAATATAGAGCTGATAATGTGTCATGACATAACAATTGACCAATGGCGTGTCATCATATAATACGCGCGATCTTTGGTGGCATGATATAACACAGACTTAAGGGCTGATGGTGTACCATAAAATCACGTGGAGCTGATGGTGTATCATGATATAACGCAGGGTCGAGAGTGTGTCACGGAGCTGATGGATGGTGTGTCATGATATAACACGGAGCTGATGGTGTACCATGATATAACACGGGACTTCCGACTGATGATGCTCTGGGATATAACACGCAGCTGATGGTGTATCACAACAAGAGGCTCATGCCGGGTCTAATGCCGATTAATGTAATGTAAAATCGCAATAAGTTCAATTAGAGTTAATATGGAATATATCACAACTCAAAATTGTAGAAATCCATGATTTTATTCACAAATATGCGTTTATATATAAGTACTTGGCATACGACAAGCGAAATATTTGACAGTAAGAGTGCGTAGTATACTTTACAGATTGGTATAAATTAGAGCAACATACACAGTATAACATCGTGGTATTAATTACATTACAAAAATCTAATTGTCTATAATAATATCATTGCCGGTATTCTTCAAATGGCTAAATGCCAAAGAGGTGGTGATCCCCCTTTTTTTGTCAATCCCAATGTTATTCAAAATTCGGGCGCGTATTTCTAGCGCCCAAAACGAAATTTGATAGAAACATTCTTAAACAGGAAATTTGAAAGTTTTTAAATGACAAATGATGTAGAGCGAACTGGACAATGTCAATTAATCATTTTAGTAATGGCAATAAATTATCAACGAAAATATGGTAGTTATTGCTAAGAGATACATATTACTATTAACTATAGAAAATTGTATATTCAAGATGTTATAAAATACACATGTATTTGTATATATTCTAATTAATGATAAATATAAAAAGAATAGGTAAACCAACAGAAACGTTGCTGATGATATAACACGTATTAAAGCGAATAAATATATAATACTTTTACAATTGAGAGAGATTTAAAATACTTATGTATTTAAAATTGCTAAAACTAAAGTTCCCGATTCTGTTATTATTATGAATAACTCAAGTCTAACTACACATCCTGCAAGAGGTATTCAAGCCGAATCCTGGGCCATTCGGGCTGGCGATTAAGCCGGCATAGTTCAACCGCATTGTGCAGAAACGTTTCGACGATCTATACCCGGCTTGTAATCGGTATTACCCGTCTATTTTGCACGAACGAAGATGAGTTCTTGCTATATGCATGGTGTGCATAATTTTGCTAGAGCACGTTAAGATCACATAGCTAAATGTAGTTTTTTTAACTACATCCGTAAGCTAAATCCCTCTCAATAAACCGGATCTTACGTCCATGTGGTATTTAACCCGCTAGGTGTGACGACATAATAACTTCTGGTAACTATTATCGTCAACTGTGGGTACCGCGGCAATCAATATCTAAGAAGCCTACAGTTCAACAATAAAAAAGCTTGCTACTAAAAAGCTATACTTATTTACTTTATACACACAGAAAGAACCTTATATACATAACATATACTGTACCAAATATAGTACTCAAAAATAAATAATAATCTGGCCAAACAAAAAGACAACACACAATTATAATAAACAAATCACATTATACAAAACACAATTAACATTAGATTTACATCAGCTAATCTTTGCTGGGTTCGAATCATGTCGTATGTACCGTAATTACAAATTCTCAACACGAAAATACCACTCGAATCACGTGATATGTCACGTGTTTAACTGGTGAAGTAGGAAATATGACTTTGTGATTTGGGGTGTTATTTTTAATTCGGAACCTTGTAATTACAGAAAACGCACGATTCGAACTCCGCATAAAACAAATTTCTTGTTGGAAGTTCATAGCACAATTCGAATTTAAAATAGTACCTGCACAATAAAGCAAGATGAGAGCAAACATGATTTTAAACACTAATTAATGAGAAAATTCCAGCAAGAAAATCGGACATAGAAGAGAGCACACGTTACAGTGATAATTAAGATCCTATTTCGTTTCGGTTTGCATTCATTTAAAGTGTCTTGAATTTTAAACGAAACGAAATATAGTCGGAATTTGACTCATTCCTATCATATGTCTCATTTGATTCATGATTTCTGAAGACGAAAGGTAAAAATTTAAGCCTTTTGGTTTACATGGAAGTAAAATGTGAAAGTTATAATTAAGTTTCAATAATTAAGTAATAGTTCTTGTAATCGCCCAAGTATCCATATTTAGTACAATATTTTACAATCAAATACACTAAATCAACGTTTGTTCAATGACACTTAATTGATTGACAGTCTTAATCAATGATCACTGCAATTTAATTTTCTATTCACTCTCTAGTGTACTTTCGTGAACACAAAAATCTCTTAACTATTTATTTGCAGTTGTCTCCCTTGAAATTGATCTGAATCGAATTCTTTACATAAAACAAATTAAGACGATGTATCAAGAGTAACTGGGGAATATCTTTGTAAGTAGACAAACTTGTAAATAAATGTGGTTATCTCCCTTCACTAATTCCGTATGTAAGTTGGCACCTATCAGTTGGTTGATTGTGATGATGTAGCACATTAACTATCTATATAAATTCCAATATGGTTTGTAAGTGTTATTCATTATTTACGACAAACGTCATATCAATCTAGGCTTTATTCTCGATCGAAGGGTCGTATATTCGTACATAAATCCAACCCGTGTTAGAATTGGTGGTACGGGTCGAAATATCGGTCAAAATGTTAAATAGTAATACAACATTTGGCATTGTCTATCGTATGCCATTATCATACGGCTAAATCTGAAAGTCGTTGATAATTTTTCAACAAAAATGACTCATTTATTTGTACTTGAAATAGCATTGCTATAATATAAAGGTATAGCGATTTCCTCTCCTGACATTCAGCTTGATAATTTTATTTACCGCCATTACAATTCGTAGCGAAAACGCAGATTTTTTGACTGAGTAATGAAAGAAATTTTTTTAAATTAATGAGGAATGCATGTTTAATAGATCACTTTCAACATTCATTATGCGAATTGTAAAATACTATATTATCAGCTAACCTATAACCATAGCGACACAAATACACAAATATATGCTAACAGACAAGTTACATTCATTACACCACTTCCTCCTTTTCCGCCATCATTTATCTCCTTTCCACCGTCTCCAGAAACTTCACCCGATTTCGTTGCTTCAACTGCATAAAAAAACAAAGGTTTAGAGATTATTTGAATCAAAATATACAGAACCTAAATAAATAAAATAAAACCAAGTACGAACAATCCCATACTTTTCTGCAATTGTTGAAATATTGGCTTGCTAATTTAAATGGCGACTACAACAGACAGTACCACCTGGTGAATACAGGTATTGATATTGTTTCTATTTATAGATATAGAACCAGTTGATTAAACATATAATATTTATTTTGATTGAGGGTGTGGGAGTAAGGATGAGATAAAATTATAGATCCGACTTGACGTTTAACCACCCAGTTAGACAGGTGCCCGATAATAAAGTTTTGATAATATTTAGTTTCGATATAGTACTACATAACTGGGCATACGTAAATATTCTCGATTCCCTACGTTTGAAACTACAGATCATTATAAATCGGGAAGTACACAAATGATTTGTTTTTGTGAAAATATACGGCCCGCTCCCTCCAGACATTAATGTAATTGAATTTATAATTTGAGACAAAATATAGCCCGAGAATGCTGCTCTCTAAAATAATGACTATAGTTATTATAATTTACTCTTCTCGCCAACTGACTGAGCTGTCAATGAAATCGCCCAATTGACTTAATAAGCTCTTTAAATGATTGACACTTGACAATGTCAATGATTCTTGGAGTGTTGCATCTGTGTTAAAATAACAACTTTAATTAAATGTGATAATAATGTTTCAGGCAAGGATTAGTTAAATTAATATTTTGTATTGCGGTGCATGCATCAGTGCCGGCAGTCTAATGGCACACTATTTGACTGTACCGATCTCTGAATGTGAATTAAGGCTAGTAGACAGAAATGATAATAAGTGTCGCCATATTTTACAAACCAGAACACCCGGACTAGGCTAGGTCCAAATGAAGAAATGAAAGAAAGTTGCTGAACAATTCAATTTGAGACTACAGCAGATAAATTGTCTGCTCAGTCCATACCAGTTGTCGTATTGGATTGGCGATCAAGGCCAAATGCTTTGTAATTGATTAACAGGGATCGTTAGCAAATGTCCTGATTGGTGTTAGGAACATAAACACGGTGTATTATCGGATACGTAAATCGGATAATAAATCTAGCCGCTTGAGCACCAACAGCAGGCCTTTGTTGAAGAATTAATCAGTTTCTTCGTTTCACCCCATCAGTACTGTGTATAACTTTCATGTCAATCTGTCGACTGCTACAACCGCTGGGGAGTCTACAAGGATCGCGAACGATAAGACGATATCGGTGACCACAATATACGACATGTACATGATGGTATATATACAATGAATATCACCTTACCTATAGGTGTATTCTTATCTAATGGTTTCACTTCCGGTTCGGTTTCTGGTTCCGGTTCGGTATATCTAATGCAGTCTGGGTAGTCTGGGTAGTTATCAGGACACATCATAGTAGCTGTTGATTCGTCTAAACCTACAAAAAAAATATATAACATCGTCAAATCATTGGTGCTGGCCCACGATCAATTCATGGCTACTTCCCCTGATATCAATACCCACATACAGAGATTGTTCAGGGGAGTTCTCTAAACCAATTAATTTGATTTAGGTGGATGTAATGAAACGGAATAGACTTTAACATCTCGACGGAACAATACTTTGGTGGTTTCCTCTTGGCGGCGGTTCAGAACCCGACAAGGACAGCTGTCTTAGTCGTTCGGATTAGACGAAAAACCCAGGTCACGTGTACACATTGCCTTGCAATAAAAGATCCCCTAGCAGTTGGAATTTCTACACAAGAGCCAGCTTGGGTAGTGGTGTTGTGTGGGTCGTACATGACGTTACAGCATGTCTTACAAAACCGACGTGTTGTTGTTTATTAAAGATTTAACGTCCAATACATTATACATGATATTATGGACAGGTTGATTTCGGCCACAGTGTTTTGTTTTAACACCCCCACCCCAAATTGCCCCCATTACCACAAGATAGTGCTTATTTAACCTCTGTGGCGTTAATCTCCTGTCTTCAGGCGTGTGTGGGTGTGAGTCGTGTTGACGTGATTGAGGTTTCTTGTAGGTTGTATCGGTTAGATGGTAGTGCTCGGTTTGGCACAAATGGGTGTGTATGACCTTCGCGGGGTGATATGCGGCTTGCGTGAAGGGGTGTAAGTGTGTTACGGTGTGGGTATTAAGATAGGCATGGAGCTATATAAATTAGAGGGGAATATCGTGAAGATAAATAAATAACAGGGTGTATCAAGGAGATATACAGGTCATATAGGGTATAGGGTATATCATGGAGATATTTATAAATTAGAGGCTTCGTTATGAATAAATATATATCAGAGGGTTTATCATGGAGATTTATAAATGAGATGGTTTACAAACCTTGTGGATAGTTAATATCATGTTCACATAAAAGTCCAATTTCTTCTAAATATTGTTCGTTAGGTAAGTCTTCCTTATATGTAGGAGTAAATTTATTATCCTGTTGGCTTAGAAATACCACATATTCGTTTCCCGTGGTAAGAGTAGTGGAATGGCACAGCCCTGGTACAAAACCTGGAAAATAAAAAAATACCATGATTACTATTCAGTTCATCTAAATGTAAGTGACGGGTATCATGCACTGGGGACGATTTGCTGAATTTCACATAGCTGACCGTATCTCTCATAGACTATGTATGCGACTAGTACATCAATATGACACAGCCAATTGAAAATGTCAAGCAAAAAAATCTATAAGACAGTAAAATCCGTCGACCCCCACAGGGCAACACCCCGGTCCACAAGACAACGTCAAACAGAGGAGCCCAGATGTGCCTTAACATTTTACATCAACTAGCCATGCAAAACCAGTTGACCACCTTATCCCACCACACCCACACAAGACAGCATCCATCTCCTAAAGAAAACATCCCGAAGAACAGCCATATGTGCCTAGGATTTTGATACACTACATTTTACGTAAGGTTGTAATATAATATTTTCGTTGCATGTTTTCTTAGGAATACCTTTGAAATCTGAGTATATGAAAGAAATTCGAACAACAATTCTAGAGGAAACCGCCACTGTTATAACTCTTGTAGGTGGCGGCATAAAAAACAACTTCATGAAAAAATCATCTAATTATTAAAAGGTAATGTTTTTCGTTCGTCACGTTTACAACAACAATGTTTTAATTATCCTGTGAATGGACAGCAGTTGACTACTACTTAAACTCATTAGGCAAACACCGAGTTTATTCAAACTCGTCATGAATTGCAAAGGAGATCTTTAAAACCACGCATCAAACCAATTTCGCTCGCAGCTTCTTCAATCATGTAATCAATTTAGTTTTGACGAATACTGCAGGAAAATAAAGAATATTCGCGGTAAATCGCCTTTATCTAATGTAGCAGAAGTCGGCATTAAATTGATCGACCAATGATGCAGCCAATATTGCAGCTTCTATGACTCAATATGCTGACTCGGGGTTATACAAATCATGTTTTAGTACAGCAATCTGTCATCTCTGATTTTAATCAATCGAAATGCAAAGGCGTTTAGCGCCCCACATTTCTGTACCACATACGCAATGTAGTGTGTACTTTGTGGGACATTTTGCCCGGACACCGGCGTTTCCGCCTGGTCCTCATGGGATTCCAACTGCCACGGGGTAAATGCACGCCACGGGATCTCAGTTTTCATGCTACCACAACAAGGGGTAACCACGCTGGAATCTGCTGATTGAGCCAGCGTTTTTCACACTGGGCCACTGTGGGCCGATATAAATAATATATAGACTTACGAAAGAAAGTGTTTGGAAGATTAAGCCGACTGTAGTTTTGCTGTGGGATTTATTATTTTATTACATTAAAATGTTGATATATGCAATTGTGAACACCTGGCCGACCAGCGAACGGGTTGACAATAACATACGATTGCATTTCAATATAGGCGTATAAAAATCAACATCCACATTGGTTGGCAAAAAAACACCATTACGCAATTCTATTTTGCTAATTTAGAATTCACTATAACAATTTCTTTCAATACATCTGATTGGGCTCCACTGTGTCACAAATACAATTAATGAGCCCACATGTTCTGGAATATTCCAGCCAATTTCCTAATTACATAACAAATAAAGCTTCTGGTAAATTTGGCACAGAAAGACTCCGTAGGAGTTCATATGGCTGTTACTTATGTTACATTCATCACCAATAACCTTGTTTCTAGAACGCCATGACATTACTAAAAAAAACCTAATAATTATATCAACCAATATCAATAACACTACGGACACCAAATTCAACGTAAAAAAAATCGATCTGAATATGTAGAGCTGGAAGAGTTAATATTACACGGACGAAACTATCGTCTCCTAAAATATGGTTTTAAGCATAAAATACGTGTCTGATAAATCTGACCAGGACTATTGAACAAACAAATCAGATGACAAATAGTAGTCCTAAACAAAATGGAACTCAATGTGCCCTAATTTACTCTGTATTTCGATTGAATTTTGAAATGAATTGATATTGTTTCTGTCTCTCCCCACCAACGTCCCACGCAGATGGAAGCTAGTGCCCAATCAATAATGTGACCACATCAGACAAGCCATACACGATAGATGTAATCAAACATTTTATAGATTGCTTGCTTCTCATATTTCAACAAAATAATCATTTCTAGTTGGTGGTTCTTCTTGGTTATGTAGTTCAGAGATCATTCAAATCAGAAAAATCCATACCCCGTTACGAGCCACGATGGCGGAGTGAATATAACGTTCACATAACACAACCATTGACAGTTGAAACATAACATGGAACAAATTACATTGCGTATACCCATCTTCATGGGCCCGGCGTCTGTTTCACGAAATTGTAATTAAGATAAAATCCAAATTTTGGTAATTTGATTGGATGATAATAGATTGAGTTTAAACTTTAGTGCTTAGCCAATCAAAATTGAAGTATCCACTAAAATTTAGTCTTTATCGTTAGTTAAGATTCCGAGAAATAGAGCCCTGGTTGGGGCTGAAAAGTTTAAGCGCAAATTGTAATACCCATAAATTGTTGAATAACCCTGTCTCAACAGGATGTACAAGGATTTAGTGCTAAATAAAAGGTAATACCCACCAAGAAGAACTAGTGATAGTATTATTCTCTTACTTTAACAAAAATTGGCAAGCAATGTTTTCTCTGAAAATACTTGCATATCTCGTATATGGTACGTAATAAAATGAAAGTACTGTGTTATGTTAATTTAGATAAATTGTATAACTAAATAACACCCCGATGCCAGAACAGCAAATTATAAACGAACACACGGTTTAAAGGACCGTCCTAAGGCATGAACACGCTGGGCAGCTGGCCGAGGACCTCATTAGCATAGAGACCCCGTGCCATTTTTATTTTCGGTTGGAAACGTTTCAGGGACTATGCTTTGCCCGGAGGCCATTAATGCTGTTACAAGACCATGGCGTTGAGTGACTGAACGTCCGATTCGAGTCTCGTACTGGAAATGAAATGAAATGGGGTTTAACGTCCTACTCTTATGCACCTAACCTGGGCTAATGGAAGACGGGCATACGCCATACAGTGTGCTATGAGGGTAATTTTGCCCGGGCAGCGGCGCTACGGCCTACTCTTATATCGAATTCCAACTCCCAAGGGATCTTTTACGTGCACTCCAATGTGTACACGGGACCTCGGTTTGTCGTCCCATCCGAACGACTAGGCAGCTGTCCTTGTCAGGCCCTCCTTCTGTATCACTGACAAGGGGAAATCACGCCGGAAAATCGAGATGAACTTTCTCGGCCAATGCAGGGATCGAACACCCGACCTCCAGGCTAGCGAACCTGGGCCCTGTTTCACGAAATTTTAACTTAAGATAAAATCCAATTTTAGTAGATACTTCAATTTTGATTGGCTAAGCACTAAAATCAATCTAATATTATCCAATCAAATTACTAAAATTGGGATCTTATCTTAGTTAAAATTTCGTGAAATTGGCCCCAGCGCCAAATCCACCGTGAATCCCCTCGTACTGGAAGCTCTTTGCTTACAAATGTTACTGAGTCTAGCACCCCCCCCCCCTTTCATTCGCTATAGATGTTGGGTTTTACGTTAATATAATTAGACTACTGTTCTAGTGATATTGAATTAATATAATCTAGCTATGGGGAATATTACTATATCCAATACATTCTTATCTAGTACTCCAATATAGAACACGACAGTTGGGGGAAACCCATATTAATAGACAAGCGACTTTTCTTGTTACTACACTCCCGGGATTGAAACCACACGTTTGTTTTCTTGGATGTATAACTTAACGACTTTTTTTGTAACCACACAACGTATTTATTAATCCATTCTCTTTAAGACATATCAGCGGTCATACATAAATATAATATTTTATCGGATTTTTATCTGAGACGAGTAAAGAGATAGATTAAATATATTTACAGGATCAGGAAGCAGAAGTAATGTTCTAGACCATCTTATCATAGAAGCCATTTAAAATAAATTAAAAAACACACTCTAGTTTCTTTATCTCTATACCTATAAAGATCTTAAATAATAACATATATATTTACACTAAACGCCATAGTAAAACTACACCAAAAAGCACGCGCGTGCACGTGACATATTTTTAACATTCTTGAGTAGAAAGCAAGCGGGTTGAATTACATGTACTTATTAAAACAGTTATTCCAGCAGTAGAACGACTGCTCGTAATAAAAGATGGTGGCACGGTATTCAAGAGTTAGGTTTTTTTAGAGTGTTGCATGAGATTCAAAAGAAGTTCGGTATTGGCCATGCTTCAACACAGCATCTCACAAAAATTAAATCAATGACACGCAATTATTCCATAAGGTCAGCGTAAGCAGTGGGTGTGGGAAATTGAAAAAAAAATCTCGGCGAATTAACACGATTTTAGGGTATATCGTGGATAAAGAACCCAATTAACATAAATAAATGCATCGATCATGAAGAGGCCAAACTGTCTCACGGAGCCAACTCCAAATCAATTTTGTACATTTGCAAGAATGGAGCATCATTTGGAGAACGACCTGGAAGGGAAATACAATCAACAGAAACAAATTGTTCACTGGGCTTGCAAATAACTAGAATGAAAAGTATGTTTTGAAGTCCGCCGACACCCCATGGTATCGTCACTGTAATGGATGGGGTACACGTCAATGGTGTACATGTACCTCACTTTACAGTTGTACACTATGTGTTTGTGTGTATATGAAAGGTGGTGTACACCACACCCTTTGGCGCCGCCACTGTAATGTATCCGACTACACAGTTCAAATGTAGACTGACGAGTCACTCTGTTTTTATACGTATTTCACGTTGGACGGTGTACATGTACCTAACCATGCAGTTCTACACTCGATTGACGCTAACTCTGTATTTAAACATATATTTCATTACGTATGTGAAGGCTGCATGGCGCACTCCCCACCTTCTGGCGCCGCCATTGTAATACCGGTACATTGGACTGATGTATTAAACGTATTCCACCAGATGTGTAATAAATAAAACTGGATGTAATTCTAGACATGATATATTGTAACAACATGATAATCATGTCTATGTTTATCATTATTATCATCACTTACTAATCGTAAATAGTTAAACTAACATCTTTCATCTTATGTCAGTTTTTAAAGTGAAAATAACACGCCATCTTATCAACCACATCACCGTATACAATTTGAACCAGCAAAAACATTTCCGTACATCGTATAGAATTTGAAACCTATGTCGTTCACCGTGCAGAATTTGAAACTTATGTCGCACACCGTATAGAATTTGAAACTTTTTCGTACACGGCACAGAATTTGAAACATTGTCGTACAACGTATAGAATTTGAAACAGATTAAATATAACATTTCTGTAGACCGTAGAGAATTTGAAACAGAAAATAAACCATTTCCGAACACAGTATTTCATTTTAAACATATAAAACATTTCCGAACACCGTATATCGTTTTTGTACATCGGATAGAATTTGAAACCCCAGATAGAATTTGAAACAATATGCAACAAATACACCAACGACCGACATTATAGTGGCAAAAAGTCTATGAAAGACCGAATAACTTATTGTCATTAATCAGTATATTTATTTAGACATTCGCAGTT
Organism: Patella ulyssiponensis; assembly: GCA_963678685.1. Taxonomy (NCBI): domain Eukaryota; kingdom Metazoa; phylum Mollusca; class Gastropoda; family Patellidae; genus Patella; species Patella ulyssiponensis. The sequence continues at coordinate 371,714 of OY783232.1, read as the reverse complement.
TAAATTAACTTCCAGAGCAGTGGTTCTCAACCTTGTTTTGCCAACGGCACACCTTGGAACACGTATAAAAATAACGGCACACCTGGCTAAATATATGTGAAAATTTGAATTTTGCAAAATATAAACATAGACACATAGACTTATTGGAACTATAAACTTTATTGTAGTGTACCGAATTTCATCAATTTGCTGGTTCCTTTAGTGATAAATTTTATAAGTCTGTCGTTCAAAATTTCGTGACACACTTAGGAAGATCTCGCGGCACATTCGTTGAGAACCAGAGCATAAGTTATTACTGTGAATAAATGTAATTTTGGTGGCCAATAGATTTAAGAATTGGAGTTTTCAGACATTTGAGAAATAATTGTGGAGGTGTGTACAATTCAATAAATTTGCAGATAACCACAAATTAGGACGTTCCAATTCCACGAAATGACAAGTTGATTTTTATTGGTTAATAACAATGTTTCTACTTTAATATAAATTTCTGACGTCAAGACTGAACGCACAGACAAGAGGAAGCAGCTTATAACATCTGAACTTCTTATTTAATGGCGAATGAACGATTAGACAGATCCAAAAACTATGGCCAGACTTGTGGGTGTGATTATTTATAATATATAACTCTTCTGGTTAACATTAATGTTGTATTTTAGAACTATTTAACTGGATCTGCCTAGATCTGTCTAGATAATTCAAAGAAAGGGTTGTTGCAGGAATTGTCTGCCTCCATAACCATCAGCTGTATACATTTAAAGTGCTCCTACAAATCAATTTTATACATTCGCAGGAATCTTCCACGGATGTTGTTAAAGTAAACTGTTTAGTTCTAAAGTGATGTTTTACAGGTATTACTAGTGATGTGTAGTTAACCTACCAGAAATTACACAATGGTTATTAAAGGGTGTAATCGTGTAAACAAGGAAATCTGGCTATTCCGTCCTCCTCCCTTTATTCCAGACAAATGTACATATCAATTCATCTGGCTTTTATCACTTAAGATCGCACTTATTAGCTAACCGCACCACTAATATTAAGTTAATTCCCCTCTTTTGGATACTCAGGAATAAGGTATACCCCACCCAATTCACACACATTTGAATGGGGCGTTGCTGCGTGTTCCAGAATTGACGAAATGTGTTTTAATTTACATTTTCTGCCAGGTTTTGATGAATATTATTAATGCATAAAGTTAAATTCCTTAAAATTTTACTTCTAATTTTTATTTTCAGTGCATGTAAAAACAACTTGCTATTCTCGAGCAAATTTATTTTAATTGACTTTCTTCAAGGACATGGTATTTTTAGTTTTAAAAGATTGGAAGATAAAACTAAAGCACGTGCTTTACAAACAGTGCCAAACTTTGTGATATCATTCATGCATGTTTTTTGTTGTTTGCCATCTAATCACGATAAACATCTCGTATATCAGATAGTCATATACAGGTGTTAACCCCCATGCAGCAAAACATTCCTATCCCTTCCCTATCTCCATTTAGGGCAGTATCCGTGTCTAGAAATCAAGCTACCCCACGGCATCAATAATTCAAACAAGCACAAGGAATGACACAATATATACAGTAGTAAAGCTATCAAATTGGTCTATTTCTGAATACCAGAATGAGGTATGAGATGCATGCATACCCTGCCTTGTGCTATTAGCAACCAGTTTTGCTAATTCATCTGCCAAACATTACTTTAAAATCATCTGACTAATCAGTGAAATGAAACTCATGGATGGATTAATACAGCTATCAGACTGGTCTATTTCCGCATAACAAAATGAGGTATGGGCATGATGTGCATGCATACCCTGTCCCGTGCCATAAACAACCAGTTTTACTTATTCCTCTATCAAAATTTACTTTAAAATCATCTGACTTATCAGTGAAATGAAACTCATGGTTGGATTGAATGTTCACCTATAAGGTCCGCAATCAACGAAGAATTGATGTTTTAAAGAGTTTTTCATGAAACGGAATTACCATTAAACGATAGCTAAGATACAAGTAACAACGATAATCCCTGGTATGTAGTGAAAACAATAATGATGATGTATTTTCCGGACACCCAACCTTCATTCATTCAATGAAAGTTGTTTTTGCCAGAAGAAAACAACAAACATTTCTCAAGGTTATACAATGGATATATTATAAAGATGTAAACATGTCATATTATCTACAGACATATATCAGGTGATCCAGATAGATATGACATAGAGACGGTAGATTTAAATGTGATCTCAGAATAAATAATATCTGACGGGCACCACACAGGTGTTAACTCCAAAAGAAAGAAGGTGTGGGCGAGGGGTGTGAGGTTACTGCGATTACTCTATAAAACGTTACAATACGCATCTAGTAAACCGACGTACCCTTCGCTGGTACACTACGCTTTGCAATTAAAATATTTCTTGTAAATAGAGATACCTCCACCCGCTTGAAACTAATAAGGTTTTGTCTGCTGTGTCCGACAATTTATCTGCTCTCGTGATTGTTGCTTGTAGATTCTACTTAGTTTCAATTGATATCCTAGAAATCTACAGGAAATAATCACGTGCACTAAGTCAATATAGATAAAATACACGTGCGTATAGACTGATATGCATTCCATTATACATCTTTAGATCATTATACGCAAATGTCCTGTTTTGTACTAGCGGTTGATCAGGCGTAGCAAGGGTGTAGCAATGAACTCCGAAACCGGAAGTGGTAGTCCATCGCCACTAGACCTATGTTACTTCCAGATCCGAGCTACTCATATACACCAAATTCCAGCCTCGGGACAACATTAGTGTAGCCGTCAACCCTGGACACACAGACAAACAAGCAAACTACAGTCTTAAATATTAGTGGCTGTAGCACGGAGAAAATATTGTTCAGTGAGGAGTAAGACGCTGGCTAGCCAGGGACCCTCCAGTGGTATAAGAATGAGGGCTGGCAAAGAACGGTATCTAGTCGATCGGGGGCATCAAAATCACAGGTTCTATGTAATTTAAAATATTGGCTCCTGGAATTCAAGTACGGGTAAGCGGACACATCGCTGTCCGGGTACGTTTTACTCTCATTACACACCACATTAGCTCTGTTGGTGCATAACAATCGGACATAATATCATCATATAGCAATTAGTTTTATTTCATATTCAAGATGACGATAACATTTGCAAATAGGAACTCGCATTACTATCTCGAATAATGTTTCTTTTCTCACAAGACCTACTACGCGGAATGATCACAACTTCAATATTCTGCTTAACGACATACAGCATGAATACTTGACGTCAGATGAACAGGTTAAAGACGCAGATGTTTAGAGTTACGGGATGTCAACCTTATTATCACATCAGGGGAGATAATGCGGATTAATCTATCGTTCACAGTGGCGTGCTCTCTTATTTCAGACCATGCAGTAATCCGACTAAAGACCAGACATAACTTATCTTATTGGAAATTAATTTAAATGGGTTTGAGCACCTGATGCAGAGATTGAGATTGAAGATCACAGATATTTACAGCATTAATGGTTTCGCAGGTCAATTACAGGTCTAATTTCAAATAATTTTGGAAAACAGAGGCCGAACACCTCTAAATCTAGTCAAATCTTGCTGTTGCGTTCTTTGAAGTTTTATGCAGGTGTGTCCACCACGTGTTGTGTCAATAATTTAATTCAACCAGTGCATCTATCGCCTTACGCCCAAAATTACAATTAAAATAAAACGTGAGGGTTCGATTGGGCGGGGGATAATTCTAACCCTAAACCAGAATGAATTGGAATTTTTTCTTGTGGAAGAAATTACGGCGATTGAGCGAAAAAGAGTTTTGGTTATGGCTGTGAAATATTGAAACCCTAATTCTAATCCAGAATTCCGAATAGATAAATTTCTCTTATGGAAATGACCTTTCCAAGACATCCGATCTCCTCAATCCACCCAAACGGTCTATAAATAGACCACACCAAAATGAACAGATAGACCACTCCTATACGTCTACGATAAAATAGATGTCATGATAAAGTTCAAAAGATAATGAATTTAGATTTTAGAAAGTCACCTTCAGAATTCCCAAAACACTAACTACAAGAGAATATGATTACTTCCAGGAGATGTTATTCATATCTGAAGTTCTACCACCGAAATTGATGTTACAGGGCCGGGTATTCTTTTAAAATATAGAAATAACATTTTATTTATTATCTTTAATATTTATACACACTCTTTAATTCTATAGAGATATTAACCACAGAGTTATAGCTATAAGAACGATATATTTATAGTGATATTCACGACATATTTATAGTGATATTTACCACATATTCATATTCACGACATATTCATAGTGATATTAACCACAGAGTTATAGCTAGAAGAACGATATATTCATAGCGATATTCACCACATATTTTGAAGTGATAATAACCACATATTCATAGTAATATCAAACGCAATTTATATTGTATTTATAGGCGGTGATTTCTTGGAAACACATATCCTTAGAAGCGTTATTTTCGAGATTATTCATTAGAACGTGATTTTGATGTAACTACATGTCAGCAGATAGCTTATTATTTTTTGCCATAATTATGTTTTTACATATAAAACCAATTAGCATTTTAATGTATAATTATACAATTTTAAGAAAAAAATGCTTGTATTTTTCATGGTTTATTTGACACAAGAATGTCATGTATTATAGCAGCATCTGTCTTTCATTTTAAAGGAATACCTCTGCTTATGTCACCACAAAAAATGAATGCGTTTTTATACATCTTCACTTATCCTCGGAAATGTTTTTGAGAATTTTCCTCGTCATATAGATGGGGTTGCGGAATCTAGTTCATACGTGACTTTGTTAGCTTCGTGTGGAGTACCAGGCGAAAGCCATACTTCTTAATAGAACATATGGCTTGTAAAGATAATCGCCTTTATGATTCTATATCGAATTGATACAAAATTCGTCAGCTATAACACGATCTCGTAATGAAAATAAGTAGATATATCAGCAGTTCTAGAAAGAATATGCATACCCTGTCCGGGGCACGAATAGCTGGAACATGGGAAAAATACACCCCATCTCAGAAAATCGAGCTTTGATATAAAGATAGAACTAGGCAATGTGTTACATTTATTAAACAAACGGGGAAACTATTACTTGAAGCATGTTAATAGCTTAACTAACAGTCTCGATCTGCAATTCAACTTTTAAAAGGGTATTGTATAAATTATTACCTAACAGACAGAAGCTTATATAAACTGAGGAAAACTAGAAATGAATTAAATTCTATTTCTTTCACAAGAAATTCCTGAACTAGGCGAGTTTCTTATAAACATCTTCAACGTGAAGTAGTCAAGTAGCTGGCCTGGGGGAGATTCCTGCCTCTTGATAGGTTGATCTCAAACAATGTCTGTCTGCATGTATTTTTATATTTAAAACATGTGTAGGCATTAAACATGTGATATACGACATTGAAACAAAATCGGACTAGATATGTCTAAGTTCAAGATATTTTTTAAAAGAACAATGGTGTGAATCTGTGAACTACTCTTATCGATCATCTGGTTCGGTAACATTTTCATGCTCAAATGATATCAATGTGTAATGTGTGTTAGGCGAACAACAGTGCAATACACATGTATGTGTTTTGTTAATATTTTCTTGAGTACGAAACTGTGGCTCTATTCCTTGATCGGGCCCTTCACACATCGCAAATTTCACAAATATATACTACGTTAATGTTAAGACTTGTTATTACGTATTTAAGCACACTTGAGTGTTTATTGTCAAAAGAAATTCACGAAGAATGGGGTGACTTGTACGAAAAAGATGCCATAAATTACTATTGCTATATTTAATTTAGAAATGGTCGAGCATGAATAATGTTTGGACCAAAATATATTTTTCATAATTACAGGTGTACACTATGAACCGGTGACCGATCATGATGTCATCTCCGCCATGTTGGAATTGTGACTTGATATCAAAAATTGAATATGTCAATGGATGCGCTCTTGTCCAGGGAATATTTTAATTAGCGGAGCTGTGCGACTATTCTTGAAGAGCGTTGCCCCATGGCATTACAAAGAAGAACAAGTTCATGGAACAGGTTTCTGGTTCACAAAGACTTTTATTTTTTTTAAAACCGCTATTCTCACATGTTCAGACTTTGGTCTTTCCGCATAACTCATCTCATTTGTCTGGCCGATAAATCTAAACTATCAAGCCATATTGATTGTACTCTTATATTGAAGAAAGTTGGAATTTTGCTAGTGGTCTTTTTTCACCGAGTTCACCCTCAAATAGCCTCGTCTTTTAACTATACGGATACTAGTAGCGTTCCCCCTGACAATTTTATTCGGGCTTTTGCCGTCCATGTTAAACCGGTATTCATGTGTCCGATTTAGCTAGCATGATAGAATTCGCTGATAACGCAAAAAGTTGGGGAGGGGAGGGGAGGGGTGTGCGAATAAAATGCATTTACATGTACTTTACTCATGAAAAGTCATGGGAATCACTTTGCCAGACACCTAACAAGGAGTAGGGTTGCCTGTCACACTACGTGGGTTTTCTCCAGGTACTCCGGTTCCCCTCCACACACTGCTAAAAACCCCTACGCGCAAGCGACTTATTGAAATAAATTAAACCATGTTAGTCCCAAAATGACCTAGTTTGTGTCGAGTGGACGTTAAACCTTATTAATTCTATCTCTCTCTCCCCCTCTCTTTGCCAGATATTGAAATATGATTAGCTTCAGATTATTAATTTCAATAATGATCTAGTTGCTGTGTGTGTTGGTAATCGTCTATGATATGATTAGATCTGTTGTTATTCTATTGATCCCGTGTCGTGTTTTATTATTCTAGTTGTATGTTTTCATCTTAATCGAGTTAGTAAAATCATAGTCCATCCATTCAGCTAACTATATACACTACAATCATATCAATCAATGTATGGTTTCTGTGTATGCTTGTATTAGTTGTTTCTAGCCGCCACAAACAACAGTTGTTTTTTGTGATATTATATCGATTCTCGGGATTGTGTATTATACTAATCGAATTAGTATAAACATCCATTCCACATAGATAGCTGATATATATACGCAATGGAATAATAATATAATTATACGGTATATAATCTCTCCAATGTTTGCAACCCGTGGGATTGTGTTTAAGGGAATGGGATGGGGGTAGAAGGCATTGGGTTATACCTTCATCCTCGTTAAAACATAATTATAGAACGGGCACGCCCAAAACATGATTTGAAATGAAATGGGGTGTAACGTCCCCAGTTCTGCACATATTTATTTCTACCCCAAGAATGCATGTATTTGGTTTTCAATATTTACACACCCGACCACCACCACGACCACCTCAACCGATTCTATCATGCTGGCAAATGAATACAAATTGTGGAAGTTTAACTTGAAGAAAACCTCGGTTTCATATATAAAATGTTAAAGCCCCAATAACACTCTTGTTGTAATTGAATAATATGTCCCAATCTTTATTCTGACCAACAAATTGTATTATTTTACAATATTCAAATTAATTGATGATACAAATTTCATCTTAACACACCTAATTTAAAAAATTGGAAAAATTCAACTACATGATTTGAAAAGGTTAACGTAAACCTTTTCAAATGTGACTTGGATTTTAAAATATTTTTCGAACCCTCTGAACAAGTAAAATATGATGTAATGGATAATTTACACAACAGGTAGGACAAATAAACATATAGTACTTAGAATAAGACTATTATTTATTTTCTAAAGCTGCCAAGCCAGCAAGAGTGCTATTGTCCCTTTAAACAAAGGAAATGGTATTTAACGTCCGACAACTATGATACAAACAAAGTTGTTCTCTATTTCGATATTTGGGAGGCCCGGTACCGCTACATTGGTGACGGAACCGTAATATCAGATGTACATAGCTTGCTTGCCGTATAAAACATGTCCGTACATAGACGAATTACATGGATATGGTATGTGTGTCATGGTGATTATCTTGGTTTAAAATGTCACAATCATTATTGTACCGGTTATTGATCAAATATATCTAACTGTTGTATGTCTACTAGTATTAATATTACACAGGCTACATTCAACTTCATAAATACACCACAAGTGGTATACCTCGTTCTAGTAACAGTAGAACTATCTTACATTTTATTACCAGGTACTTGCTCTTTTTTAATTACTAATACTACATGCATAGGAAACACGGTAATGTGGGTGATATTCAAGTTATTACATACTGCCTCGTACACTACACTATTTGTGCTATTGAAGTGCAAAATTTAGGACCTCAAACTAACGTGTTCAGGGGTATCATATGAACCAGGAACCGAACCTGACGTCACCGTTTGGAATTTTGGCGTCATATCAGAAATCAGTGCGGAATATGCAAAAAATAAAGGAAAAAAATTAAATCGGATTTTGAGTCCTATTTTTCTATGAAGACTGGGCTAATCAAGATGGCGTGGGAAATTTAAGGTCGTTCTGGAGCGCCGTCCTAGAGCATGGCAACAGAACCTGGTTCAAACGTCAACATCTCGATGACTAGGAGCTAAAATCTGTACAAGGAAGTGGCGTCATCCAATCTAACTTTAGGACTATCATTTGTCAAGACAATCAGCAGATCAAGAATCCCATATCAGCAATGATTGTAAGTGTGAGATAAAAATAAAGGTTGTCTTCATGATTTATACAACTGATTACTAATTATCTCATCCCATTAAACAAATGACTTCATCCTATTACACTAATTGTGATTGTGGAGTCTGTTGATACCAACAAATATAAACATCATTACAACCTCGTGCACGCATAAAGCTGTCACGATATAGTTTATTGAAATTAAAAGATTGAGCCGTAAGGTAATGTTCAGTGGATTTGCTTTAGGGGATTACCGAACTAGTTTTTATTCTTTACTGACAGTCAACTTTATGAAGGTGGGGTGGGGGTTGTGTTTCGCCGAGTGGCCTGGAGTGTCACGCTTTGGGCTCTGACTGGCCGGTAACCTCTGGCTTGTGGTTGTACTTGGTGTGAGCGTACTTGGTATCGAGATAGGGCGCCTTCTCAACCTCCTGGGTTCTCATACCGGGTACTCCGGCCTCCTCTAATCGCTCCGCTGTGCGAGCAATATGGTGTTGTCTATATTCTTGTATCCAGTCGAGTAACAGATATCTGACAAATTATTGGATTCTACAAATGTATTTATTTCACGGGAAACCCGCGGGCCCAAGATTATACAATGTAGTTTTAATTAGTTGTTACATGCATCTTGTATTATTATGTTACCGGTAAAACGAGACTAGAAGTGTGTTTAATTAGCTATGTAGTAGTCTTATATTACCTGCAATTCGTGACTTCAAGTGTGTTTAATGAATTATCATATAATATTATTTATACATTACGGGACTACAAGTGTGTCTTGTTGTCTGTTAAACTTCAATACATGATCAATATCTAACCGAGATTTTATTGAACAATTATTGGTTCTCATGTCGTATTTGTTATGAAACGAAATGAAATGAAATGGGGTTTAACGTCCTACTGTTCTGCTCCTAAACTGGGCTAATGAAGACGGGCATACGTCATACAGTGTGCTATGAGGGAAATTTTGCCCAGACAGTGGCACTACGGCCTACTCTTATATCGAATTCCAACTGTCAATAGATCCTTTACGTGCACGTCAATGTGTACACGGGACTTTGGTTGTTCGTCCCACCCGAGTGGCTAGACAGCTGTCCTTGTCACGCCCTCAGTCCTGCATCACTGACAAGAGGAAACCGGATGAAGATCCTTGACCAATGCAGGGATCGAACACCCGACGTCTTTATTACAGCTTAAATCTACTCAGAAACCCTCTCTTAGTACATGAGTTGGAATATTCACATCTCTTAAAGCGGACTTAATGACGAAACCGGCATGAATATAGTGGTATAGGGGGTTCTAGAATAACCCAGAATAGAACGAATTCAGCCAGTGACAAAGCTGTACCGATAATCCCTTGCAACAGATAGTAACGGGGCATTTCTGTATTCCATATCACCGAAGTCTCTTTTCCAATATTTACAAATTCATGTGGGCGAATATGCCGCTTCTTTAAACAAATCATATCTAGAAGTCACGAAGGTTATAATTGTGGCCTGGAGCCCCACGCTATCGCGTGTACGAAGCCTGTCATTACGCATAGGTAACAAGTTTTTTTTATTGAGGATTTAACTTCTGTTTCCACTCTGGGTGATATTGAGGGCAAACTTTTATTTAGTAAATTCAACCAATGTTATGGGATGAACCTGCGCCCAGCTACCCCCAAGCCACAACTCATCACACCAGGAATCGAGCAAAGCGATCGGTCAGCTAGAACTCGAATCGAGGACCTTAAACCCCGTTTACATTACAAATTTTGTAGTGTAAACGGGTCAAACACAAGTGTGCCGCACTGAGTACCGTGCCAATCTTGCCCACTGAAGTGAGGTGGTCTCGGAACCGTGCCAAGAACGGCACACTTTAAATTTTCGTAGTGTAAACGCTAACCGGTCTGAGCACGGATTACTGCGCATGCGCCAAATGAACCTTGACCTTATTTCCCCGCAAACAGTGACAGTTCGCCAAGTGTAAACGGGGCTTTAGACTATCCTAAACTGTCCTTGCTGACTGCTTTTATGTGGTCTGTGTTATTGATGAAGTTGGTTCTTTACACTTGGGATTTCATATCCTATGACAACAATAGTGATGCAGAGAGTGTGTATCGTTGGCGAGGGATAATTTGTTGTAAGCTGTAATCATTAATTAGCGGTCTGACTAATTAACATATCGAGTCTGTTCACAGCACGCCATTAACCCATCGGGTCAACACGATTAGGTCACCCGGGGTCACGATCTGCTTAGATCAAAATGACAGAAGAGTCAGTTGCTGGAAACTTGTGTAATGCTGTTGGCGTGATTTATTGCCAATTAGCCACACAACAACATACACTGAATCGTTATTCTCTGTCAAGAGTCATTTCACGAAACCTTTCTAGAAATTGGCTGACTAAAATTGTACTGGCTATAAAAAAAACATCAAGCAAATTCAACTGTGTCCAAACTGCTTTATCGAATATGGACGAAGAGAACGAAAGAGATCTAATAAAAAACCAAACAAACGTCACTGTTTCGAAACGGAATATAACCGTACTCCAAAATTCTGGAGTGCAATTCATCACAATTCGTGGGAGGGCTACTGGAAACTGGGTGGTCGAAATCACTCCAAAATTTATTCGAGTACAAAGCAGAGGGATTGGTACTGAGACAAAATTACATATACACAGTGCTTCCATGTATCCATTGTCTACGTCGGAGGTCTTTGAAATATTGTCTTATAGTTTTGAATACCGTTTCACACCTTTTAACTTAGAGCTGTATACCCACATACATCATTTAAACCATTCCCGAATGCGTTGACAAGTATTGTCTCAATGTTATATTTTTACCAAAAAGGTCAAAGGCGTTTGTTCAGATATTTATGAAAAATTTGAGAAACGCCCATATGCACCAAAACACATCCAACTAATTAATGTTTTTATTGAAATGAAACTAAGATAAAATGAAACAAATTTATAGTTTTCTGATGTTCAAAACCTGGATAAACCATTATATACTGAAGGTGAGAGAGTAGAGAATCGTGTACCAGGATGGGTGGGCGTGAGACAAGTGTCACGGAGGTCAAAGAATACATGTCAATTAATAATTCTGCTCTCTCATTTTTCAAAGTTATATTCTTTCGAAGTTATATTCATATACTCGAACACAATAAGCATCATTAAACGATATCATTTATTCCGTACAATTATTAAATATATTGCATTGTCTGTGACTTCTTACAACGCGATTCAATAAAACAATTTGCTAACTATGCCAATATCATGATTACTCATATGGGAGAGCATAATACCGTAAGTAAAATGCCAAAAGGGGGAACTTGTGCTGGAGATTTACAATAACAATGAATGAAACGGTTCAATATATCAGCTGAAATGAGATACTATAGTTTTATTGACATTACGTCTATTTATTATATTTACATCAATGAATGAAACCAACGCCCTGGGTTTCTAACTTATAATTTGGCACAAAACGCGTTAATTGTAGAATAATTAACGTGACATCTAGTTCGGCCTCGACATTATTTCCATAATACTATATACTAGCTAGGTTAGCTGGCGTGGCACGAGTGAACAATGAATCTGAAAGTTCGTCTCAATTTTATCGATAAATATCGAGCCAAAAAGAAAGTAGATAGCACCAAAAATGATTATTATGAAAGTATTTTATTCCACCATTTCGTTATAAACTACACACTCTTTATTTTCAAAGCCAAGAAATAGAATCGTTTAAAGTAAAAATTTGTTCAATGGATATAAAACAATGCAAACACAAAGGCCATGTAACAAATCACCTGTACAGGGGAACAAACACAAAATGGCGGGAGGCTAAATCTACAACTAACATAAACAAAGACAAAAATCTCGGCTCCATGTTACAAAAATCTCTGCGCCATGTTACACAAATAGGCTCAATCCATAAATGTTTTTTCTAAATGTTAAAAGTTTAAAAACATCAACAGGACTTGACAGGTTACCGCTAATCATTAAAAGTTCACCTTGCATGCACGTGCAGTGTGTTATTACGACCTGAACTGACGTCAAGGAAAAATCGAAATATTCGAACACCTTAAGTGTGAAAATGTCACGCAAACACAACGTTGATTGAACGTAAGTTTGTTTGCTGGGCTAATACTGTCAAATGTATTGTGTATTCGCCGTTTAACTAAACACGTAAAAAAAGTTCGCATGTTAATATCGTTGTTTTTCCACCATGTCAGAAAAAAGTTGGAAATTCTATATTTGTTGACAGACCTGGACTCGTGTTTACAGGTTGTGATTTTTATAGTGTTTTTATGTCTGATGTCAGACCGGGTCAAGGTTCATTAAAACAGGTGTTCCGAAACAAGAGTTATTCACACACCTTTACTCCATCACAAAATAAGAACAAACAGATACGGATCAGGCGTTTGCTGTAGTCAGTATTACAACTATTTCATTGCGTATTTTAAATGTTTGGTGAAACAGATATGTGAGCCACGGTGACTCATTGAGTGGGACACTTTCCGGGCAATATGCCACGGGTTTAAATCCCGACCGAGAAGACCGACAAGGAAAATTCGCCTAGTCGTTCGGGTGACACTTTCTGGACAGTATACGCATACCTTGCATAACAGGTAATCATAATGCTAGGCTTGTCTATAAAGCCCATCGGGCTGCCCAAGCTTCCAGTTTTTATTTATTTCAGTTGTCACGAATACATTTGGTTATACTTGTCTGGAACATTAATACCATTTCTACCATTTCCTCGTTTCATTTATTTTCACCTGTACAGGTCAGTGTAACTAATGGATTGTAAAAACAATTGCCACAGATAACATTAATTTATTACATGTATCGCTAATGTATTGTTGTTGTCAACTGACCTTTCGTCAAATTCATAACATACCTGTAAACAACTAGCGTCATGTTTTAAAAGGTCACTCAAAACGGCCTTGACATAAAATATAGAATTCGTTATGAACGATCAGTTAGTTGTACATGTACGATATTTTGATTCGTGTATATAATATTGTTGTTCTTCGATAGTCTTCGTGCTTAACGTTCACTTCCACCCAAGGTGATATCGCAGACAAGTTGCCTTATTTTCATTTTTTCACCTTAGCGCACATGCAGGGGTCAGTCCTATGGGAGTAAATGTAGTAAACGCACTCAGTTGAGAAGGCGCCCCTGTATCTCCAAGCTGAATACGCTCAACTAGAAGTCGAAGCGCCACTAGACCCCCCACCCACCCCCAAGTGCATATATTGACAAAGTTTCCTTGTTAACAAAACACATTACAGGAAACATCAAAACCAAAAATAAAGTAAACAATCAAAAGGTTTCCAAATGAAAAAGAAACCAGATTGAGAGATGTGGGCGAGCACACGTTTCAAACCACGTCAAGGTATATAAATTTAAATAAACAATTCAGTATTACAAATAAGAGAAATATGCCAAAAGGAATTCAACTATATTAGTTCCGGTTAGTAACAATCGCCAAAAATAACCGACTTCCGGTACAGATTAATGGAAATTGTGAGATTCTAGGAACGCCGTTGGCCTGATAACCTTTAGCAAGATGATTTTAGTTCAGATGAATGAGATATTCATGATTAATAGATTTGTACGGAATGAAATAGATGACATGAACTCACGCTAGATGATTTTATAACCTTTATATGATTTAGTTACGTACTACCGATCAGCGATGACTAACTATAGAGAGATAACTTATGTGAAATGGAATGAAATGAAGATTTAAAGTCCTACTTATCGGCATGATAGATCAGAAGAGTGTTTTATTGTATCATTTTCCGGTGTGGTTCCACCTTGTCAGTTAGGGTCTGTCTAGTCGTTCGGATGAGACGAAACATCAAATTGAGTGTACACATTGGCACTTGGAATTCGATATAAGAGTAGGTCCGAGTGCCCTTTCTGGGCAAAATTTCTCTCATAGCACACTGTATGACGTGTGTCCGTCTTCCATTAGCCCAGCTCGGAGCAGAACAGTAGGACGTTAAACCCAATTTTATTTTATTTTATTGTATCATTACCCTCCGCCGAGTAAGCCTCTTGCTCACAAATCAACAGGTCCCGTGCTCAATCAAGAAAGTCCCCTGTGATGTTCACAGTCTGGGTTTTCCTTGTCAATGGTTCAAGGATTGTGTATAGCAGGGAATTATGACATGTGGATGTTATGAAATATGAATTTGATTTCCGGTGTGCGAAACATTTTCTGCGAAGTGTGCGACATCTAACAATGAATGCTAAATATTGATTGATACATGTAAGGAACTATTGTGAATTTTTAAACTGTAATCAATGAAATTATAACTTACGATACCATGAGTTTAGATCGGACGAAGAGGTTGGCGTCCCGTGAACACATTGGCGCGCACGTAGCATCCCGTCATAGCACACTGCATGCCGTATGCTAATCTTTATTATCGCGGAGGGAGCACAACATGATGTTAAAAACCCAATTTAATTTCTAAATTATTCCTTTACAATTAACCAAAGTATTAAATGTAACTGTTATGGTCTTCGCAATCGTTTTCCATACCGTAGATTTAGGTTTCTGATGCTATTGCAGACAGGGTCGACATTTTCAAACCACACCCACAATAGATTGAACAGAAAATATGTGACCAGCCACGGCAAAATGAGTCGGAATGCGCGCGATCCAATAATGAGATAAAGACAGAATAAGTGAAAACATTGATTTTGATCGAAATTGAGATTTTCACTAATATGAGTCTATAAATATACTATCTATCGGCCCAAAATATCAAAATAACAATAAAACATTTTAAAACACCTTTATTTGGACGTTTTGTAAGAGTACGGTATTCTTAAATCTGTCTTTTTCTGAATATTCTCAGCGAAATTAGATATTTTTCTCTGCTCACATCGTTGTAAAGCGGAGAATCTCTAGATTATACATATGACCACAGTATTGCCGTTGAGTTCATGTTGAAGGAATACAAAAGGGTTCTAAAACCCCTAAAAATGTAAACAAACTCCGCTTGTTGCTATGCTGCCAACACGGCTCGTTTGCTGATTGGCCCAGACAACGGGTGCAAAGCATTAAATCTCCGAATCGGTTGACTTTAGTGCAAATAAATGTATTAACGACCTATAGGAAATCGATACTCGGGAGTTAAAAAATGCCGAAATTTTTAACCTACGATCTTTTTATAACGTCGTAACGTCATTTTGATGGAATTACGTCGTTCTCATTGTGACGTCATTATCGAATTGTATTGTAACTGCGCTTGGAAAACTGTTACCTTGATGTTGGCAAATACGTAACATCAAAGTCGCAATTTGCGATAAAAATATGAAAGTGGCGATTAAAATTTGATTTTGGCGATAATTTTGGCGATAAAGTTTTGCGGTACTGGCGATACTTTTTGAGAACTGGCGGAAGAAAATCTTAAAATTCTAATCATTGAGTGTCAATCACGTGGCTAAACACTATAATAATAAATTAATCAACTGGCTGATAATCCGGATCGAGTCAATGAGTAATACTAATCAGTTGTCTTGGATTAATGATTGACTTATCTTATCAACACTGGTCGACAACGTAAGAACTAGTTGAATATCGGCGATTCTTGAGCGAGAAAACGGTTCGCCATTTGTATCATATTACCGTCGCCAAAATGGTCTAAAGTTGAACGACGGGTATTATTGTAAGCATCTCTTAATGTAATATCATTCTATAAGAGATTCAGATTCTGATACCTTTTACTGTACCTGAAAATAACAATAGGTCTATTGTACACGCAACACATACATTTATAGAAAATTGTCATTCCTTAGACGAGATTTGACGTGTAACTACTGAATATATAGTGTTGAACGATGTCCAAATAGATTATTAAACTCAGCAAAAATAAAATCTGATCTTATTAAATCCAAACTGTGCTTATATATAATGTAAAGACAGATTTTAAAAGTTGTTTTATACTGTATTGTATATATCGGTAATTATTTTATAATAAGAATAGGTGAGACATAAAATTGTTAGATATTGTATTTTTTATCACACATTTTTAGCAGATAAAATATTCAAGTTGGCAGAAAAAAATATGAACATTTCTTTATATAAAAATTATCATCCATTTTGGCGAAAAAAAATTGAAATCCAGTGTGAGCCCTGCGTAACACAATATGAAAATAACATGAAACAACTGAAAGGTGATATATATATGCCCTATAGATGATCAATATCTACATTCAAGTTAAACCAACTGTGTCTATATTTTTTTAAGTCTTACGTCGAGCTGAATAAACTAAATGATTTATTGTCATTAAAACTCCAATGGCTGGTTAACAGTGTGTAATTAAAGACTATAAATGGATCTTTGTAGAAATACGCATATTAATTTTTTTATGGTGTCATACCGATGCACATACCTCTCAGGTAGATTCAAAGACATAATATAAACGAAGATAACATTACATTATTTAATTACAATTCTCAGTAGGGGAAGGGGTATAATTTATTGTGTAACATTGTGATTATAATCAAAACAATAAATCTCGTCCTATTCTATAAACAAGCCATAGCTTTAATGTACCTAGAATTCTCTACACCACCTCTATTGCATCCAGATATTTAAAGCGTGTTAACAATATCTTCATTTAAGAGAAACTATGTATTTCGAGATTAACATATCGTACAATTCATATTCATTTGATGATCGATCACCTATTTACAAAACTATGGTTTATCCCAACTACAGTATAAACATGGTTTAGAAATTCTTATCTGAACTACTGGGTACATCATGGTTAAGAGACTGAAGGGTACATCATGGTTTAGAGACTAGAGAGAGAGAGAGAAATGGAGTTTAACGTCCACTCGACACAAACTAGGTCATTTCGGGACTAACACGTGGTTTAACCTTGCGCGTAGGGTTCTTTAGCAGTGGGAGGAAACCGGAGGACCCGGAGAAAACCCACGAGGTTGGAAAGGCGACCCTACTCCTTGTCACGTACAACCAGGGATTCGAAAACACGCCAGTTGACTCAATGACAGGCTTTATGATACAGCACGCCCGTGCTAACCATTCAGCCATCCAACCCCCAATTTAGAGACTATATGAACTACGGGGTACATCGAAGTACAGGGTACATCATGGTTTAGACACTCTATCCGAACTACAGGGTACATGATTGTTTAGAGAGACTCTATCCGAGCTGCAGGATACATCATGGTTTAGAGACTCTATACGAACTACAGGGTACATCATAGTTTAGAGACTCAATACGAACTACAGAATACATCATGGTTTAGATACGCAATACGAACTACAGGGTACATCATAGTTTAGAGACGCAATACGAACTACAGAATACATCATGGTTTAGATACGCAATACGAACTACAGGGTACATCATAGCTTAGACGCCCTATCCGAACTACATGTACAGGGTACATCGTGGTTTAGGGAAACTCGACCCCGGTCCGTCCCTGGTAACATCAGGACCGATAGTTACCGCGGGTTCATTTAAAACAAAATGGTCGATATTGTCGGATAAAATTTTACTACGACGATTATCATTTCGGTCGCCATTTTGAAAAACAAAATGGCGGGTATTATCGGATTGACTCTTATACATTAATAAACACATAACTTGTGAAAACTCGAACATTTGTCATTTTCGCACCCATTTTGGAAATGTTTACTACAATTTTCGTCTTCAGCATCCCTTAAAACCTCTAGAATAAGTATTCAACGACAAAACAGCAAATAAATGGCTTGGTTGCTATGGGATTTTGTTTTGAAACATACGAAATCTTTGACTTGACTTTTCTCAAAACTTACTTTGGTGAGTTGGGTGGCTTCAAGCAGACACAGCTCAGTCAATTTTTGCTCGATTCAATCAAACTATACATCAAATTGAAGGTATTGAGTTGGAGAATGTGAAAATAACAATAACTCAATTTTCAAAATTTCCTCATTGCGACTCATTATGCCATGACGGGTCACATATGGTTGTCAATGAAAAGTAGCGAAACAAATTAATTATCAGTAACGTACATCTTCTGCTGTTATTACTGTTCGCACTTATAAGTAATCAGGCGTGACCTCAACTGACCTAGTATTTGGCAAAATAATTTCTCTATATTTACAGCTGTTAAAGTGTATTGGTAGCTCGTGCTGAGTTTTATTGCTTCAAGAATCATTGTAAATGAGTTTAACAGGCATGGCATGCTTTTTCTTAAATTATTAGTGAATCATTAGTTCTTTACCAAATTGTGGAACTTTCAGGTAGTCACAGTTAATTATCCTATTTCAAACCACACAGTACGGACTGGACATTTAAAGCCGTTGCTCATCATTTGAAGAATTTGAATCCTTGTTGTGAAAACCAAATCTCTAAAACGAATAAACAGTACATACAAAAAATAGGGCTCCGTTCCAGTCAGTATTTACACGATATGACAAATCACACACATTCCTCCATATCAGATCCCGGTTCAATTCCGTTCGGTATTTTCAAAGATACTAAGCAAATGTCAACTATACATGTTGGATTAATCTAGTTGAATCTAAGCCGGGCGATTTGAGCGGATTAACCCGTAAATCGTCAGGTATCGTCCGATAAATATCAGTGACGAACAGAAGTTTTAATGTAGCTTCCTGTGGGTTCATTTAATTAATAATGTGATGACGGATATTTTCTGTGTAATGTTATACTAATAATAAACTATGAAGCACTTTCAATGGTGGTATTATTGCTACGCAAACGGACACGTTTGGCAAGTTGTCAGGGGTGTTGTACAAGAGTCTGGGTGTCGAGTTAAATTTGGGCATATTTTTATTATTAAACTAATTGATTGTAAAAGGCTTTACAGCATTCACTAGGTTGTACATATAGTTGTTGTCCTTTACAATAATTGAATATCTTGAATACAGCGTTTTGTTGACTTTTATAGTTGGTTTCCGTTACAACCATCGCAATCTTACAACTATCATAATGCAGATGTAACGTAACGGAAAATCAAAACCATCGTAGCGTAATGCAGTGGTAACATAACGGAAAACAGGTCAATTCTTAACTAAATACTATAAATCATCAAGTTGCAAATTGTCCTCGATCATTACCAGACAGACGTGGTCATCAGTAATTATCTGTTGGACGATGCTGACGATGTCCATCTGGACAAGTAATGGCTATTTTCTAATCTGGATGAATAATGGCTGTTTTGAAGAGTATAATATGGGCATCCCGTGTACCGTAATGATGTGATTTAGACCAAACGCTACAACCCCTATTATTACTATCCTTTGTTCTATGGTAAATCATCACATTCTGATGATATTGAATAGCAATTAGATTTAACAACATCACGACAGGGACATGTCAATCAGTGCTGAAGCCGGAAACCCGACCATGTTTTAATCGAACAACAGTATTTATGACCACGTGGTCCATAAAATCCGAGTAACATGTCGCTCTAATCATCACAGTTAGGGTCGTGACGCCAACCAAAGCGGTCAACCCAAGACCTATAACTACGCCGATGACCTCAGGATTTACAACTTGTCTGCGATATCACCGAAGGCCGAAGCGGACGTTAACCCCCATGACCCCACACAATCTGCCAAAATTGTTTTTTTTTTTGCATATTTTTAGACCAAGACACTTAAATTGACATATACTGTGACAAAAATGATAAAATTGAACGAATTGTTAAGAAAATCTGCTATAGATGGATTTATTTGAAGAAATCAAATGATCTTATCTAAAAACACCGGCACATGTTCAACTTATTGCACTAACATCTTCAATTATTATTAGTTTTCTGTAAAGCAATGAAGATAAAATTATAGCTTATACGTAAATGTTGCCACCCTGGCGATTTCTTCTGTAATTAAACACATTAAAATAATTTAAGGCTTCCAGGGTATTTTGGATACTGAAAAACACATTGTAACAGTTTATAAAATGTAATGTTTAGTACTAACAGTAATTATCAAATATTATCGGGTTCGCAAAGTTGTCGCAGCTGAAGGTGCTGTTAACCACCTTTCGATACAAACTGGGTTATTTCTGATATTTTAATACTCAAATTAGCTTGCAAGTGGGGATTTTAACTGGTGGCGGGTTGGTGGGGTCCAGTAAAAATCAACGATAGTAGCCAGCCCAACCTACTACAAATCCTTGATTGAAACGATGAAATCTGACTCAATGACAGACCTTATTGGCTACATCGTACACGTACCAATGAGCCAATGGAGATACAATATTCAACAGAAATAATACAGAAATCCGTGAAACAATAAAATACCGCTGCATACAATTATTTACCATTAGTTATCGATACCAACCGTAAACTCATCAGAATAGTCTTAATAAAAGCAATTCAAAGATCTCCTCATATTCATTATTTATTCACTATCTGGTCCAAATCACCATGGAGTTATTCGCGGAATAAATTATTCTAAGCATAATCGAATTAGGCTTTTTTTTTAAAAACAATGGTTGATTTCCCGTCCCTCAAAACAATATCTGGTCGCGAGAGAGGGTGATAAAGATTTAATTATCTTGGGAGTTTTTAATCAACAATTAATATTGCTGGTATCACAGAGATAACTCTCTATATCACTATCTGTCACAAGAACTTTCATAAACAATTATTGTAATGACTCAGTTTTACTGATTAATCCGATAAGGTTCCGCCTGCATTGAATAAAGTTTATTAAACTCGCCTCGTCGAAAATTCTAATGTCAGCGTATTTCATGGTGGCATTAGATAAGAACCGCTAGCTTAGTACATGAATGAGATGTGATATAGGGTGCTCTAGATGAATTTATCATAACCTGTCACATATGTAAAACATACGTGTGCTGACGAATTTGCAAAATAAATTATGTAGGTCCCAAAATCAACGATTGATACTGTTTAAAGTTTGGAACATAAAACGAGTTTGAAAGGCCTACTGTTCAGTACCCATTGAGCTGGTGAAGACAGGGAAACATCATGCGGCGTGCTATGTGCAAAAGCGACGCTATCGCATTTCAATGCGTTTTATAAATGATACACGAATTGTATCGGAATTCCGTCCCACCAAACGTCTTAATGCTTTTGGTCCCCCCTCCCTCGTCCTGTACCACTGTCAACAAAAAGCTTTCTAACGCTCTAACTTGAACTTTCGAGACCAACACAGGAATCGACTGTTTGACTTCGTGGTTAGCGGGAAAGAATCATAACCACCGCGGTTCCTTTAAAGTTTAGGATGTTTATTTAGGTGGATTTATATGCAGATAATAAACGTTGTCTATGAAATTTAGTCGACGTGAAAGACCGGGACAATTATCTTGTTTTATGACCGCGCTATAAATGTCTGATATTGTAATGTCAAGGGCGCACATGGTAGTTAACTAATCAATAATAGAAACAACTCTATCTATATTGCCGACTCTTCTACACCAGGTTTTACTTCCCTCGTGGGATAGCATTTGAAAAATTGTCTAAGAGTTGCAATAATTACATTAATTTACTCGATAATACGTGCTTTTGATTATTTGGCATCCGTCCGAACTCTGTGTTTTCCGTGACGTAAATCGATGCTGGTTCCTGTATACTATAATCATTGCGATAGGCAATGGTTTGGGCCTGGTATCAGGGGCTTAACCTAAAATATACGAAGGGTGAAGCCCGTTCATTGGCTATGCTACCCAAACAATGTACTTAGATTTTAACTTACATTGTTAGGGTTAGGTTTAGGTATATAGCCGTGTAACTGAAATGGTGATCGATTCAGAAATGTATTGGTTTGGGTATAAAATAAGTGTCGATTTCACGAAATTTGATCAACTGTTTTCTTTTGTTAAGTGGGTATCTGTCTACATCAAATCTCTTATCGAAACGCAGGGAAATGTAACAGTTTTCTTAAAGGGACATTCACACGAATCAGCATTAAAAGAGAAGAATCAGAAGTATATGTACTTTTGTTGTACTCTTGTAAATAAGTAGGTCGGCCTTACAGATACATTTGCACGCATGTTTTTTTTTAATTCTTGTTTTCTACATGTACTTGATCTAAATACTATAAATACAAGCACGTGTGGTGTGGGTGCCAATAATTGCAGAAGGTCTACACATTCTCAGAGAGAGAGAGAGAGAGAGTACAGTTAGGGAAGTGATTACTTTTTACAACTATTTGTCATGCAGTTTGTTTATTGGAAGAACATTTCAAATAGCATTACTAGATTACTAGTGATAAGTGCATGTTATGACTTCATTCTGTTTGCTATCCAATCTGATATTCATCTATTCTAATCAGTATCGACAACTTGTGGTGTAAATTGATCAATAATCGATATTGTTCGTTCACTAAATAAATATAAAATCAATCAAACATTCTCTCCCACAGAACAGGTTTAGCGTCTGACAGGCAAACCGATGAATTGTATTAAACGAGATATTAATAGGCAGACCTTTAGCGAAAAGAGTACACCAATATATTTAAAATTATTACATCATTTAAGACGATATAAATAAAATCTTTGCAATAAACTTGCCGTAACAAAATACGCTTCCGGTTTATAAATTCTGACTAAGAGTATTTAGGTGAATAACCAGTTATTTCTATAAATAGATGCATGATTGTTCATTTTGATATATATTCAATAATTCAGATACGGTACATAGATAAACGTTTGATATCAGTTTAATGTCGTGTAATTCAAATAAACAGGTGAGATACGTAACTATTTAGTTTAATCTCACCCAACTTAGATCAACAGATATATACCTGTATTCATTTCAATATCATGTAATTCCTATAAATAGATACGGGACTGTATTCAGTATTGGGTATTTCAGATAAAACAGACATATGGTTGTATTCGGTGTTACAAAGCTTGAGAACTATCGAGATTAAAGTCACTGACCGTCATTTGCGGGAATACAATATTAAAAATTTAGCGAACGATATCAACAAGCCAGCGGCACCTAAGATGTAAAATCTTTATAATCCGATTACATCCGATTCAGGAGATTATCCACCGTTCATATTTTAGTTTTCTTTTCTTAATTAAAGGTTAAATAATCAATTTAAAAACACTTTAGACTGGAATAAGTTGTGAAACATAGTCCATATTATCCCCAAAATACAAATAATTAGATTTCAGTTTGTCAATCAAACTGTCTTCTTTTTAATATACTGAAAGGTGAATCTCGGTTCCATTATTTTCATTCTAACCAGGACCAATAACGTGAACAGTCAGATAGCGAGCGATCTGAGAATCAGCTTACTGGCTGGAGATTGCGCAAGCAAATAAAATACAAAACAAAAATCAATCTCCATGACGTGTCCAGGAATAATGGATACTATTATTTTAATCGTCTAGTACCTCACGTCTTCGTTTCTCGCGATTCAATCAAATAAAATGTATTTAATTAAAAGTTTGGTGTAAGGACGGGGAACAGCCAATATCCCAAGTCAATATTGGTATTGTGGATAAAATAATTTGAAAATTGCTGTAATATATTTATATGAGTTTAGGTTTAGTTGGAAATGCGATGTCAAATATTTAATTCTGTTGTTGGTATTACGTAAGTAAAAATTCAAATTGGTTTCTTTTGAAAATATCGACGTCGACGGGTAAATGACGTCTTAAAGTATTATCACGTGTATAGCTGATTGTGCATATACAGTCATAGAACATACTGATATGTTACAACTCATGCCTTACAATTTCTGAAAAACCGAGGTCCCTTGTACACATTAAGATCCCTTGGCAGTTGGAATTCGATATGAGAGTAGACCGTAGTGAAAAAATTTCCCTCATAGCATACCGTATGGCATATGCCCGTCTTCATTAGCCCAATTCTGAGCAGAACAGTAAGGAGTTTAAATCTCATGTCATTACTTTAAAGGCAGAACAAACTCACGCCGTATCAAATATACTAAAACTCACGCCGTATCAAATATACTAAAACTCATGCTGTATCATTTCGAGGGGGTTGGGATGGCCTTGTGGTCTAGAGTGCCGTGCTGCGACCTCTAGCTGGCCGGTCACCTCAGGCTTGCGACTGTGGTTTCGATCTCTGGTGTGAGCGTATGTGGCATGGAGATAGGGGCGCCTTCTCAACCTCGTGGGTTTCCTCCGGGCACCCCGGTTTCCTCCCACTGCTAAAGAACCCTACGCGTAAGCGAATTATTGAAATAAAATTGAAACCATATGTTAGTCCCAAAATGACCTAGTTTGTGTCGAGTGGACGTTAAACCCCCCTCTCTCTCGTATCATTTCTACACAAAAGATAATGCCGTATCATTCCTAGACTAAAACCCATGCTCCTCGTCTAATAGTAAGTGCAGGAGGGCTGCACCACACACAAGAGAGCCCGAGAGATTGATGATAATGATTATGAACTGTATTCCACAGACATATATTTCTCATACAGAAAATCGTACAAAAACTGAACGGTTTGGTTAAACAAGAGAGTTTTGTTTTAATGAAGTTCCTCTCTAGAGAGAATACTGTAACCAGTCACTGATGATGAACATGAGTGCTGGGGTTGAGAGGTTTGATGAAACCAGACATTACCCACCGTGAAGAACGACTTTAATGCTTTGATGGCCATGTCTATCTTTACCTCCACAGTTCAAGAAGAACTATTTATAAAGGAATGTTGTATGATCGTAAGGAATGGTGGAGGATATTAACGGTAAATTGGTCTGGGGATACGAAAACAAAATGCCCGACAGGCTAAAATTCCTCGTGATAATATGTACGACTGCTGATGAAAATCCATACAGAAAAGGTGTGAAGTACTGTTTGACGAGCAATTATGACGTCATTTTAATATGTTTGCATTACATAAATTTGACAACGGCTAATGAAGACAAGCATACGGCGTCCTTTGAGATAACGTTTACCCAGACAGGCGCACCCCCACCCCCGGCTTTCCTACTGTAAACTCTCCGTCGAATTGCAACTGTCAAGGCTTCTTTACGTGCACGCTAAGGAAAATTCGGTTTCCATCAATACCGGAGTCGTACTCGGGACGTCCTGGTCAGTGAGTCAGCATCAAACTTGCCGAGCCTCCATGGCTTCCTTGAAATATGGGGCTCTTTGTTTAATAAATCATTTTCGTTGCGGGAATTGTATCTGTTTTGACGCATGCGTGGAACGGATTCTGCATTAGCAGACCTGGTTAAGATTGATTGACCGACATTTTTTAGACTCTCGAGATATTCCTTAGATTAATAACCGCTGTTCTGGAAACAAAAATTACCAGGAATATATTTTAAGTATTTGATTCCTGGTAATTTTTGTTTCCGAAACTAAAAAAGTTTTAACCCGAATTGTTTTTGTAACAGTGTAGGCGTCGACAACCAGACTCCTCAAAGCTTTAGAGTCCCAGGGAGCATTCATTATTTGAATTAGGAAATGACCCGATGAGGGTGTATAAACATCTAGATTGTTTATTGTAGTCTTTTAGCTGGATAATCTGACAATAGAATATAATATCCTATGTTTGTTATTCGTGATACTTGGCTATATATTGATCGTGGTTAGACATTAATTCCTCGATAAATGACAGCCCTGGGGTCAATTGAGACTGTATCTTCTATAGCAACATGGCCACCATTGTGATGTATGATTGTTATTGAAACAATAAAAGATCATTAACCTCGGGTTCTTCATCAACTAACACGTTAAAATGGACACTAAAAGTGTTTGCTCAAATTGCTATTCGAAACAATTCACCACTTCCTGTATAATGGGATTTAGTTCTGAGAATTGGAATTCATAACATGGTAGTTTACGGCCGAACTATTTCGAATTCAAACTGTCTGGTGTTCCATTGAGTGCATGTCCGGGACTTCGATTTTACGTCCCGTTCCTTCTGCAACACTGACAAGGGAAAACAATTCCGGAAAATCCCACACAACTCTCCCAGGCGAGAGAGAGAGAGAAATGGGGTTTAACGTCCACTCGACACAAACTAGGTCATTTTAGGACTAACATATGGTTTCATTTTATTTCAATAATTCGCTTGCGCGTAGGGGTCTTTAGCAGTGGGAGGAAACCGGAGTGCCCGGAGGAAACCCACGAGGTTGAGAAGGCGCCCCTATCTCCATGCCACATACGCTCACACCAGGGCTTGAAACCACAGCCGCAAGCCAGAGGTGACCGGCCAGCTAGAGGTCGAAGCGCGGCACTCTAGACCACTAGGCCATCCCAACCCCCGTCTCTCCCGGGCAAGAACGGTATCGAACCCGGGACCTCCTGACTAGCGACCCAGCGCCGTGCTCACTTTAAGTTTACATGAAATAACACGTGCATCTGTAAAATATCAGTGAAGGAACTCTAGAGATCTCTCTACATGTCGACTGGTGCTTTAAATAGAAACGGGGTATTACATTACTATATAACATAGTGATAATCAAAATCATTACACGGCATATACTACGCCCCAGGTCGGACCAGAATTGCTCCGCCTTTGGCATTCTTGGCACGAGTGTAGCATCATAAAGTAGGTCGTCTGGCTTTGGTGATATACATTCAAATAAAAAGTGGATATAGTACTAGTAGGGGGTAAATTGGGTCGAATAGCCAGCAGACATAACTAGACCTTTTCGTGACTACCAGATTCTATATATTTGGCCTAAGTACGCAGTGTTCCTATGATCACCACTAATTGTGTGTGTGTGGGGGGGGGGAGGGCAATGGTGATACTGCTTTTAGGACATCCAACACGTATACGCATTGCAGAGAGGTAGCAGATTCACAGCGCAGCATTGTAACCTTGCAATCAAATTAACAACTATGGAACATGGGAATACATAAATATGTAATTCAGAGCAAATTATTTTCTTCTAAAATTGACATATACTCTCGTCGCCAGAAGTTAATTAAATGGCGTAGACCATCAAATAACCGAGTACAGTGAATCAAGGAATTAGAATCAATATAGTTTTAAAAAAATGAGTAATTAACTAATTAAAAAATCTGTTCACTCGACATAGATGTGATATTTTATAAACTTCAAACATGGCAACCCGTTAGTTCTTCAAACAGATAAACATTTTAATTTGATTGCATTTATGCATCTTCCTGATAAAATTAATCACCGTCTCATTTTTCCTCAATTCTGGTGTCAGTTTATTGAATGTATGGATAAGAACGTGATTTATTATTTGGGAATCGCTCCGCCTTGTAAGCTTACAACACAATATTTCAGCTATGAATAAATTTTAACATCAATTAGAAGTGACATCAGTTGTTCCAAAAAAGAAAGCATGTCCTTTCGTTGTGTCTAGATATCAAATGTTATGAATTAGTTTGGAATGTCTCTAACTATCGTTCCACCGAGGCAATAACTTAGCAAAGGTGAATCAGATGATCACTAGAAATAGGTTCGGTTACTAATTTATTCACGAAATCTTGAGCGCCCCCAGTGTCAATTGACTGCACCGTTGACATTTCCAACTAAGGAACTAATCAGTGATATTATTGTTTGAGAAAACCACACACCCAGCATTAGCAGTGTCGTGAGGCCACTCATGGTCATGACCGGATCTGGGTATTAATCAATTTTATTATAGGACTGGTTTCTTTCAACCGTCATTTTAATCTAATTATTCCTTTGCTTTTCGTTTCACAAACGACAACATGTTTGGTTTGATAATACCATAATGTGATTTTATCGGTCTAACCTCGTTTATGTGCAGGTATGGCCAGATTTATTCAAGCATTCTTCAAGTTTGAAATGTTTGAAAGCAGCTATGGGTACAAGTGTAAAAAAATTAATAAATAAGAACACACATTTTAGTACACTGCCACCATTGTAATCTAGAATAACTTATTTTCTAAATTAAACTATTTTCTTATATATAACAGAACATTTTGCGGATGGAACTCAGAAAATGGACGAAATTGGAGAGATAATGAACATGAAATACGGGACAAACAAAACAGTCTATACACGATGGACGGCACAATGACGTATTTATTTTTTTACCCCTGGGAAGATATAAATTTGAACGTCGGATATTAAGTGAAAAGATATGTGAAGGTCACTTGAGGGGTTAACGTTGAATGAAGACAGTCACGCAATTAGATAATTAGATTGTGTAGGTCATTTCTTTACATTGTTGACAGATGAAACTAAATATCCAGTTATCTAAAACATATTTTCCATCACTTCTTTCTCAGAAGTGTTTTTTGGTACTTTTACTACTTACAGGAACTAATTGTAAAGAAACGATTTGTAGAGTTCGTGTGGAGTTCTGATTAATCTGCCTTTGATCTTCGACTTGTCAAGGTTAACTCGCCTTGCAAAAATTTATTATAATGATACTTATCTATACTACTCTGTACTTTGTCACGGTTTAGCTTGGTACCCCGTTTGGCGTGGTACTTCATATTTACAAAAATCGATTTTAGCATTTGAAAAAACAATGGTAGAAATAGATATTGCATAACACCACATAATGCATATATTTATATATAAACAAGAACCCGCAACCACACATCAAATATTTTAATTAATATGGTTATGTAGATTGTCATAAATATAACAGACCTAAAGGTTGTTCACAATCAATTTCATTTAAGTTTCATATGAAACAGGGAACCCAATAGATATATACACGTGTACGTAACTGATGTTTTTCACTTAAAGTGGCATGTACAACGAACCGAGCCAACCCGGGTGCCGAGTCAAACCACCAAACAGATGCTACTTGCATGTAAGTTTGTAGTGAACGTGAATTACTGATATTTACAAATATATGTAGTAATTTTCTTTAAATACAATGTTAATAACCAGAACCAGAAGAGCCTTTGATCCCCTACTTCTTCACGTTGGCTGATTGCATTAACAAATCATTAGAAAAATGTATTTACTCAGGAGTTCCGCAGTGAGGCGTATATGGGCAATACCGTAGTGGTATCTAGTATAACAAACACTTTGTCATTTTTACTACATGCCATGTACAGAGGGTTTAACAATCGGTCGGTATTTTACCATGATAATATTGATAGCAGCATACGTGGAACTGATTAAGTATGCTAAAACTATCTGTGCGTCATTTGCAATTTTCGCAAAATATCAATTTATTCGAAGCGCAGTCTGCATTCAAATGAACTCATCGTAATGCACCACTGACATGGGGAAACGAATAGTGAACCAGCACCTGACACATTGAGCCACTGTGGCGAGTCACTGTGGTTCCAATACAATACAATAGCAGAACAATAAAATTAGTACATAAAGTGTCTGTCTGTATCCACCATGAAATTAATACGGTGCTATAAACTCTGCAATGTCCATCAGGTCAGTTCAGGTTAAAGTGGTTGAAATATCAACTGTCAATTTAAGGACTTCACTCTGACCTTTCATTGATGACTTATTGGCCAGGGGTCAAATGATAACGACTTAACCACTACACCTGGAAGTGTTCTATGGGGGTGTATGGAGTATATATACGTCTAATGAAGGTCAATATAACGGGCAATAAAATTAGTAAAGTATATTTTCAAACCGTGAAATATCTCCTTCGCTTTCACGAAGTGACAGATTAATGACGTGTGAGCAACATCATGGGGGTCTTTAAAAACTAATAAAATATTAAGTGGTCGCTTTTCTTTGAAGAAACTAAATATTTTGAATGTCATTGCCACAGCCACTGCATTTTCCATTTTTCTAATAGTAGTAAAGTGGCGGATTTTTTACCTGGACGTATTTTTTATTTATTTATGCATTTATCTACCGTAAACAAAGAAGTATTTGTACTTTATCTTCTTTAATATATACGGTAATTTTGATTTCTATGATCACGTGTTAAATGCGAGGAAGTCCAAGTTACTCCAAAAAAAGGCGTGTCCGCCTACCCTTATAGGATTCCTACAAAGGATATATTAAGTGCACATCCAATTTGTAAACGGGAACATCAAAACAATGTCTAAATAGGTTCTATAGAACCACCTTGATTATATTTTAGATTTTTAATAATATAAATCCGCATATTACGAAAAAAAATATACCGGTTTCCAAAGTTGTAGAATTTGTATTTATACCAGAGTCATGGTATAATGTTTGCTGCAATTTTAAATATATCCAAACCGTCATGTTCTGGGTATTTTCATAATGTATTCAGAGAAACGCCGAGAGGTCCTTAATATATACAGCTAATAAAATAGGTGTTAACAATTAGCCTTACAGCAACCCTCGTTTAATGGTGCCAGATCAATTAGCCGATCGTTGGCTAAACACGTGTTTTCACTAATAGTAAATCATTTGACAAACTATTTCAAACATCGGCCCTACTTAGTGATAATATTAGACCTTCATGTGTGGTCAGTGTTTGTTATCTTTGGTCAGTTTACTCCATTTAATTTGTTTGGATAAAAGTTCAATTAAAGACGATTTGTCAGCACGTGGTTTATATCTGTTATTTATCCCCCTTTGTTACTTACGATGACGTAATAAGTTAATAGATCACAGTTCAGCTATTACATAGGCGGGAATTATTAGGTCACGCTATTGGAATGACGTACAGGCGATGGATGACAGGCGGTTAATAATTGGCTTTTGTTGACAGTTACGTCCCCTTAATTATGTAATATCACCTAACCCACTGTTACCTCTGTTTGACTGATTAATTATGATTATTACGAGAATTATTACGGTTTATATAATTTACATTAGATGTGATATTGATAAAGATTTATTTATTTACAAACACTATCCCATTAGTTATACCATATCGGCGCCCACTTCTTAGGTGTAACGAACGATTCTAGGGTTGTTCGGTCTGGTTTAGACATTGGAATTGGGGAAATGACCGCGAGGTTCGATGTAAAATAGACAAAATTATCCTATTATTATTATGTACCCGTGACAATATACATTGTAAATATGCATATTAGCCACTTACCGGCTGCAGACGTTTTCATACAAGTTGCCAGGCAACGTAAAACGTGCGATTATGAATAATACATCCTTTCTATTAACAATTCTGCACAAAAAGTGAAGAACTCGAATGGACCAATTAAATATAATTTAATTCGATGCTCGGTGTCCGCCCCTTCTTACATCTGTATTGTTTGTTATGCAGATTACGAATCGTTTTATCTCAAACAACGACAGATGTCTCCTTGCAATTCATGACAATTTTTAACATGAGATTACCTCAGTGACATTGTCATAGAAATATCCGACATGTCAATACGTAACGTTAGCTCACACTTAGCTGTCACCTATTGTATTATATATACGATGTCAAATACACGCTTTATCATTTCAAAAGATTAACCAACAAGTGGTACATATTACATACATTAGTTAGTCGATGACGTAACATCCTATTCTTTATATGTCGTTGTGGGTGTTTCAGTTTTGTTTTATGACTAAAAAGGGTTTTCCCTCGACTGTTACACTGAAGATGTCAAACACGCCTTCCATCTTCGAATAATGTCGGATGAGCTTTATCAATTTACATATTTCATCCGGGATTCCGGACATTTTATACTGTACAGTAATTAATCGACAATATAACAATGACATCCATCTGCTGTACGTGGGTATGTCAGGTCCATAGGTTTATAACCACTTCTGACACAAATTATTAAGCTTGTCATGAGCCAGTTCGGACCGTGTCCAACACATGAATTCAAATTTCTTCACATCGCTAAATAGATCCTTAGGATTAGAAGCATGAATTACGGATTCTTTGGAGAAATTAATGACATCAAAGGCACAATGAAATACCATCCTTGAATAAGGAATGAAACCATTATCCCTGAAAAATGATTGCACTGAAGAAAATGAATTAATTCTCTTAAATAAAGAATACGCATACCCTGTAATAAGAGGCTTTGATTGGAATCACAATAATTTTCTCTCAGTTGTTAAAATAGACCCGACGAACCAGAAAACATAACAATAAATACCGCGTTTAAGGAACCGAAAAACTTCTTCTATTTCTGATGTATGTTCGAAGACACGGTGTATAAACGCTGGCTAAAGAACTCGGGCATAAAATGATTGTATTCACATAAACAAGTTGAAGGGTGGATTTGGCATATAAACATGTTTGTCCCAATGCAGACTTTCATTATCAGAGATATTATTAAAAGCAATATGTATTATTGATACGCTTAAACAGAAAACAGAATCGGCATGTTGGTACTTCTAATTCCTTAGAGATGGTATGAGATACAACGAAATGGTTCAATGAAAACATAATGTTTGGACAAAAAACAAACATTTCTCTTTTAAACAACTAAGACAACAGACGGAAGAAAAACAGCGTTCATGTTTCAAGTCCTTCGGGAGACAATTCTTTAATTAATTTCAATCAGGATTTATTTCTTTGAATGGACGGATAATTTTTGAAAAATATGATAATAAAATAACTCATTACCATATATTTATACAACCAAACGCAGGCACGTTTATTCCACATAGCCGAGTTCCTGATAGTTTCGAATATGATATTCTTGATAGGTATAAGCAGACAAGAAAAATGCCAACATCCGCCCAATAGGTTGTTAACACCATATTGTTTTCAACCATGACATTAAAACGTGTAGGCATACAAAGCATTAGACAAAAGACTTCAAACACACCGCAGCAGATGCATGTAACATCAATATCTTCCAAATATAGAAGGAAAGGTTTGGATGGTTGAATGGTTTGTTTGGCTTAACGTCCGCTTTCCTCGAGGGTGACATCGCAGACAACGAAAGGTTAAGGAACGTTATCCTCACAAAATCATCTGCAGACACAAAGACTCTGAACATACAAATGCAGATGTGTGTACCTATCTGACTTACAGCTATAGCTTTAGAACATTAAAGCACGAAAAGGTTTAGAAACGTTAACCTTACAAAACTGAACTGACATGAGTAGTTTTGGAACACAGAAGCACGGAAAGTTTCAGATAAGCCATCTCTTACAAATCTGTACAAACACATGTCTACCAACTAGTCCAAATGATTAACAGAGCGCACGAGTCTAGCAACATAACTATATCCAGTACATGAACGTTGATATCCTTGATTAATTCTGTGTAACGATATTAAGTGTCCTGACATTTAGGAGTGTCATTAATCGATCCATACCTACTCTTGTGTTAACAATGGTTATATCGAACATACGTTTCAGTTTTATTCCCAGCTTTGTCTTTATACGAACATCTATTAGCTAATGTTGAATCTCCATATATCATCTATTCAATTTCAAACACTGCCTTTTGATGTCCATTCATTTACCAGTATTAGTAATATGTGTGTTATAACTTTTGTTTCCAGGCGTGATCTGGGTAAATGTCTTATATAAGTTTTATTTTGAGTTCAGAATTTGTCTAGAAAGTATAGTGTACATAATTAAACATGTATTATACAGGAGCATAATCCGCCAATTGCTGGTCTTTCTTTAGGTCTTAAATTTTATATGATTAGACATTTATAAACATGGAAAGACAATAATCAACCCTCGATGTCATCGCTTGGGTCCGCTTTTAAGGAGATTAGAACGGTTCAGCCATATTTTGATTTAATTTAAAAATGGAGAAGCGAGGCTTAGCTTCGAACAACCATTACGGCGATTGAAATTAATGCACACGTCTTGTTAATCTTTCAAAGGTTAATATCTTAGCTCGCAATATAGTAATATGAATGAAATTTTCAATATATGCATTTTGAATTATCTATTTTCGATCTATTATATCATGAATGGTTAGCTCTTTATCTAAATTTTACATAATCTATCGTTAAGTTGTTTCTTATATAATTGAAATTTCTAGAAAACACTCTACATAGTTTAATGTAAGCACAATGCATAATATCCCCAAAGTATCAATCAATGATTTCCTTTGCATGTTTAACAAGTGCGCGCTGTATCCTAAGGTCTGTCATTGAGTTAACTGGCGTGCTTTCGATTCCCCGGCTGTAAGTGACAAAGAGTAGGGTCGCCTATCCAACCTCGTGCATTTTCTCAGGGACCGCCCGTTTCCCCCCACTGCTAAATACCCCTAAGCACAAGCGAATTATTGAAATAAAATTGAACCATATGTTAAAAGCCATTTTTCACCTTCTCCCTTCTTTTTTAACAATTCTACAGACTGGTTATGTAAGCAGTGCCTGGGAACGTTTAAAAGCACAAGATATAGAGAAGGTATAGCCGTAACGGGGTACAGATCAACTAGATAAGACTATGAACTCTTTGATACATGTGTCAATGTTTATAATCCCTGCTGAGTTGTTTCACTCAAATATTCCTGGTATTTTTACGTTAAAATACATATTGCGCGGATTTACAAGATAGGTTAAAGGATGGTGACTGTAATATTAACCCAGCAGCTTCCATTGCCCAACTCCAATTGCAAGTCATCGCTGTGCACAATACGTAATGTGTCCGATACCGCTAGCTCTATCGACTTGTTCAAACAGCTATCTGATGTATTGTACTTTATATGCGTAAAACTGCGCTCAAAGATGAACCAGGAAATGAAACCAAATGTTGAGACATATTTCATTTTAATCAGTTTATTGTACTTATAGATGAAAAGAAATGAAAAGACTTTCATTTCGATCAGTTTATTGTACTTATAGATGGTGGGCTGACTCATAGGCGTAGGAGCCGGGGGGGGGGGGCATATGGCCCCCCAAAAATTTATTTTCGGGCAATGAAGAATTCGACGACCTTTTTTTTCTATTAACGTTTAGAGAAAAAATATAACTAACTTATTTCTATGAGATCCACACTGCCCGAAAAGTATTTTCTCGTCTATTTCTTGTCCACTGCATATCCGAAAATATGCCCGAAGCTCTTTTATGATAGGTAAGCCCGACAATTATATTATATTGATTATATATAATCAATATAATATACTATATATTGAGCATATTGATTTCGATATATATACTATATTGATTATATTATATTGATTTCGGGCAATTTTCTCTTATGCCCCCCTGAATTACTTTGAGCTCCTACGCCTATGGGCTGACTCCATTGACATTAATCTTATTTCGAATTCCAACATTACCAAAGGTACTCTTGCGTGCACGCCAACCTACATTCGAGACCACATCGTTTCATATCAACGGAACGACTATATCATATGCCCTGTCAGGTCTTCTCCCTGCACCACTGACAAGGAAATCCCCACTGGAAATACCCTGGAGTACTTTCCCGGTCAACGCCGAATCTCCCGGTTAATGAGCAAGCTACATGTACCTTAATTTCTCAGTTACCGTTGCTCTTGTCCTTAAAATATATTTCGCCATGTCATCGTGCTGTCCACATTACAAATTTATTTACATGTAATTAACCCGTGAAACACATTAATTCATTAATTTCAAATTTCAGAAAAAAACAGAGTGCTTTGGGATATTCAGTTTTGAATCTGAGGCTAGTAATGAACATACTGTAATAAACAAAATGATTTTTTTGTTAGTTGACGTTTGAGATACAATCTTCAAGTATAGAAAAACATAGAATTTCTGAGAATATTTGAGAAAAAAATTACTTTAGAAGTGGGATTGGCATCAATTGGCACTCTTTGTAAGTAGTCAGTTTGAAGTGGTTCTCTGATTAAAACGTTGGTGAAAAACAGATTTTACTGAAAGTAATATATTACGATACGTGAAGATAAGACAGTTGGTTTCACCATTCAACACAGGGGATTTCTGGATGAACATAGTGTATCGTTATGTGATTAATTATCGCTTGGCGATGGCTATTCGTAGTTGAGGAATCCCGCGAAAATTATTACACGTATTGACAATCGACCGTTTTGTCCAAACGAACGTGCGACGTTTCGGCCACATATAATTGAAACCATCGTAACCATATATAATCAGGTATAAATAATCAAATCCTTCTGGACTCACGTTTTACATCAAATACATTTAACCCTGGATATTTTCAATTAACCCCTGAGGTAGGGTGCATTCGTTTGAAGAAAATAAAAAGGAGGATGGATGATCATTGGCATGATTCGGACTGGAATCTAGCCGATACCTTGCATAGATAACCGATTTCCTGACCAATATCCCACACCCTACACGTTTATGAGCCAGAAGGAAACGAACAAGAAATTGATATACTAGTACGAATTGTTATTATTCCGTGAATGACTGGTTTCCGTTTAATACTCATTGACTATAGTAAACTAAACTGTACTTAATACCGCCCTCAGGATGTATTAATACATAACAGGTGTGCGCACTGGAACTATTTTCTTGTAAAAACAAACAATTGAGACAATTGTTGAAGATTGGGTGGAAATTGGCCGAATGGTAAACACCACCTCTAGAGTCATAACATATCAAATCCCACATGGGTAATACTGAAACGAGTTCCTAGTTCACGTCTGGTGGAAATTAACAGATGGAATAAGTCGATATCATATTAGTGCAAAAATGTCGAATTAATCCTGATAAATTTCAGGGGAGCCAACGTGGATGAATGGTGCAGCGTCGATGCAAACGATCAGGTCGCTAGACCATGTTTCAGTTCTATGTATTTGAAATATTTCAGCTATCCACACTCTGTGAGATTCCAGGTGGCACACTGTATATCGGGGTTCGGGGGAAGAACGAATGGAACGACAAACTTTGGCCGACGACTTGTGGGAGGAAGCCCATCTTCAGTAGCCCTGTAGGTGCAGAAAGTGCGATGCTATTTCATTTCTACTCACAAGAACAGATGTCTAGTCGTTCGGGTGGGACTAAAACCGAGATCGCGTGTACACATTGGCCTACGCCTGTCTTCATTTTTCATTTCTACTCTACACAGTTTTGGTAGGATAACATAGTTAAAGGCCTCAATACCGTTTAATCGATTGGAATTGTTTCCGTTCAATTGGACTTAAATTTCTCACATTCCGGAATATATAATATAGCGCGCGGGGGAGTTGATCGAATTAGATGGTTCATCGCAAAATGAATGAACGTGGGCACTGGGAGGTTTTATTCAGTTCTTGGCGTAGATTCACCTTATTGCATGAGCTATTAAGTTGGAAATATGTTTACCATTCTGTGTGCATAATGTCAACAATCGTGTTTGATATTTATATAATGTAAGTAAAACGTTTATTAATGCCGCATGTTCTTCCTGCTGAAGTGGTGAATTAGTTTACTTACAGTCTTAGTCAAAATCTTTTAATCAAATCCCCATAAACTTGATAAAGTTTCACTATAACCCACGTACAGTCTTTTCAGAAGACATCATCCCCAGTGCGATATACACTAATTATAATAATACCACAATTGATTGCCGGAAACAACACCCAAAGAAGACCTATAATTTCAATGCCACTGAAACAAAGACCGGTGCCACCTAGACCCGTTTACGTTATATAAATTTAAAGGGCCAATTCCGATTATATTTAGAGGAAAACTGCTCATATTCTGGTATATATATTCTGGTATCATCTTTACAGTTCGAAAAGTTCCAGAGACTGGATATTCGAAGTCATACCTTTAATTTTTTAATTTCATTGGCTAACACTAAAGACTCACGATTATCAAATCCCTTTTGACCACGATGAGGGTACTTGAGGATAGATGTCTTAGATATGGCTTATTTAATGTAATGTATTCATGGGTTACACCTGCAAATTGGAAGAGTCAAGAGATATCGTCTCATCTCCATACCCGCAACGTTACTAAGATAAACAGGTTAATGCAATTCTGATACAACAAGATGTTCCTAGAGAAAGGACTTGAGATTTAAGTATCTTACCCTCGCGTGTCAATCAGTGGTAACTAAAACCACGCTTTAATTGAAAGAAGCTCTAGTAAATAAGTGAGGTAATTTACATCATCTGAGTAGCCCCTCTTGATCTTCGTTATATAATTATAATATTTATTATTGCTTTTGTCATTTGTCTACAGGATATGTCAGTCTCGTTTCGTTGATCGGTTACATGAGAAATGAATCATCAAGCCCAGTTCGCACTGCGGGATTGATACGAAAGTGTGCCTGTCATTTGTAGGAGACAAAATTCAGCCGTTTACACCGTGGCGTGCACGAAAAGATCCCGTGTGAAACGATTAGGTGGAAACGTCAGCACCAGCGAAGACTTTTCCATTCGATCTTCACCAATAACCATTAAAATCAAAATATCATATAAACTTTAAATATAAAAACTATGTTGAAAGGAGGGTATAGCTTATTCCATTTCCCTGTCAATAGTGCAAAAAACAGAGAGAGAAATGGGGTTTAACGCCCACTCGACACAAACTAGGTCATTTCGAGACTAACATATGGGTTAATTTTATTTGAATAATTCGCTTGCGCGTAGGGGTCTTTAGCAGTGGGAGGAAACCTGAGTACCCGGAGAAAACCCACGAGGTTGGACAGGCGACTCTACTCCTTGCCACATACGACCGGGTCAATGGTCAAGCCGGCGAGTCTGGTAAGAATGCGCGTAAAGAACCCTTGACAAATGGAATTCGAGATAAGAGTAGGCTGTAGTGCCGCTATCCGAGCTAAACGGCCCCAATAGCGCACTGCTTTGAGTACATGTCTGTTGGTTCAGACAAGAAGGACGTTAAACCCCATTTCTTTTCATTTGTAATCCGTGACACGTCAAAGTTTGTTCGCATAATGTTGAATAGTTTGACACCTGTACCCTGGATGTATGTTATTTGAGTTTTGAAGATTGTGTAAAACTCTCTGTTTTTAACTTTGTCGACACTTCACACAGAATTCGTTTGAACAAACTTGATAGTTTTTGTTTTCTTGTAAGAAAGCTGTTGACAACCTACTGTTGACAATATTGTGTGCCTATTCCTGACGTACTAATTTACACAAGGTTTCTGCCAATTCAATGATTAACAGACATTCACACGGATGTGAAATGCAAAATAATCCGTGGGTTCTCCTTTTAATTCCTAACTGGGTTCAGATATGGAACTGGTTCAGGTTTCCACCGTCTTTGAATAAAAACAAAAATTGAGCTTCAGTCAGTTTACAGCTATATCCGATTAAAGCTTTTCGGTTCAATATTCGTTTTCTTTCATTTTTTTCATATTTTTTATTTTTCTGGGCTGACAACCTTTATCACCCTGGCGTGTTTTTAATTTTCGTTTTTTTCATTTTTCTTTCATATTTTGTATTTTTGTGGACTGTCAATCTTTATCACCGTGACGTGTTCTTAATTAAAAACTGTTTTGGTCATATATAAGCTCTTATATATGTAGCGTTGAGAACCAGAACCATGAGGACAAATCGAAACTTAAGATGATTCGTGTTGTGTGCGATAATCATTTTGTTGTGTGTGCAACATGAGTAAATATTTTCACCAGGTAGATAGGCGGGGTCTAAAAGGAACCATTAAGACACCAAATTTGGTATTGCATGGAGTTAAAACACATTATTTGAGTATCACAAACGCCCACGTGTCTTACATACAACGGTTGAAAACTCTTAAATCAGATAGTAACTAAAACAACGTTTGTTTACGGAGAATGGCGTTAGAGAAAGATGAACACGGGCAGCAATGGAGAATACTAAAATACAGGATCTTAAATCATTAGAATTGTTAAACAAATTCAATATGAATATTCATCAATTAGTATATTACTGACAACAAATTATTCTAGCTTGTATCGATTTATGACATCTTGAAGTGGATTGGGGTATGCAGAGTGCCGCGGGAATTTCGATAGCTCCGAGACACAATCATTGAAGATGGTAATGGATACTGGAAGAAAGACAAATTGAACAATCGAACCATCTCTGTGCTATGAAACTCAACTCTAAGAACATAGGAGGTAAATTGCGATCAAGTGATATATATATATATGGTGATAAAAGAAAACATGGATCTAAAATAAGCCTGGGAGTCTTGTATTAGCTGGGTGTGTTATGATATTAAACCAATAGTTGTTGTATTATATAGCTGGAGGGTGGGTGTGTTTGTATTTTGGTTGTTTATCAGTTTATCAGCTGAACTACCTTTATCCGTGGTAGTGTTTTCACATTCCATGCATTACAGATCTTTTGTCTTCAGTGCCTTAACCTTTATATTACAGCAAAT
Organism: Patella ulyssiponensis; assembly: GCA_963678685.1. Taxonomy (NCBI): domain Eukaryota; kingdom Metazoa; phylum Mollusca; class Gastropoda; family Patellidae; genus Patella; species Patella ulyssiponensis. Next base: position 331,047 of record OY783232.1, on the reverse strand, counting down.
AATAAATAACGCCGAACATTATTCGGTTCTGGTAATCACAGCTAAGCGATGATGCAGGAGAACTGCACGACATATCACAGATAGAACAAACGGTATAGAAACGAAGGAACAGGGAACTTGGGATGCCTAATTTCGGTTCTAGAAATTACTGCTATTCTCCAAATATCTCATCGTCTGCTTCTATGAATTATTTTTGTTCTCATGCGGTTCTCGAATGCAATGTTGTTCGCAAAATATCGCGGTTCTAGATAGCAATATATCACATCGTGCGTTTCTAGTATATTACTATTGTTCTCAAAATATCACATCGTGCGATACTAGAAGCAATGTAGTTCACGTGCGGTTCGTGTAATTATTGTTAATGATATCGCATTGTGCGGTGCTAGTAATTATTTGTTTTCTACAAATATCGCATTGTGTGGTTCTAGCAATTACTGTGCTTAAAATGGGGCGTTGCTATTAATTAATAGCATCGTGTGGGCCTAGTACATTGCTGACTTATCAATGGTTGTCTCTCATCTCCTCAGAAAACATTTTACAATCATCAGAAGTTATCAGTAATAACTGACTGTTTCTATGGAGTATATCACCAGGCAGGTATGAACCTGGTGTTTTATATCTTACTACTCTATCACAGGTTATACTTTCATCCATTACCAGAAACGCAGCTTGTTGAACCAAGATGGAGAAATGTGGAGGGTACAGTAGAATCTGTACAAGCAGTCACTCCTACTCAGCGACATCTCCTTGTAAGCCGTCACTTTTGCTTCATCTTTGTAATCAACGGCCACTCCTTTAACGCGGCCAACGGTCACTATTTTACTTATACATTTAACAATACATCGCCTATTCAACTGACATGTACGTCGTAAGCTATGTGAATTTCCCCAAACGCATCCCTTCTGTAACGTGAGATATTTGTAGTATAAAGAAAAACAATCTCCGTGTGTCGGTTGTATCTATTTTGCTCTACTATTTTATAAAATCATTTGAGTGATTTTGAATCCTTTGCAAACTAAAAAAGTGTGAAAGTTGAATCTCTAAAAGTAATATCAGTTCATAATTGGTTCAGTTCCTTTCAGTATATACAAAGGTATGGCAAATTTAAAAATTTCCCAACATTGGGTGTCCTCTGCGGTACGGATGATACAAACAAGCCAGTACCACTTCTAAGGAGAATTGTTTGGATGGGTCTCTTTTTCAACTGATTAAATCTATGTCCACATCTCTAAAAGGAATACCTGTTCTAAAATCCTGTTCAAGATTTACAACGAAATGATGAATCGCACACGTTCGGCATTTATCTTCAGAGAATATAAACAAGCCAGCGTCACCTATAAGGGTTGGGTAATATCCTTTGATGAGCCTATTTTAACCGACTGAAACAAAGTCGGGAGACTATCTACCATTGGTATTAGCTTTTTTTCCTTGTTAATTTGTCAATAATCAATTTTAGGCTGGATTAATCGTGGAAAATTTTATAAACTTGTCCGAAAAAATACAAATGAGGTCCAGCAAGTATAAGAGTGAGAAGAATAACAGCAAAGTGCGTTGAAAATCAAGCAAAGTAAAACGGGTTTCATCTTTCCATATTTTTACATCAAGCTGTCACTGTCATACATCATCTGTTTCTAACATCATCATTCACTAGTCTACTAAATATATAAACACTTTTCTATGGATCAAAACACTTATAAACACCCTTTATAGTTTTTACCTTCTGTACACTGCTCACAACCACCCAGAACATTCACACAATCAAAGTAAAGGGGTGTAATTAAAACGGATATGTCTATCAATATTAAGCGAAATGATGAATAATCCCCCATTTGATTTATTCAGTTACCCTTTAAAACAACTGGACAAATCAAGACGGACATACTCCGTGCAGTGTGCTATATAAGTACAATGCCCGGTCTACAAAGAGTTCTTTTACGTGCACGCTTACGTGTACAAGGTAACCTGGTTTATATGTCCCATTTGAATGGCTGGACGCTGTTCCTTGCCAAATCCCCAGGTCCTAGGAGAAACCACGCTAGAAAATCGCCAATCTAATTTCTCAGCCAACGCAGGGATCAAACACGGGACATCCAGGTTAGCGAGCCAACGTCTTACTCACTTAGCCGCCGTGGCACCCGGTGTCCTACTTTCTCCCAGAGATATGTTGGTTGCAGTATTATATATATATACGTATGTTTTAGTAGACATACGAAGAAGATTAAGACGTATTGCTTTCAGACATGTTATGTACAATCAGAATATAGGTATGTGTTTAATATTCAGGACGAATTGGGTAGAAATATGTAGGCGAGAAGTAGGTAATCTCTTGTCAGTACCGGTACATGTTAAAACATGATAAATGATGGAACGATAGAGAAAGGTGAAAAACATGGAAATAACAGCTGTTAATAATTCACACACCTTACCAACACATCTTATCTTATAGTGCTATAAAATATAAACCATCCAGACCAAACCAATTACAGGAAAGTTTACAGGAAAGGATGAGGATGATGACGACGACGTTGATGACGACGACGATGATGGTGATAATGATGACGATGATGGTGATGATGATTATGTTGGTGTTGACGACGACGATCATGATGGTATCTTATACTGCTATAAATAAAAATATCACCCCGATCCGACGAATTACACTTCTATAATAAGTTTACAGGAAAGGAGAAGATGAGGATGATGATGATGATGATGATGGAAATGTTGACACGACGATGGTGATGATGATGAGGATGATGGAGATGTTCATGATTTTTGATAATGATTATAGTTCTGATGGCAGCATTAAGGTGAAGATTACTAAATAACTGATAATCCAATAGAGTCAATTAACATCATGGCGTATATAACAATGAATGTTGTTTAACGTCCTACTCTTCTGTACCTTGTGCCGATCGAGCTAATGAAGACGGGTTATGGTGTAAATGCAACCTGGGCAGCAACCTGGGCATTCCAGTGTAAATGGCATTCGGCTTTACGTACAATTTCTACATTAAACATATTTTGAAACCTGCCAGTAAACCTCGCCTTGTTATACTGAAGTTAATTCTAGTTACATTTGTAGGGTATATACATGTAACTGGTTCCTTATGATCTACGGACTAAAATAGACGAGGAATTCGCTGAATATTTTACCAGACTTATCATACCTGTATTTCGACTACAGAGTACGAATAGCACAAGAAAACACATTCATAAAACTCATCTAAACTATGTTATCTCTATAGACTATTAGAGTGAAAGAACAAGAAATGGAACCAGATAACATTATCACACTTTCACATTGTTTCACAGTTGAATATTTAATACAACAAAAAGAGAGAGATAGAGAGAGAGAGAGACAGAGAGAGAGAGGGGGGTTAGGGTAACGTCCAATCGACACAAACTAGGTCATTTCGGGACTAATCGTGCAGCGGTCTTAGCAATGGGAGAAAACCGAAGGACCTGAAGAGAACCCATGAGATTGAACAGGCGACAACCGAGTCTGTTAGCTAAATGACAGACCTTATGATACAGTGCGCACACGCTAACCATTCGGCCATCCAACACCACTGCGAAGGAAAAGACAAAACAACATCATAAGCTCATCTATGTTACATGTACATATATTACAATAAAACAACACAACACAAAGTGTTACCAGTAAATACCAGATACCTTTATTACATTTACAATGTTGAATATGTGATACCATCGAACAATGTGATTATCTCCACTTTGCCTAATAATCGCACTTAGCCAAAGCATTGCTCGGTAGAAAGACCGGTCCATTATAAAAGTACCCAGCTTTCTTCGAAAGGCAGTAGTCAAATACGAAGCATTACCAATGAATGCCACATTATTACACACTTGAATAGTTGATAATTTGCGAGCATGTCAGCGCCACAATGTTGAACCATTTCAGCTGAATGTGAGTATTTACCATTATGAGGTCTATGTGGTTATTTACCTTCTACCAAACTTTAAAGATAAGTGGGGATACCATGGCCGCTAATTTAGGTATATTTGAGTAGTTACCTTTAAAGCTCACCGGAAAAGCTTCATATTTTTTTAATGCAAGTAATAACCTTAACATATCCTTTTTCCCTTCCAAAAGTATTACACGATCTCCAATTTCAATGTTAGCTGCCACGGGTAAATTTCAACATAAGCAATTTCCGCCGTTCTCCGAGAGTTGTTGTAACTTTCCATATTATTTGAGAAAACTTACGAAACTTTTCTGGGGAGCTTTAAAAAAGCATTAACGACATCTTGACGTTTGTTTATGACGTGTACTCAACCCAACACTAGATTTATTGCTGGAGAAAATGGATTCCTAATAGCTTTAAAAATACTCTCTATAATCAAACACAGACTAGCCTAGAGAAACATGTTTAGTATTGAAATAATTATCATACCGAATCTTATATACTGGGGTAAACCTATTCTACTTATGATGTTATGATAATTAATAAGTCGTTTTCTCTTGATGAGTCTCTTTCGGTAGATATACATGTACATATACGAACTTTTCAAGTAATAATAATTAACGGAATCTGATAGTATACAGAGGCATAACTGTTATTATAATGAATGGTACCTTTAATGCTTAAGGCAAAGGGGTGTTTTGGCTACAGAGATTTTTGAGTTCTAATGCAAACTCGAACTCTAACCAGTCAACTCAACTGGCACCAGACAGCTCCTACTTGCACATGGTAGCTCCGATTAGCACCAGTCAGCATCTCATGGACCAGTCAGCTTCTGTAACCGAAACGTTAGTGACGAACACCTCCAAACCATTTGTGACTAAACACGTCTGCCCACACTTGACATAAGTCCATTTATAATCCATCATAATAAAATGGAACTTGTATAACAGTCATACTCTTTACTTGTATAACAGTCATGCTCTTTACTTGTATAACAGCCACACTATGTCATCTTTACTTGTATAACAGCCATGCTATGTCATCTTTACTTGTATAACGGCCATGCTATGTCATCTTTATGGTATAACGTCATGCTATGTCATATTTACTTTACATGACTAGTTTCTATAAATAAATATATGAAAGTCCACTGCCCTTATGACTAAAGAAAGAGAAGAAATGTGTTATTATTTTAGGATGAGTTGAATGATATAATAGAACAAACATTGATTATATAATCTGGTAGAGAAACAAGGCTGTTGTCTATAATATGATTACAAAGACATCTTTGTTTAAATTCATTATGTAGATTAACTACATATACAATATTTATCGGGGTTTGAGGCCAATTTCTGGCGCGAGCAGAGATAACACATTCTTTACATGTTTTCTGTTTAGTACTAAAACGTCTGAACAGCAGACAAACTTGGCGGCATAAAATTAATGCAGTTTTCACATGCATATATCAATATGGCCTATATCTACTTTCGATATTAAGAAAATGTGGTTTCAAATGTTGTGGAAGGAGTAAACGTATGTTACAAATCTATTACAGTGTTCTACATAGAGCACGATACAGGATTATCTGATTTTTCTAGAACATATGACACCACTTCTCGTATATTCGTAAAACCCACATCGGCCCAATACGTATGACGCTCACTGCCCAAAAATTTAACTCGAAATCTTCCGGTCTATTCAGTGTGCATGACGGAGGTCCTTCTACTTCATTCACCGAGAATAGATTTCTTTACTCCAAATGGTCGTCATATTCAAATGTTATACCAACACAAGGTACAATTTTATGGATACACAATACTGAGTTTAATACTAAGCGACGTTTCGACGAGGATACTCTCGTCTTTATCAAGCAAATGATACAGAAATTATACTGTTTTGTAAGGTGTTTTACCTAGTTTCACATCTTGATCTCTTGTACACACAAAGACTTGTTAATAAACTTTATTAATTTTATTAAATGGAAGTAGAATAAATACTCAACAGAATACTTAGTGATTTCGACTAAAATCGTCGATTAAGGACTTATAATGTCGGTGAACAAGCTTAGTGTCCGATCTTAAGCGTAGCTGACTAAGTCTAGTAAGTCTAGTATGGATGGGAGGCTTGTCAAGGGTTTTCCTCAGGATTGAGCTTTTGAAAAGTAGCTAAACGTTAATCCCGATTGGTAAACCTTTTTTGCTATTAAATAAATGAGACCGCGTCTTTCTTTCCTCTGTGTTTCTGTATAACATATTCCAACTATGTGAATAAAATTGATATTGACGTGAGATGAACAAAAGACTCGACGAGCAAACTCTACATAACTGAGCTAACTCACGAGTACGTGATGCGTCAAGAATCTAGAATGTTCGATCGGGTATTTTACGGGGAAGACATGGTGCGTAAAACGTACACCAGACAGTCATCAATCAATAAAAAAACGTTCATGTTTAAAACATTCTATATCACTGTCATTTAAGTGGTAATAGAACTTAAATTAAATCTCGGGATTTTATGTATAATTCAAATTGTGAAATTATAACGAAATGTGTAAATAGAATCATGGCATTTAATATCATTGAAATCAGTCCGGCTGTACTAAAATTTAGTACCATCATATTCATAAACACGAAATACGTAAATCGTACGTCAGAATTACCGGAGGAAATGGAATGGGGTTTAATGGCCGGTTTTTCTGTACCTTTTGGCTATAGTAGGACATTTTGCCACGACACCACCGTGTTCGCCTAACGCTCATCGTATTATGACAAACACTGTTACTCTGGTTTTCAGATACATGTAGGCCCTACTGACACACCCCTTAAAATGGTCATATAACCCGGGTTACGTTGCAAATACAAATTACTTTCAAATAATTTCAAGACTTATAAATAAATATCATTGTCACGAAAATATAATTTGCCTTTTTGTGCGCATACTTAGAGGGAACATTACTTGGATGTATCATTAATTGAATCATGTGCGTAGAAATTTGTAAATAATACTGATATTATTAACTTTAAAGTCACGCGGTTATTTAATAATACATGTTGAGATTCAAGTTCAATATGGGGTTAATTGCGTCCATTTACTCTTGAATGATTTCAAAGAATGTATCTTCTTTCTCGGAAGAATTCATAAAAAGACAATTGAAAATTATCGATTTTTCTGATACAGTTAGCTGAATTAGAATGTGCATTCCGCTCTCTTTTTTATACAGACGTAACGCTAATGATTAATTTAAACGCTTCCATGAGAAAAAGAAACGATCGTAATGCTTGTCTGGTGTGATAAAAGTTGGTTGTTTGTATTTTTATCGTCATTATTTCCACTTATTTTGTTTGTAAACTATATAACTGCATCACACGGGATAAAATCATGGACATTATTTGTTTAAAGGTGATGTACATTTACGGGAAACGGGATGATATTTGGCTTAACGTCCACTTATCTGCACCAACTCTGAATAATCCGGGTGGTACTTGGAGAAACCTTACCTGGGCCGTACCGTGTCCCCCTAACCTTCATCGAATTACGCTTGTCAAAGGTTCATTTACATAATCATCGGTATGTGACTGCCCACTCCCACCACTTCGTCGTGCATCATGGACAAGAGTTTGAGAGATGACCTCGGTTTTTCGTACCATCCGAGCAACGATACAGGAAATCGACCTGGCAAATCTCAAGGTGCTTTACCTGTCATAATTACTGCATTAACGTGACTCAATGCTTGTGGGACACTTTAAAGTCACCATGGTCTAATACCACGATACGACTGATGGTATTAAACCTTCTCACGGGTATTAGTCAACTAATTATCAACAATCTGTTAATTACCATTATCACAGCAAGGAACTCCTTAATTAGTGTTACACTCTCACTCAACAATATGCCACTCCGTGCTTCTTTCTTTTATTTATGAAACATACGATACCGAACACCTCAACTAACTAGCGTAACATCATTTAATTATCGAATCGTTCTAATCTATTTAAAATCGGGTCCATCCGATGGCATCGAGGGTTGATTAAGGTTGTGGCATGTTGATAAATTAATAATGTATGTAACAGTTAAGGTCTAGAGAAAGATCAGGAATAGGCCGAGTTAGCTGTTGAATAATGTCTCTTTAATAAAAGTCCAACACAAATAATCACTGAAGCGACCAATTACTCCTATTTCATTATTATATTGCATGTTTGGTTAAACGTTTAGATATTTCGTAACACCGCCATCATTAGATGAGTAACTGGGTGTACAGCTATCTAATGATGATGGTAATCAAGTAATAAGTTTACTAAGTTCTTGCCAAATACTGGTTCGTGGGTGTTAAATTTATAAAATTACATTCCATAATGATGATGGGGTGAAACCAGAAAAACAACTATGTATATGTTTCAATGACATCACTAGCAAACACGTAATATTAGTGGACTCATAACGAAATATTCTACTCAAAAGCATGAAATATTAATGTCTGTAATCATAGACTGTTTGTTCTAAGTTATGTTGAACAAAATGTCCCGCAAGAACACTTACCAACCATTGCAAGAACAATAAAGCATTTGTTGTTGAGTATCATTAGTAATTATGCAAATGAACAAATGATTAGAGGTCGCATGGAATGGTGATTTTACTATTCGAATATTCAACATCAGTAGTCGAAAAGCATTCGAAAATACCATTCAATGGAAATCAAGCTTTAGATCGTTTTTAGAGCATGTTTAGTTTTAGAAAGTGTAAGTCTTACACATCAATATAATTTCCTTTATCTGTTTGTCTGATTAGATGATTTTATTTAATCAATATTACTAGATATCTTAAAGGAGACAAAATAAAATTCTACTAGTTTTAACAAAGAAGGTATTATGAACACTATATACATGTAAGAGTTGATTAAACTCTAATTAAGTGTAATGACTCAGCTATCGTTTGCTCAACAGTTATTCCGTAATGTCTACATGGACAACTATTCCAGCGTTGTCAGTGATGCAGGACGGAGGGCCTGGCATGGCCGTTGTCTAGTCGTTTGGATGAGACGAAAAACCTAGGTCCCGTTTACACATTAGCGTGCACGTAAAAGACCCCTCGACAATTGGAAGTCTAAATAAGAGTAGGCCGTATTACCGCTGTCAGGGCAAAATTGCCCTAATATCACACGGTATGGCGTTAGTCCGTCTTCATCAAGTTCGGAGCAGAACAGTAAGACGTTAAACCCCATTTCATTTCATTTCATTGTATTTACTTGAATAATATGAATGTTTATCACATATTCGTTCTAATCACACTTGTTTCGTTTTTACGGCGACATTGGCGCGAATATAAAATATTTTTAAAAAATGGAAATGCTCAGTTTCAGAAATATCACTGGTACAGAGCAGGGGTTGTACCAAGGCTATACTACACCACAACACAAAGAGCGCTTTGGTTCACAAATTCGGACTTGATTTTCACTTATACGCTGACGACACCCAACTGTATATATCCTTCAAGCCATCAGACCCGGACAGTTTTAATCTATCCAAGTTCAACATTGAAAAATGTATAGATGATATAAAACTCTGGATGTCACAGAATTTCCTTAAACTCAATGATGAGAAAACAGAGTACTTGGTAATTGGTTCAAAACACAACCTCTCTAAGCTAGATGATGATCTATCCATCCGTGTTGGTGAGACATCCATCACTAATTCTACTGCAGCCCGAAACATTGGAGCAATCTTCGATTCTAACATGAATATGGAGTCCCAAATTAACAATGTGTGTAAAGTAGGCTACTTCCACTTGAGAAACATTGCCAAAATTAGGAAGTTTATAACAATAGATGCAACAAAAACACTTATACAAGCCCTAGTAATTTCTAGACTAGATAATTTCAATTCACTGCTGTTAGGTGTTCCGAATAAATCGCTGGACAGACTACAAAAATTACAAAATTCAGCTGCTCGTCTCATCTCAGGTTGTTCTAGATATGACCATATAACTCCAATACTGTTTAATCTCCACTGGCTCCCAATTACTTATAGAATTGAATACAAAATTCTGCTCTTCACCTACAAGTGTTTAAATGACCTAGCACCACTATACCTCTCGCAACTATTGTGTTTGTACAAGCCATCTCGTCAACTTCGCTCAAGTAACGATAACTTCTTGCTGATCGAAAGAAATGCAAAACAAGTATCGGTTGGGGAAAAGTCTTTCTCAATAAAGGCACCTAAATTGTGGAACAAATTACCACTTAACCTAAGGAACTGTGCATCACTTTCAACTTTTAAAGCAAATCTCAAGACGTTTTTATTTACCAAAGCTTTTTATTAAATGTGATACGGTGTTGTTTTCATATTTGTTTTCTACTATTTACGTGTACTTTTATTTGCATGTATTGTATCTTCCTTTTAAGTTTGTAAAGAGCATCTGGGCACTCTATAGGTGAAAGATGCGCTATATAAATACATCATCATAATAATAATAATAATAATAATAACTAGATCTAAAAGAGACCTGGGGCCATTTTAAGTGTTAATAGAGGTCGCTACTTGTCTCGTCAACTGATGTCATTTATTAGCCTATAAGACGAAAAGCTTGCTGTTGATGTTTGAACATCTGCCAATAGACACGTGCCATCTATTGTCAGTCCTACACTCGTCACTAAGCTATTCACCTCAGATTTCATTTTTTGTTTACTTGTATTATATGTTATTTGGATTCAATTAACGTTAACATATTCACTTCGCGAGTTGTTCAATTCGAGCTCTGCGCCTCAAATTCACTTAGCTATGTTTCTATCTATGCTCTTTTATGATACATGTAGTTTTGATACAATTGATATTAAGATATTCATTAACCTCACAAGTTTTTTTAATGTTTATAATGCTCTTTATGCTAGATTTGATACACGCCAACCCAAGCTATTCAAATCAGGATTGCTCTGGGCTATAACAGATTATATGTTTATTTCGTGTAATATTTTATCTCCTTTCCGCTGATCTTTGAATTGGCCATTTAGTTATTCCATTCACTTCAAATACTCTTCATTTCTATTTCTGTTTCTATTATGTGATTTGTGATTGACGCTAAACTATTCATCTAAAACTTCACTTCTCTTCGCTAATATCCCGTTTCTAATTTTGGTGACATTCGAGTTATCTCACAAGTACGCCTTAGCTTGCTATTTCATTCTACTGTATATATTATTTCAACTACATTGGACATGGTAGTTATTATTTTACACTATCAACTTGGCTGGAAATGACAGTTATTATTTACAAGTATATGCCGATCTGGACAAGATAGTCATTATTTTACAGTATATATTATTTCAACTACACTGGACACAACAGTCATTATTTTATATTATATGTTACATCCACTTGATTGGACCTGGCAGTTATTATTGTATAGTATACGTGTATATTATGTAGACTGGACATGGCAGTTATTATAATATATTATACCATCTAAACTGAACACTATTATTTATAGTTCATATTTTATAAACTTTGACTGGACACGACAGTTATTATTTTATAGTATATATTATATCAACTAGACTGGTCAGCTTGGTACATTTTTATCGATTTCAGTTATCTGACTTGTTGTAACCTTTGTCCCAAAACGAATTATGATAAATATTATACATTCAATTAGCGTAAATTGATTTTCCTGTGGCCTAAAGAGTGCAAATTAGTTAAGAATAGATTTCTTTGTGCTGTTTTATGGACGCCATTTCATCCCTCTGTGATCGATTAATAGAAAGTTTTCTATTCTTGAAGATGTCGACATTTGGTCCGATTAATTTCCTGTATTTGTTCAATAAAATGACCAACTGTGGACACGTGTCACATTCAATGACAGTCATTCATAACAGAGAAATTAACATCAAACGTCTTTTAAAGTGCAGTTCATCGACACGGAAGTAAACAGTTCCTGGCTTTTGTATCAAGAATCATGAAAAAAAATTATCCAAGGATGTGATGGGATTGTCAAAATTCTAACAATCTATATTATACTATGACATAGGAAATGGGGTTTAAAGTCCTATTTTTCTGCATCAACCGGACCTATGCAGATGGGGGAAAATATTAAGGATGGTATCTAGAGGATATTCGTTTGGTTATCCCTAACCCTAACCCTTAGTTGGACCATGTTTGATTGCAAACAGGTTTTCGTTCGAAATTCAATTTGTTTTCTATTAGGAACCCCCACCCCATCCCGCCCCATAAAGCCTAACACTACTAAAGTCCCGGAAAAGGAAATCTGAATTAATACGTCAAAAATGTCACGAAAATGTGAAATAAATATCATATAATTTCATCTATCTCACACAGTTGAGAGATGATTGAAGAGCCAATGGTAAAAAAAATCAATTCTTATTTGGGTCATATAAAACATCAAAAGGTATTTCAACGTTCTTACCGCCACTCTAACGAGACGATGTGTTGAATGACCGGTTAGTCAGAGTAGGGTCTGAATGAATGTCCAGTTGTACAGATGTTACAAATCACCACTTGAGATTATTCACCGTTATATGATCTTTGAATGGTCCATTAATCAAATGAATAAATGGACCTCAGTCAATGGTCACTACCATCCTTTATTCAACTCAAATTGACTACGACGAAACTAGTTTTGAAGTTTAATATTATGGTCACCCGATTTGTATCAGATCAAGAACAGAATACACTCTACACCCTCCCATATACGACCGAACTATTTTAAGCCATATTGCTAGTTATATTATATTATAAACCCGAATCAATATCGCAACCTGTGCACATAGTCATTCATTTACACGATATATCAAACTCACGATACCGATATTCATACGTCTAAACAGTAAACATCGAACACATTGATACTAGCCAGTATTCAAAATGTTAAGTCCGATGGATACGAGAAATAACAGGACATTTAACGATCTACGTTCCTGTACCGGGTTAATGAAGATGGGCATACACGGTATAGTGCGCCATAGGGGAAATGTTGTCCGACCCGAGGCGTTTCCGACTAATCTTCTCCAACTGTCAAGAGAAGGTTTACGTGCATGCCAACAAGTACACAGACTGACCGCTTTAATAGACGCCTTTCCTTGCCAGTCGACGAAATATATACATGCAACCTTAAAATAGGCCCAAAACATGGCTATTAAAAGGATCATCGACCCGTGTAGTCATATCGATTCCTATTCAGATTGAATTAAGATATAAAAGAAGTAGTTCTTGTCGCTGTACTAAAGACGCTCTGTTGTATCTAATAGATGTTTGAAATCACCGCCCGGACGTGACAGCTGTCCGGCACTACAACATGGCGTGTTTATTCTGTAACCGTACAATACAGTCACCCTCTGTCAATCCTATACTCAATCTTTGTCTCACCCTCGAGGGACCAAATTATAAAAAAACACACAAAGACTCGACGTTAAGGACATATCTTTATAATTGGTGAAATCGGGCAGATAATGACAACGGGATAAATCACGTCCCTTAAGTCAATCATCGTCCGAATTCAACCAGAATGAGTCTGCAATACAGACATGTCTGTTGTTTTAAATAATAAAATTTAATTATTAAAGACGCTGATTTGTCATTTGTACCTTTTCGGACAATACATGTACCTAATCAAATTTTCACGACTTAATTCACACTAGTTTAAAATGTGCTCGAATTCATTATTTAACATTTAATTAAGAAAACCTAAGTCGAAATGTCAACAATCGATATTCTCCTGGCTTAGATTAAGTCGGATAATAAAAAGGGAGGCTCATCAAACTGTATGTGGCGCTGGCTTATTTTGACCATATCCCATTTAGGTATCGCCTGCAGTGGATGTCGAATATTAACAGATATTTAATTCTTCATATCTTTGTAAATACTGAAAGGGACTTCGATCGCGTTGGCTGATATTCCTTTAAAAGGCTCAATTTTCACAATATTGTAGCTTACAAGGCATTCTAAATCTTACCACTGACGATCACAGCCTTTACCAAAAAACACAAACACTGTAGAAAACCCATCTACATGTATATAAGTAACTGGTCTCATTTTATTAATATAATTAAAGAGATTAAGCGGAGATTATAACAAATAAGTCCAAGAGAAACTGACGTAATCTTTTTTTTACAAATGGAAAATTTTCTAAACGAATTAAGCTTAGTCCTAAAAGGGGGTGGAGTCGATGACAGATATCGCCTTGTTCTTGGTGACAAAAGTTATATTGCTCTGTCCCCCGGGGGATCCATGTTTTGAAAAACAACAAAGTCGTGTGGAGTTTGAGACAAAAGAGTCGAACTATCCCCGTGATTATTTCTCGTGCATTGATTATGATAAATGAGCCAGATGACCTTTGTTGTTTTTATAATGCTACTATTTTTAATGATTACAGGAAATTAACAACTGGTTTTGAAAGCATACTAGAATTCAAATTAATCTCTCTTTTTTTCAAGCTATGTTTTCTTGAATTAAAGAATGTCATTTAATGATAAATTTCAGTCGGTACCTTAACAGTGAACATTATCACAGACAATGCATCATTGAGACTGGACATGTGGGAATCAGTTACTGATGCTACTTATAGTGGGTAAGAAGAAAGTAACCTCGGGGCAAATAGGCACCTCCAGTGTCACTTGAGAAATCAGACCAGCTGTTAATGGATGAGAAGAGGCAACTGTTCGGTGCACTAACCCCTTGCCGTTTACTAAAAAACGACTAATTTGGCGATTTATGCTTAATTTCGCAAAACTGGAGATATGGTAATCTTGGGGAAGTCTAGCATTATCAAGTCATTCGAGCAACGGTCACATCCGATCGGCTTAACGCAGACACCTTAAATGACAAACAAAAGGGCCAAATCTCATGGTATAAAAATTACACAAACAACAGTGTCAACTGGCAGACACTTAGGATAAATTTGCGACATACTAAATGGCCAATCAATAATACCAGATCGATGTGTAGACATATTAATTCATGCATTGATAGCGAGAGAGAATCATAATGACAAAGCGATTAGGATATGATATCCCTTCAAACAACGGTACCAACTTTAATCGGTCCTGTAGACACCTAAATTCGTATAGAAAATCACTCAAACAACGGTGCCAACTTTTAGTCGGTCCTGTTGACACATAAATTCGTGTAAGGAATCAAAATGACGAAACGACCAGGATAGGACATCCGTTCAAACAACGGTGCCAATTTAACCCTGTTCATTTCTGTCCGTCCTGAACGGTGAGTTCATCTAGCTCTAATCTGATGTCTCGATGTAAACAATGGCGTCACTTGAAGGACAACTCGCTAATTATCACCGTTTAAGATAAGATCGTCATCTATTTAAATATCCTTTAGTTTACTTGTTGATGTGTATACCCAACTTATCACACCTGTTATCAACAAGTAACTAACTTATTCACACACTACAAGATAACATGACCTAAACGCCATTTGGGAGACTAAATACCCCCATAGCTAATTTTACGAGAAAAGTACAAAGAAAGCAAAATATTATTGATAAAATTTCGCAAATTTTAAACCGATTCACTACTTTAAAATGATCTTGTTCGGCTAAAATTTGTGATCACGATTTTGTTTAGTGGTATCGTTTCATTTCATCTCGCCCACCAAACCACCGCCACCACCCATGTTGAACGTCCGACTGAACAAATTGATTTGTGTTTGATGTTAGTCTCAACTATTTACCGTGTTTTACAGTGGTGCCATCAATATAAGCACCCTGGAAGCAGCATGGATTCCATATACATGTACAAGATGGCTTGTAAAATGCGATCTACAGATAATAACTTAGCATGAATAATAAAATATACCACTTCGATTTTCTGCTGATGTATAATTCATCAAGTGGAATACTCTGTCCTTTATGGCAGTATTATACTCGAAGACTGATAACGTCAGGGACAATAAACGATGACAAAGTTCTTAAAAGCTTCGCATCTGTCGTTTAAAATAATCGAAATCCAAGTGACAAGATGTAATGAAAATCAAACCCCATGACCTCTGACGTTAGAGAAATGTCAACGTGTTCCATAATAACGAACTACAAGGTGATTCTTCTTTTAAATAAATGAACAGTGTTATCAGATGTTCTAAACCGAAAAAGCATAACCCGGCTAGTGTACGTATAAATGGTATTTACTTTGACCTCAGCAGCTAATCTCCGGACAATGGTCGCTTAACAAAAAACACACGGGAAAAGTTAACCTAATACCAAATACAAATAATTGTGTTGGCTATGTGCCCCCCCCCCCATGGGAAGTGATATATAGTGTTCTAGAAAGAGGGTTACATAGTGGATACATAAACAATTCGTTTCCACTCACTGTAAGAGTCACGCCTTCTTTTATTGAATGAACTGATATAGATTCAATTCAACCTTGTTTCATTGATGAAATCATTCTGTACGAGAAATACTTTGACCCAAACCTTAAATACATCGTGCACATGTTGTGGAGAAATACTTTGACCCAAACCTTTAATACATCGCGCACGTGTTGTGCATATTACATATCGTAACTTATATTTATAATCTACCCAAGTTCTACATACTTTTATTACCCATCTTTTATATCAATCTAAACACAAAAGAGAAAGATGCTGCAAAATGTCAAGCCTAAAAGGCACGTGTTTATGAACGCCCCGCGCAGAACATTTGGTACAAAATACTAGTAGACCGGATGATGACATCACGACCTTTCCACGTGCAGAAGAGGCGAAACCTTAGGGGTCAACCTCCCCCTTCTTTCAGTCAGCCTGCCAAAATTTGCCTTCCTCAAATAAAACATGTTTTTCTTAGCGAGCAACCTTCTGTTCAATATGTGAATTGTTTGTCTGTCTCAGCTCAACAATATAATATTCCCATGATGAACCGTTGATTCCAAACCAACGCCCAGATAAAATTATCCCTATTATTCACAATTCGACCAATTACCGCCTCAACACTACACAGATGAAATGATGTGGAAGGAATCGTCCCTAGTTTCGAGGTGAGTCATAGGGCAACTGTAGTTATTCCATCCTAATACCACGAGAATATTGATGACGAATAGCATTATTGAGTCTAAAACAGTAAATCAACAAACCGAAACTATGCCAAGATTTCAATTACATTTATCAATCATCGGTCTGGGTCAACAATTGGCGAATTACCATTTCCTTTCCTTTTTGTTTAGATTCTGAACTATAAATGGTCCAATGCCGAAAACATATCTTCCTTAATTAAGAATTCGCTTCTGTTTCAATATTGTTCTATACATATAAGCAATTTACCAAAGTAAATGAAATGAAATGGAGCTGAACGTCCTATACATTTGGACCGACTGGGCTAACGAAGACGACTTTATGCGTCCGAGGCACCCTGTGTTTCCAGTCAGTCAACCGTCCTTGTCCTAACCTGTTGTTTCAGTATTCGGTCGACAGCTTATACTTTTGTCTAAGTGCTATGGTTATACGAACAGCGATATGACTGATACACGTTTGTAATCGTCAGTATTGTTTCTCAAGATGAAATGACTGAGGTTTAACCGCCCTACAATTGCCGTAAATGTAGTGTCGCATGTTCTTGCAGATCGGTGCGAACTATATGCTCTATATATACTCAGGTAGAAAAAGAAAACCAATACAGAAACACAGATGAAATCAGGCGGTGACTTGCTTCCCAGACAGATCATGACCAACAAGTTACGAGAGAAAAACACGTGGATTTAGTTGTTTTTGGACTTGGAGGGACGGAAGAAAATACACTGCTTCCAGATCTTGCGGGAATAGAATTGTTCCAAAATTGTTCCGAAGCGGAAAATATGTAAAACACATTATGGATTTGACATTTCAATACATGAATTTGACATTTCAGTCAATACACCATTAATATGACATTTCAATAGTAATATTGTAATGATTCTATGTACATTGTAGTAAGCTCAGTGTGCATTACCCACCAAAGTCCTTATATGTATTGGAACTGGTGCATAAGGTACATGTACTAGCTCGTTAGCCGGAAGGCCCCGATTTCGATTTGTTTGCCCAAGTCGATGGTGCGGGATAGAGGGTCGTGCACGAAACGGTGCATAATCGTTCGGATCGAATAAAAAAAAACCCAACAAAGTTCCGTGTACAGACGGGCACTGCTGTCCGGGTAAAATGTTTCCATAGGAAACGCGACACTTTTTGTGGAACAGCAAATAAGTCCAATATGATATAGATGTATACTGAAACATTCATTTATGTGCGCGCTTGTCTTGTCAGATGCTATGTGAAACAGGGTACTGCAATGGTTCAGTGAAAGATTGTGTTTTCTCAAACGATTTGGAAATGTGGACGTTTGGCACAAAATCTTTATTTTGTCATACTGGTCTGAATACCTCTGTGCATGACAACTCCACAAGTGAAATAAAAATATACCACGGACCTACGGTGGCTCAGAAGGCAAGACGCTGACTCGTTAGCCTTGAGGCTAGGTGCTCCATCCCTGCATTGGCCGAGAAAGTTCATCGGGATTTTCCGGTGTGATTTCCCCCGATCAGTGGAGCAGGATAGGTGTCTAAGAAAGGGACAGTTGTCTAGTCGTTTGGATTGGACAAAAAACCGAGGTCCCGTGTATACATTCGCGTACACGTAAAATATCCCTTGGCCGTTGGAATTCGATATAAGAGTAGGTCAAGTACCGCTGGTCGGGCACCTTCATAGCACACTGTATGGTGTATGTCCGTCCGTATTTACCCAGTAATTAAACCCCATTTTATTCCTTCATTCAGAGCGCAGTCTTATACACGTTGATAAAAAGGTTTGAAACGCAACAAGATGTTTGGCATAGAGTTCGTAGCTGTGGTACAAGGATAGCTTACGGGTAATACTACTGACAAAACCCTAACCCTAGTCATAAAAAAACCGGAGTATTATCTACTCGACCGTTAATACATATAGCGATCGAATATGTCGAGACATTCTATAGATATAATTACAAATCAATACCAGGGAGGGAAAATGGTATTTTATTTTCACTGCCAAGATATTATAAAAGGCGACATTCTCGATTTTAAAAACATTCGAAAACAAATCAATAAAATATCGAAGGCACAAATAAAACTCATATACAAGTCAGTTAGTGCTTAGCGAGGAGATTAAACATTGAACAATCAATACACTGTGACAAGCTAAAAACTAAGACAAACATATAATATAAAGGTAGTAAAGAAATGTATTAAGGAACTTACCGGCATCACTGATATTAATGCGTGTTGGTAACACACTTCCTTTGAACGTGCAATACACCGTCATATCTGCGATATAAACCGAATCATACATCGGTTTTGGTTCGGGGTAATGCTTGGTAATTTTTCCATACACAACATAATCCGAATAAAAAAAACGTTCCTCCAAAGTAGCAGGTTTTTTCCCAGGAATTGGCGAACATCCACTAGAAAATTGCACAAATGCTAAGAAAAAACATATAACACTAAATAAGGCCATTTGAGCTGAGATGGGAGCCATATCAGACCACGAGGTGTATAGCTAGCTAGTCAGTGATAGAACGGTACGAACTGAACGAAAGTTGTTTCTCTCAATGCTATAATCACACTGCACACACAATCAACCTGACTTCACTTGCTGGATGATAGCAGGAGCTCTGACTAGTTTATCCAGACGCACAGCAGGAGCTATTGTTGATTACGCCACTCGCGGCGTAGACTTGTTTGAACCAGCCACCCAATCTTCGATCCACTATGAAAGAAGCAGACGACTCTGCACGCAGCGTGCGTTGTCATTCGGAACGACACGAGCGTGACCCCGATGAAGCGTTGCGTACCGTTACTGGTGGTTTTGTCATTCTAAAATAGCTTATTATTAAACCAAAGACTGAAACACAAAAATAAACGAGCTGGCAACTTGCAAGCTGAACGAGGATTACCGAAATGTACTTTTCTGGTTAAAAATCGATCCTTAGCGTCTGGTTCGCCTTTATACCTGAATAAGGGCAGTGTGTAGCACAAAGAAAAATTTGAAATATATTGGGTAGCGTAAGCAGCTGTCAAACCTTACATAATATGCTTTTATATAAATTATAACCGGGGTTTACCACAAGAGAAAAGAATTACCAGAATTGATATTTGTTAACTCAAATGTGATGAACGCCAAACAAATGTTTTCGATATTAAATGTCGTATATCCCACTGCTAAGTCCAAGTGTGTATAGTGCCCCACTTGGTATATTGCGTGTATTTGTTATATCTTATATCCCACTGCTAAGTCCAATGTGTATAGTGCCCCACTTGGTATATTGCGTGTATTTGTTATATCTTATATCCCACTGCTAAGTCCAATGTGTATAGTGCCACATCGGGTATATTTGTGTGTATTTGATATATGTTTAATATATCAACCACGAAATAAATCTTAAACATAAATATACGAATGAAACACGTCTCGATAATTACTTAAATTATGAAGCGTGGATCCTCGCTTTATAAAACCAAGCACTAGGATCGCCTATCCAACCTCGTGGGTTTTCTCCGAGTCTTCCGGTTTCCTCCCACAGCTAAAGCCTTGTTTGTGCCGAGTGGGCGTTAAACCCCATATTCTCTCTCTCTCTCTCTCTCTCTCTCTCTCTCTCTCCCTCTCCCTCTCCTTATTAAATCAACATCGCAAAAAATTAGTTTGATGATTTATTTCGTAATTTCCTAAAAGATATGGTTTTAACCGTTTAAACCGATGGTTTCACCTCATCGTACCGAATACATATGGCTTTAATCACGAGAACCGAATATATAGCGTTCAAATCAATCGAACTGCATAAATATCGTTCAAATCAATCAAACCGATTACGTATATGTTCAACCATTCAAACGGAATAGATATGGTTTTAACGATTCAAACACCGTCTTCATTAGCCCAGCAGGAGCAGAACAGTAGGATGCTAAATCGCATTTCGTTTCATTTCACGATTCAAACCGAAATTATATCGATTCAATCAATGGAACCGATTAAATATTATAATTTCGACCAAATGAAATGGGGTTTAACGTCCTACTCTTCTGCACCTAACCTGGGCTAATAGAAGACGGGCATACGCCATACAGTGTGCTATGAGGGAAATTTTGTCCGGGCAGCGGCGCTACGGCCTACTTTTATATCGAATTCCAACTGCCAAGAGATCTTTTACGTGCACGCCAATGTGTACATGGGACCTCGGTTTTCCGTCCCATCCGAACGACTAGACTGCTGTCCTTGCCAGACTCTCCGTTCTGCATCACTGACTGGGGGGGGGGGGGCACGCCGGAAAATCTAGATGAACACACGACCTCCAGACTAGCGAGCCAGTGCCTTTCCCAAACCGAACAAATATGGTCTCTTCAACCAACCGAACCGGATATTGCTTAATCTGACTCCAGTGTTTGATAAGTCACATAGCTGGAAGTGATTGATCTTCAACAAATAGATATGTTGTAAAATGTTGGTCCATATTTATCTGGATTCAAACGATTGCGATCCGTTTAGTTATATTTACAGATAGGCTTTCAGTACAAACATTAAGACTGTCATGCTCTATAACACATTGCATAACATAACATTTACAAACGAATGTATTTGTTAGTAAGCTAATTATTGATGGCTGTTAGTACACGTGGCTTTTAAAGAAAATGTTAAAGAGTGAAATGAAATGGAGTTTAACGTCCTACTGTTGTTAAAACAATATTTTATTCAATATAAATTCGTTTAAATAATCTAGCAGGTCAAGGGTCTTCGACATGTACAGGTGATCCATGCTTCGGTCTGTTAAAATCCACATCATTTAAATTCAGTCTTTATCTTTTGTTCATTGTACGGATTGAACCAATCTCCGGTTTATGCAAATTTAAATATTTAATATCACGACCACCGCGGCTTTTGAAATGAATTATTTAATGTTTGGTTTACAATCAGAACAGAGGGGGAGGTTTAACGTCCACTTGACACAAACTATACATTTCAATTTTTATTTCTGCTCATGTAGTTGTCTTTTTCCATTCCGTACGAAGGACTAACCGCTTGTCATAACGCTCGTTACTACACTACTGCCAAAAGGGAATCATCTAGAATGGACCCCCCCCCCCCAAATGTCTTGACCAACAGACGAATCAAACCCACGACTTTCTGGTTAATGAAATAAGAAAGAGGAACTCGACCCAAACATATGGCTCAGTTTTATTTAAATAAGTCAATTGCGTCGTATGGGAGGAAACTGGTGGACCCGGGGAAATCAATGGGGGTTGAACACCACGACACTTGACTCAATATCTAACCTTGCGATTTCACGCACATGAGTTAAACCGCTAGAGCCCCCCCCCCCCCACACCCACACACCCACATGGCTACTAAAACGACCTATTTTTATATTTTTTAAAAAAAGACTGTTAAACATCTGATTTTGATCACCGGGACTATACGGCCACAGATAACTAATTATTTCCCCATTGACTTCAATGTTAATTCTTGTCTCTAAGACCGCCTCGAACTTTTTCCCAAATTTTCGTTGAGTAGAACGCCTTGTGACACAGATGGAGCAACTTGTGGCAAACTGTTGTCCAAAAGCATTATGAGGTTCACCAGCAAAAACTTGAGATACATAAGCTAGATGTCGAGACAGCTAAGCATCTAATTTTCGGCCCTCCCTTTCAACATAACCAACCTCACAACTCTTGTATCCTTCCGCCTAATAATCATGAATATTCACCAAAACCTGACCCTTTTTTTCGATTCTACACCAAAATGTCAACACAAATCGCCATGCAAAAGGATGAAAAAGGGAAAGGGAGAGAACAACTAAAAATAACTATGGCTCTGGCAGGAGTATTTGGACACAGATCACCAAATATTCATGGGCCGTCAGCCACGAAACAAGGGCGAACGTTATTTTTAGTCTTTCTCTCCCTTTCCCTTTTTCCCCCTTTTGCATGGCGATTTTTGTTGAGTTTTAGGTGTAATCGAAGAAAAGGCTTCTGAAAATACATTTTCTGCCAGGTTTTGGTGAATATTCATGATTTTGAGGCGGAAGGATACAAGAGTTGTGAGGTTGGTTACGTTGAAAGGGAGGGCCGAAAATTGCATGGTTAGCTCTCTCTACTTCAAGCTTGTCTATCTCAAGTTTTTTTTATGAAGAACCTCATACATGCTTTTGGGCAAGAGTTTGCCACATGTTGCTCCATCTGCGGCAGAAAGCGTTTTACCCAACGAATATTTGGGAAAAAGTTACAACCGGTCTAAGAGACGAGAATTAACATTAAAGTCAATGGGGCAGGCAATAATTAGTGATCTGTGGCCATTTGGTGATCTGTGTCCATGCCGTGCAGGATCTAGAGTAGCTTCGCCTACTAATAGATAAAATTACCTTGATTTGATTTGATTATTGATATGTTTGCACTAGATGGCCTGTTATCATGAATATTGATAGAATATGTTTTATCAAGTGAGATGTAATTATTTCTCTCTCTAATAAACAGAGGGTGATAATTAATGTATGTCGTTAAAGATGCCTTCCCGTGTACAAATTGGGTGATTGGATGATAGATGTAGACTAAACACAGATTCAAACTAATTAATCTTTCAACAATTTGCTTCAAATCTTTCTCAAAGCATTGTACTCGCGACGAAAAAGCCAAACAAATCTATTTTTAGAAGCCATGTTTGTCCCGTAACTTGATTGATGAAGGACATAGGTTCAGAATGTATCTATGGTTACGTACTGACAATTTACCATATTTATTGAAGCATAATTAAATTCTTGGATTATCTTCGGTCAACTTATTTTTCCGCTGCTTAATTGCAGAACCGGCTGTAGGTTTAAACCCCCTCAATGTTCCACAAACGGAGAAATCATTCGATTAAGAAATAACAACTTTCATGAGAATGTATCTCAAGTATTTGTTTTATAATGTATGGATTTTTAGAGCGCCCCCCCCCCCTCCCAGTGTCAACTTTTTGCACTTTCGACCAAGAGAGAATAGAAAACTTTCGGCCTTTATTAATGCTCTACTTTTTCGCAAATTCAACACAGAACATTCAAGCCAAGTAAGACGCTAAACTCCATTTTATTAAATCGTTACCAAGATAATTTATAATACTGGCCCATTAAAACATGTAATGAGTGAGTCGGTGGTATGTGATAATATATTCTATAACGTAAAATGTCACATGTATTGTAGAATACTTTTATTCAAATCGAGGTGACGAGGTTAATACGATAACTCTAATTATACCAATATCATTTATGATATCTCATTTGAGCCACTGTGGCTGACAATATTCCCGGTTCAATTCTGTTATTGGCCGAGTGATTTTATCCGGATTTACAGCCAGGTTTCGGTGGAGTTGGAAGGAGCGGCGGGTAAAGGACAGGCGTCCGGATGTGACGCGTTAACCAATCAACCACCCAACCTCCGACACTCTAACACCGTGTCGGGGGGTTGGGATGGCCTAGTGGTCTAGAGTGCCGCGCCTCGACCTCTAGCTGGCCAGTCACCTCTGGCTTGCGGCTGTGGTTTCGAGCCCTGGTGTGAGCGTATGTGGCATGGAGGTAGGGGCGCCTTCTCAACCTCGTGGGTTTCCTCCGGGCACTCCGGTTTCCTCCCACTGCTAAAGACCCCTACGCGCAAGCGAATTATTGAAATAAAATGAAACCATATGTTGGTCCCAAAATGACCTAGTTTGTGTCGAGTGGACGTTAAACCCCATTTCTCTCTCTCTCTCTAACACCGTGTCATCAGGAGAATGGAAATTACAGAATATATATTATTTTTAATTGGCCCAGCATGGTGCGTAACATGAATAAATTGAATTGTCGATAAAATGACACGTGCATTAATTATACATGATGTTCGTGTCAGGCTGTTACACAACAAATGGCAGAGAAATAAGAGATTATTTTCTATGTACACTTTAATTATTATATTGGGTGATTTTTAAATATGTACACAAAACAAGTGTTCGAGCTGCAAGGCCATATGAAAGAACACAAAGAACGAAACACAATTTATCTCCGATTTTAAAAATGTAGACAATTTTTTTTTAAAATATAGATAAAAAAGATACATATCTCTGAACCGTTTAAATTTAAAATAATGAAAGCATTCTTTTGAAAATTGAATGATATGAGAATAATGAGATATTATATCATTATAATCGAGAATATACATTTAAAAATAAATGAAAAATCGATATTACTAGAAAAACAAAGGCCACGTTGTAAATTTGAATAATTTCTGCTATCGTCAATTACTTGTTTAAAGATGCATTATGCAAGAGCGATTACTGCATATTGCTGGGGTGGGGGATGCTGAATAGTTAGCACGTGCGTGCTGTATCGTAAAGCCTGTCATTGAGTCAAATGGCGTGCTTTTTAATCCCCGGTTGTACGTGATAAGGAGTAGTGTCGTCTGTCCAACCTCGTGGGTTTTCTCCGTGTCCCCCGGTTTCCTACAACTTCTAAAGACCCCTACGCGCAAGCGAATTATTGAAATGAAATTAAACCATATGTTAGTCCCGAAATTACCCAGTTTTGTCGATTGAAAGTTGAACCCCATTTCTTTCTCTCTCTTTATCTCGCATATTGCTGTTCTTGTTTATGCTTCAAATTATTATTTAGACATTTATGTTCATAATAACAAATGAAATAGAAAGAAAAGAGGGTTTAACGTCCTACCATTCAGCCCCGACTGGGATAATGAAGACGGACATACGCTGCACAATCTCCATTATTATAACGTTAACATGGAAGACTTTCAACTTTCATCAATCCCCTAAACGACTTTCATCAATACCCTAAACGACATTTTAACTTGGGCAAAGCCGTGGAAAAGTTGATATTTTCTTTCAATGACACATGGGAAATATTATTCATTTACATTCTGTTTTACGCCCACTTCGACCTTGGGTTATACCACTGACAAGTGTTTCCTAAGAAATTTGTTAGGGATGCCACATAGTAAACTTAATCCACTCTGGACTGTTCTTTTTACTTCTTTAGACTTTTTTGTGTACACCATTGTATATTGGGTATTGTATTGTATATCGTATTATGTATGTTACACTTATTGTGTATTTATTGTATATATCATGAATATATTAGCCTTATTTTGTGCTGTAGTGTATATTATGTATGTTGATTATTATGCATGCTAGGTTTATTGTGTATTGTATTATGTATGCTAGGTTTACTGTGTATTGTATTTTTTTATATCTTTAAATTGTATTGGCGATCCTTCTCCTTGTCACGTACACTTTCGATTCCCGGTTGTACGCGACAAGGAATAGGGTAGCCCCCCCCCCCTCTATCTCTCGCCCTATCCCTCTCCCTCTCTCTGCTATTATATGCTAGGTTTACTGAGTATTGCATTGTATATTTTATATCCTTGACTTGTTGTGTATTGTATTAGACTGGCGACCTAACTCCTTGTATCGTATTATATAAGGATTATGGTATGCTGTATTGTTTATTATCTATTTTACCACTTTACTTGCAACACCATCAAATCTTTGTAATTAAAACTATTAGGCACTGATCCAAATTGGGTTTCAAATATGCAAGTCGAGAGTCACTAGTTCGTGTGCAATTACGAACCTACAATGAAGATATGCTGTTTAGCTCTCTGATAATGGCAACTAGTGACTAACTAATTGATTCTATACCAATTGTTGTAATTGTAAATGTCAACTACAGTACCGAGCGGATGTTCTCACAGTTACTATTATTTATATAGAAAATCAGCCAGTATTTACATTTATGTATTACTACTCCCGATAAATACAGATGATATACTGCGCTGATTCATCAATGTCTGTCCGTTGTATGGAAAGAGGATATTGCCATAAATAGTGAGAACATCATCAAGGTATTTGTAGGTCGTATGGAAAGTGAAATCAATTTAGGTTTACAGTTTTTCTTTTCTGTACCAATTGCACAAATGTAGTTTGCTGTGCGGAATATTTTGCCCGAGAATAACGCTATGACCGAACAGTTAACCCCTAACCCAAACGCTGACCCCTAACCCTAACCCTGCCACTTTACATTAGCCTGGTCGGTACAGAACAAGAGAGAGAGAGAAATGGGGTTTAACGTCCACTCGACACAACTAGGTCATTTCGGGACTAACATATGGTTTAATTTTATTTCAGTAATTCGCTTGCGCGTAGGGGTCTTTAGCAGTGTGAGGAAACCGGAGTGCCCGGAGGAAACCCACGAAGTTGAGAAGGCGCCCCTATCTCCATGCCACATACGTTCACACCAGGGATCGAAACCACAGCCGCAAGCCAGAGGTGACCGGCCAGCTAGAGGTCGAAGCGCGGCACTCTAGACCACTAGGCCATCCCAACCCCCCCGGTACAGAACAATACGACACAAGTTTACAAAGCTTTGGCATTGTTCGAAGAGCGCCACCCGAATAACAAGATGAGTAACGGTCCAAAATAATACGATGTTCAACACAGTTCTTCTCATTTCAGTATTTTGTTTTCTAATTGTCATCCATCTGGCGTGCTGAAGTTTCGGCGTCTGTTAAATTATGTAATGAATTGTTTTAAACAAAAGACATTGTTTATATATTGTCAATCCACATGAAAACGTTGCCCATCATTCCTATATGTTTATACCAACGTGATGGTATTTCACATCGATAACCTCGTTGAAGATAGAACATTTTATACACCCTGAAATAAAATATCATATGGCTATATTCTATTGTTCAGATGTATCTATTGTTAATTCCCAGGAAGACATTCCGTGAGTTTACTACTGTTCGGGATTTTTAGGTTGGGCGGCGGCTCACATGTTACATAAACTTTGTTACAGCGGGATAACATTTAATGAAACTTGGGTATATTCTACTGAAACTGAATCAATTTGTTGGTGTACGAACTATACACGAGATGGGGTTTAACGCCCACTCGACACAAAAAAAGGTCATTTCGGGACTAACATGGTTAAAGTTTATTTCAATAATTCGCTTGCGCGTAGGGTTCTTTAGCAGAGAGGGGAAATCGGATGAAGCGGAGAAAAACCGTGAAGTTGAGCAGGCGAGTCTACTCTTTATTAACCCACTCGGAACAGGACAGTAGGCTAAATCCCATTTTCATGTCATTTCATAAAGGGAATGACAAAATGTGACGCAAAAGATGATATTAATCCTGGGTTGTTATAGGAGGTCGAACCACAAGACAAATAAATGAAATAACCATCAAACAACACGCTACTTTAAGGTTACAGATATTTTTATTAAATACATATTAATTTAAATAATATTTGTATAATTAGAATAGTTCATATTTCATCTGGCCATGATAAACTATGAGCCATAAATTTCTCCACCTGATATACCACACGTCAGCATATAGACGATAAATTTATAACATAATATTATTCCATTTGTCATCATTTATTATAATTATGCCGTTGCTCGCTTATTCACTAACCAGAGCGTGCCGAGTCTGATCCTACTGTTGCCTCGGGGGTTTTCCAGTGTGATTTCCATTTTACAGTGCTGTAGTGTTATGACAAGCTTCTTATCCTTCACGGGTAAAAGTTTCCTCGTAAAACACTGAATGGCACATGTCCCGTCCTCATTTCCGCGGGGATCCACAGTGTCTCAGCCGATAAGACTTTTACTCGCTAACCTGGAGGTCTCGTGTTCGATCCTGGCGTTGGCCGAGAATTTTCCCGCGTGGTTCCTCCTTGTAGGTGGTGCAGGACCGAAAGCCTAGCAAAGGACAACATATCGTCGTTCGGAACGAACAAAAAACCGAGGTCCTTTGTACACATTCGCGTGCACATAAAAGAACCCTTGGCAATTGAAATTCGATATGGGAATAGGCCGTAGCGCCTCTTCGGGGCAATATTTTCCGTATAGCACACTGTATGGCATGTGCCCATCTTCATTATGCCAGTCAGAGCAAAATAACAGGGCTTTAAACTTCATAGTAGCCTATCACCATTCTATATCTAAATAGCTAATGTTTTATTACCCGGTGAAATTATCAGTTTAAATATATCACATAAATTTTTTTTATTTCCTCTGCAGCAAACGCTTCCATTCAGCTGGTATGTTGACGCCTTTCTGACAAAAATACTTCATAGGAATTAGGGTTAGCACGTAAGTGCTGTATCATAAGGTCTGTCATTGAGTCAACTGTCCAACCTCCTGGGTTTCTCCGAGTATCCGGTTTCCCCCCACTGCCAAAGAACACTACGCACAAGCGAATTATTGAAATAAAATTGAACCATATGTTAGTCCGGAGATGACCTCTCTCTCTATCACACTCACTCAAAGGAATTATGTCAAATTGGAAATCATTTTTGGTGATATGAAATTCAATTGACAGGTGGTGATAAAATTAGTGCAGTCAGGGGAATGTTGTGTTTTTATTGTCTTTGTCATCGCTGGAGTGAGTCACGAATTCACAAAACCAACATAAATCATTCAGTCGATATTTTCACGTGTTCAATCAGAGTTGTGGCATTGTTAATCATCATTGTATTTTTTTTTTAAATTTCATCGGTTTGAATTTTACCATTTCTTCATGCTTCAGTCATAATGATGTTTTTTTTATTTGACTTGGTACTAAACGAAATGAATTGAAGTCAGGGTTTAATGCAAAATAGTGTGGTTTATGAAGATGGTGAGGTTTAATGCACTTATACTGTTCTGCATAACACTAAACCAATGTAGACGAACGTAATAATATGCCATGTTATATGAGGGAAATTTTGTATGAAATTAATAATACACAATAAAATGAGGCTTAACGTCCTTCTGTTATGCATAAAACCGAGCTTTCCATAGGCTTGAAAATTGCAAACAAGACTCATTGGTGAATTTAAATCAACAATGATATTATCTTACCGTGAAAAGATGGGCTTCTGGTATCCAATATTAAAGACAAATTGCGTGCCAGAATGCGTTCGAGTGCGATTTGAAATGAAGCGATTCGACGAACGAGGCTAAACATATCTCACAAGAGAATAATTCCGATGTAGACTGAATATACAGACGTCAAAGACTGCTATTCAATTTGGACTCTTCGCGTATTTCACCAAATATAACTGAATAGAAATTACAGTAAGAAAATAAAAGATTGAATTTAAATCAGTTTATATACATTCATAATAACATTACTTTATTATACGCGTTGCGGCCCTTCTGTGTCCATGTGTAGTTGCCAAAAAATAGAGATTTGGCTCCTTTAAGTTGGTCATACAGTGTCTTACCCGGACAATAATGTTTACCACCACAGTCAATTTCAAACTGTCAATGGTTCTTCTACGTCTACGTGTACAACAATGTGTAGCCAGAAACTTATTTCCATTCCACCCGAACGATTAGACGCAGTTCCCTACCAGACCGTCTTTCACCATTTACTAGTGGAAACTCGTGACAAGATTTTTCTTACCTAAATTTAATGCAGCGTTAGAATTTGGTATTAAAATAGAAATCAGAATATATGTCGACAAAGAACACTCTTTATGAATAGAAGACCCGTCTTCATAAGCCCACCTCGCCTGTAGTACAGAAAAGTAATAGGATAACTCCCATTTTATTTCATTTCTTCAACAAAAACGTGCGGAAAAATACGGGAGATAAATCTTAATTTCGTTATTAGGTGATGCAGAGTTGTCTCCCATCAAATGCTAATATTTTAAGGTGACTTCTATTCGATTTATAATAACAGGTTCGTAAGAATTTCCCAACCCAAGTCACTTCAACTCCTGGGACATTACGCCCTGTAAATGATTTATAATAACAGGTTCGTAAGAATTTCCCAACCCTGTCACTTCAACTCCTGGGACATTACGCCCCGTAAATGAAATGAAATGAAACGAGGTTTAACGCCCTACTTTTCGGCTCAGACCGAGCTAAGCAAGACTTGCCTTCGCCAAGCAGTGTGCTAGAAGCGACAGTTTCCCTAGACATCGGCGTTTCCGCTCCCTCTACTTAGAATTCCGACTTATGGTTCGTTTCACGTTCACGCAAACGTGTAAATGAGACTGTGTTTCGTATCAACGGAACGACTGCGTTGTGTCTGGGACTGTAACAGGTAGACTGAAATGATCAATTTGATAACTCAGGATATCATTTCAGCCCGCGCCAAAAATTCAGAAAGAAATATTATGTTCTGTTCATATACAATCAATTGGTATTTGCTATATATAACAATTCGTATGCACCACATCTATATAACTGGTATTTACATTTTTTATAACACATGTATTTAGATATACAGTAGTTCTAGTCTATTGGACGCTTATTGCTTGTATGTAAGATTGATATTCAACTTTTTCTAAATTGGTATTTACTGTTACAAGAAAACTGGTTTTAACTTCATGTACAAAATGGACATTTATTTTGTATTTAGAGAATGGATATTTATTTTGTATTTAGACAATATACAGTATATTGGATTTAGACAATTATTTACTGTATTTGATCAATTGGTTTAAAGCGATAATTCATATTTTCTCAGTAAGTCAAAACATAATTATTTCTATGTCTTTTGCTCACTAGGTTGTCACCTATCATACGATCATGGGCATTATTTCCCACACTTAAAAATCATTCATACCGGAATTAATAACACAATTACCTCCCTTGTTGTTCTATTCCTCCCATGGAATAGCTATCTTCAAACGTTTGAATTTGAATATGATATGTTTGCCTATTTGTCAACAGGCAATCGTGACTTATAGAATTAATCTTTAACTTGGTAGGACTTTTTATAGATACCATCTATTTTAAGGCTTTATGTTAATGTGTTTTAAAAATATAATTTAAAAATATGAAATGGTAGCTTTAATCTGTATTTAGGTTGACTGGTGTGTATTTAGACAACTGGTATTTCACACATAAAGTGGTACTTGTCTTTGCATTCTCGATCGTAAAATCCATTGGCGTGGTTTACCATACAATGTTGTTTGCCACCATAGTTATCTGGTGAATCTGGTCCCCATCCCGAAGAATTCATAACTTCACCATTTAACCAATTCCACGTTCCTTCTGAGCTGACGTCAGTCGCCCCGAACCAACGAACAGATGCCCTTTCTGAAATGAAATGAAGTGCGGTTTAACATCTTTTGCCCGTCAAGAAGTATCATATGCGGACCCCTTTGCATGGACAGCTGCGTATCGCACTATCTAATTCCAACTGCCAATGTTTCTTTTACGTCCACACCACTGACGAGGAAAAATCACGATAAACTTTCGCGGCCAACACGCACAGGAATCAAGCACACATTATTCAATATAAAACAATTTCATAAATTCGTTTAAATAATCTAGCAGGTCAAGGGTCTTCGACATGTACAGGTGATCCACGCTCCGGTCTGTTAAAATCCACATCATTTAAATTCAGTATTTATCTTTTGTTCATTGTTCGGAGTGAACCAATCTCCGGTTTATGCAAATATAAATATTTAATATCACGACCACCGCGGCTTTTGAAATGAAATATTTAAAGTTTGGTTTATATTCAGAACAGAAGGGGGGGGGGGGTTAACGACCACTTAACACAAACTATACATTTCAATTTTTATTTCTTCTCGTGTAGTTGTCTTTTTCCATTCCGTACGAAGGACTAACCGCTTGTCATAACGCTCGTTACTACAACACTGCCAAAAGGGAATCATCTAGACTGGACCCCCCCCCCCCCCCCCCCAATGTCTTGACCAACAGAAGAATCAAGCCCACGACTTTCTGGTTAATGAGTAAGCGATATAGTTCCGCGGGGGCTCGAAATAAGAAAGAGGAACGGGGTTTAACGTTCACTCGACCCAAACTAGGTCATGTCAGACCAACATATGGCTCAGTTATATTTAAATAAGTATTGCGCGTATGGGAGGAAACTGGTGGACCCGGGGAAAATCAATGGGGGTTGAACACCACGACACTTGACACTTGACTTCATATCAGACCTTGCGATTTCACGCACATGAGTTAAACCACTAGAGCCCCAACCCCCACACACACCCACATGGAGGCAGACCACCATTAAATTTCACCATCTCGGTACCCACAAATTGTAGTTCGTCTATTTATAGCAGTTCTCTCTCTTTCTCTTTTCTCCCCTTTTGCATGCCCATTTTTGTTGATTTTTTGGGCTAGAATGGATTAAGAGGGTTTGAATTAATATTTTCTGCCAGGTTTGGGTAAATATTCATGATTTTGAGGCGGAAGGATAACGGCGTTATGAGGTTGGCTACGATGATATGTACGGCAATGATAACTTTTGGCGTTAAAGCGTACACAAGGATCGATGACGTGAAGTATATATTATTAGAAGTCAATATATATCATATCTAACTAACAACTTTTTACAAAACTGACATAAAATAATTAAATTAAATATACTTTAAATTACATGTTACTTACTTTAGTGACACAGGCTTCAATATGATGATAATCTTCTCTGTAGAGTCTTTTATTTCAACAATTTAATGGCGACGTTACTGTTTAATTTACTTCTCAGTAGTACCAGGAGTTGGTATGTATAATAAAATAAGTGGATGCTATATGATAGTGCTATATATGCTACATGAAAAGGGGTGGAGCTTATCACGGAATACTATAACTATAGTAGGTATAAGGTCCCAAATTACTTTAGTTAATCAAAAACGCCCTACACGACTGTATACTGTGGATTTACTAGAGACTTGATAATCTTATCTATTTAGCACTATAAATTAGGGTCTGGGAAAACTAGACTATTACGTAGAAAGAACGTGTTGTCTGTTGATGGCGACGGAAGACATAATTTCCCTTAGCGAATATCCGATGCAATACCGGTAGAATTCGACAAACTTGGTATATTTATTGTATTTCTAGATCATTCATTCATAATGCTAACTTGTATATATGTCATGTCAAGCTCTGTGGTTGTGAAGTTGTCAATTTTCGAGTGGCATAGTCGAATATTCATTTTTATACAAGTGCGCCCTGACGTCATCAACATGGCTGACATTTGATTTGCTTACTTGAAACTAAAACTTTCAATGATCTTTGAAGCGATATGTTGATGTAATGTTTCCTGACTGTTTGTAATTATATCAAAATAGCTTCCCCCCTATAAGTACCTAAGATCTGTATGCATGTCATTGTGTTTAAGGTTATTATTTCCATATTCTAAATGTTTACATATATTTGAACTGTCAAGCTATATTGTATACTTCCCTTATTTCAGTTAATCGATTTGATTGTGAATAAATCGTATGTAACACAGAAAGTTTTCTATCCTGGTATTCATCGAACTTAACGAACTTGAACGAAACCTTAACGAATTGAACGCACTCCACAGTAGGCACAAAGTAAGAAGAATACCACGCCAATAAAGATATAACACATACTTATGAAAGAACAATTACTCATTTATTTGGGCATTTCGAATAGTATTGTCTCAATGTTTCTGTCACCAATTTTGAGATGTGGCCTGTCCAACCTTGTGGGTTTTCTCCAGGTCTTCCGGTTTCTTCCCACTGCCAAAGACCCCCACACGCACGCGAATTATTGAAATAAAATTGAATTATGTGTTAGTCCCAAAATCACCCCTTCCTCTCTCTCTCTCTCTCTCATATACTCATATTGCTCTATCCAGTTACTAAATGCCTGTAAATGATTATAATATTTTGTTATTGATATGAACGTCGTTTAACATTCTTAGATACATGTACCAAAATTTGAGTCAGTGTAGTATAAGGGATAATACAACTTGCCAGGCTTGTAAATGGTGGTGGCATCCATGACTCCTTGCGATATATGAGATTACACTGATTTGTTTCTAGGTTATAAGTGCCTAAGTGTCAACATAACTTTAATAAGTTATGGTGGGTATTGATCATTACACTGTCACCTATACAGTTATAGAGTTACGTAACCCTGTTAAGAAAATCTAGCGAGCACTTACGAACATCTAAATATTTTGAATTGGAGCCTTCAGAAGAGCTGTTCAGCTGCGTGTTTACAATTTGGCATTTGATCTGTATACTTAAACACACTTTTGTCAATGCTTGTAGAATTTGGGAATTCCCCTTTCTTTAAGAATCAAGTTTACAGGTAGATTAACAAAAAAGAACTGATAACTGATTACTAAAAGTCAATGACCCTTCAAAGTTTGGTTTTTTTTTCACTAAAACAAGTGACTGCCATGTAAATACGCAGGTCTTGCTTTAGGCCTGAAATGTTATCTTAATTATTAATAAGACATTAATCAACTTATCCAGAGAGAACAGTAGGATGTGGCAGCTTTAAATAACCAATGTAAACCAAATATGAGATAGGCATCATCATTTTATGCATTACGACTATCATGTACTTGCCATAAAGGGAAGTATATCATACTCATAGTGTATCCTGTCTGATATATATATATATATATATATATCTATATAATGTATATGATGTATTCATCCTGTACTTAGAATGAGCCATATTCCCATGTTATAAGGAAAACACAACAAGGAAACAAATTTAATATTATCAGAAAATTTCAACAACATGTACATAAAATGGTTAATTAATTAAAATCAAATCAAACTCTGGATGACGAATAAACATAAAACAACTGCACACATGTTACCGTTTGAAATCTACGTATACACGTATAGTTGTTCGGATTTCACAATGTCGTGCACGTTAAATATCCCTTGACAGTTTGAATTCAATATCAGAGCAGGCCATAGCGACGTTGGCAAACTTTCTCTCATCGCACACTGTATGGCGTATGCCCCTTTGTCATTAGCCCATTCGGGACATAACAGTAGTACGTTAATCCCAATTTCATTTCTTTTCATGCTAATGAATACTGTTAATCGGATAATGTAGAAATTTGAAACCCCTACCCCTGGAGTTTCTTGCCAAATTAAAAAGTTAATATTTTCTTCCCCATGCTGTTACTATATAACCTTTGTACGGATACAGGGGCTTTTTCGATACCCAAAACATTTGTGGGGATTGGTTCATACTCATAGTGAGAATTTTATGCACCATCAATGTTCCAAACTTGGCCCAAAAGTATGATAACAAGCCAATGGTGAGGCTGATGTCACCCGCCAAAATCCCAAAATATAAGAGGACACATATTAATTAATCGCACATATTTCAAAAGTATCAAGCAATCAATTAAAGTGATTATTAACTACCGGGATACACTAAGTTTCATCAGTCTCTATCTGACAGAATCAAAGTTCTCTTGTCCCAAAGCAACGACCAATGGAATTGCTTAGCTCTGCTCAGTTTTAGCTTGAAATGTTAATCATTTAACTCAATCAAGTCATTCACCTTATGGACATCAACGTCAAGTTAAAACATCCTACCCTATCTCAATTAAAAGCAGATTGCAGATCGGTGCGAACTATATGCTCTATACATACTCAGGTAGAAAAAGAAAACCAACACAGAAACACAGATGAAATTAGGCGGTGAATTGCTTCCAAGACAGATCATGACCAACAAGTTACGAGAGCAATACACGTGGATTTAGTTGGTTTTTTTTGGACTTGGAGGGCCGGAAGAAAATACACTGCTTCCAGATCTTGCGGGAATAGAATTGTTCCAAAATTGTTCCGAAGCGGGATAAAAGCATGAATTTGACATTTCAGTCAATACACTATTAATATGACATTTCAATAGTAATATTGTAATGATTCTATGTAGTAAGCCCAGTGTGCATTACCCACCAAAGTCCTTATATACTATTCAAAAAAAGTAGGGGATATTTGATTTTGGGGGCATAATACTAAAATATGCAAATGACTACGAAAAAAGTCACTATAGAACCACACAGAAGAAACATTTCCAGTTACATGTGACGCCCAAACGCACCAATAGCTACCGCATGGAATGCAGGTGATGCTTGGGATCATCATCGCGGTTCAACCCAAGATTTGCACGACTCTGACTTTGAATGTTACAGTCATTGTGGCATTGAATTCCAGGGTAGAAACATCAGTTTAATTGTTTTAGTGACCAGAAAACAAATTTTGATATGCGTCGGCTTACCCAAAATGAAAGGTTACGTGCCCTTGGCATGCTACAGATCGGCACAACACAGGCGGTTGTGGCGCGGACGATGAATGTTTCTCAGTCTGTCATAATCAGGCTATGGTCCAGATACCGTGATACACAATCTGTACAGGACAGACCACGCCCAGGTCGACCAAGGGCGACAACTCAAGCCCAGGATCGATTTATCCGTACCTTGGCCTTGAGAAATCGTGTCATCACAGCAAATCAGATCAGCGCTCGTCTTCAAACAGACACTGGTGTGAGAGTGAGTGGCCAGAGGATTCGGAATCGACTGCATAGGGGTCACCTTCGCGCCCGACGTCCTCGCGTGATCCCTTGTTTGAGAGATCATCACATTCAGGCAAGACGTCGTTGGTGTAGGGATCGTCAACACTGGGATAATCGACGCTGGAGCAATGTGATGTTTTCAGATGAGTCAAGGTTCACTGTTGATTTTTTGGACAGACGTAGGAGGGTGTGGCGTCGTCGAAACGAGCGCTTCCAAGACGTTAACGTCATCAGACATGATCGATTTGGGGGTGGTTCTGTTATGGTGTGGGGAGGCATCACTGTTGCTGGAAGAACGGCTTTACATGTTGTTGCAGGGCGTGTTACAGGCCAGTACTACCGGGACAACATCTTGGCAGTCCATGTTGTGCCGTTCGCACGACGTCATGGCCGCCGTTTCATCTTCCAGGATGACAACACAAGATGTCACAGGGCCAGGATCGTTACAGGTTTCCTCCAACAACAGAACATCACCACATTACCTTGGCCAGCACTGAGTCCCGACCTCTCCCCCATCGAGCATGTCTGGGACATGCTTGGACAGAGGTTACGTCAACGTCAACAACGTCCTGCCAATGTCCAAGAACTTGCTGCTGCGTTGCAACAGGAATGGGGCAATCTGGACCAAAATGACCTTAGACGTCTCATTAGGAGTATGCCACTTCGGATCAATGCTTGTTTGGCAAACAGAGGAGGATTTACCCGTTACTGACTTTGTTGTGATGCTGTGGTAACTTTGCTGTTTGACCCCGGGTATCATTTTACCCCTATAATGGTCAGTCTGTGCCTTACTTAGTCTAACGATCATTTGGAATAAATCGATGAATGTGAACTTCATTTCATTTTGTCATTTGTTTCTTCGTCAGTTTCATTAGGTGACTTTAATAACACTTAAAAATCAAATATCCCCTACGTTTTTTGAATAGTATATGTATTGGAACCGCGGTGACTCGGTGAATAAGGTACATGTACTAATTCGTTAGCTGGAAGGCCCCGATTTCGATTTGTTTGGCCAAGTCGATGGTGCGGGATAGAGGGTCGTGCACGAAACGGTGCATAATCGTTCGGATCGAATGAAAAAAAAACCCAACAAAGTTCCGTGTACACAGTGACAGTCGGAAATGGAAATAAGAGTAGGACGGGCACTGCTGTCCGGGTAAAATGTTTCCATAGGAAACGCAACACTTTTTGTGGAACAGCAAATAAGTCCAATATGATATAGATGTATAGTGAAAAATTCATTTATGTGCGCGCTTGTCTTGCCAGATGCTATGTGAAACAGGGTACTGCAGTGGTTCAGTGAAAGATTGTGTTTTCTCAAACGATTTGGAAATGTGGACGTTTGGCACAAAATCTTTATTTTGTCATACTGGTCTGAATACCTCTGTGCATGATAACTCCACAAGTGAAATAAAAATATACCACGGACCTACGGTGGCTCAGAAGGCAAGACGCTGACTCGTTAGCCTTGAGGCTGGGTGCTCCATCCCTGCATTGGCCGAGAAAGTTCATCGGGATTTTCCGGTGTGATTTCCCCCGATCAGTGGAGCAGGATAGGTGTCTAAGAAAGGGACAGTTGTCTAGTCGTTTGGATTGGACAAAAAAACCGAAGTCCCGTGTATACATTCGCGTACACGTAAAATATCCCTTGGCAGTTGGAATTCGATATAAGAGTAGGTCAAGTACCGCTGGTCGGGCACCTTCATAGCACACTGTATGGTGTATGTCCGTCCGCATTTACCCAGTAATTAAACCCCATTTTATTCCTTCATTCAGAGCGCAGTCTTATACACATTGATAAAAAAGGTTTGAAACGCAACAAGATGTTTGGCATAGAGTTCGTAGCTGTGGTACAAGGATAGATTACGGGTAATACTACTGACAAAACCCTAACCCAACCCTAACCCTAGTCATAAAAAACCGTAGTATTATCTACTCGACCGTTAATACATATAGCGATCGAATATGTCGAGACATTCTATAGATATAATTACAAATCAATACCAGGGAGGGAAAATGGTATTTTATTTTCACTGCCAAGATATTATAAAAGGCGGCATTCTCGATTTTAAAAACATTCGAAACAAATCAATAAAATATCGAAGGCACAAATAAAACCCATATACAAGTCAGTTAGTGCTTAGCGAGGAGATTACACATTGAACAATCAATACACTGTGACAAGCTAAAAACTAAGACAAACATATAATATAAAGGTAGTAAAGAAATGTATTAAGGAACTTACCGGCATCACTGACATTAATGCGTGTTGGTAACACACTTCCTTTGAACGTGCAATACACCGTCATATCTGCGATATAAACCGAATCATACATCGGTTTCGGTTCGGGGTAATGCGCGGTAATTTTTCCATACACAACATAATCCGAATAAAAAAAACGTTCCTCCAAAAATTTTCCCGGTTTTTTCCCAGGACATCCACTAGAAAATTGCACAAATGCTAAGAAAAAACATATAACACTAAATAAGGCCATTTGAGCTGAGATGGGAGCCATATCAGACCACGAGGTGTATAGCTAGCTAGTCAGTTATAGAACTGTACGGACTGAACGAAAGTTGTTTCTCTCAACGCTATAATCACACTGCACACACAATCAACCTGACTTCACTTGCTGGACCATAGAACTGTACTAGAAAGGAAGTCCGACTGGTGGTTTATGTTATTTATCGCATGCGCGAAGTCACAGAACCTAAGTTACTTCCGGTTAAACGAAACCCTGAAGAAATGCGTATTGAGTCCTGGTGAGCTTCGGAATAAAATAAGAAAAAAACATCGTCTGCACAACTTCCAATTACCAAGATAAATCCGAAATTAATGTTTAACCATGTGTAAGTTATTTTGTATCAATACGGTTAGTTGTCAGTACATGTTTCGTTCGTATAAAAATTAAAAGGATACTACGGTACCCAGCCATAACACATAAAAAGTATGATAAGTTATTGAATAATCATTTTCAGTGAGAATGCGTCCAGGACGCATTCTATTGTAATATAAAACCTCAATTTGTTTCTATTCGATATAATAATATTTCGTCAAACGTAATAAAAACTATGCAGCTAGTCTAGAATCTACAATTATCTAATTATATAGGCCTGTATACATGTAGGCCTATAGTCATGTTTTATCTTTACTTTAGGCCTACGGGTTTTTTTTTGGTGTATCAATATTCATTACTTCAAGGTGTCTTCATAGCCCCCCCCCCCCCTCAAAAAAAGTAAGTTAATAGCTAAAATTTCCCTTTTAGTTTTAGATTGTATGAAAAACTGTTTTGATAATTAGATATACCGTATACGTCTTTACGTGTATAAATAAATAAAAAATCTGTCTTTATCAATTAAAGATGTAGGAAAAATCAAATAATATCCTAAGGAAATTTTCTATAAAATTTAGACTTTAATGAATGGTCTCAGCATTTTGTCAAATTCAAATGTGCTATCAGTATTTTAAAAAAATATGTTTGCACACTGAAATTTCAAGGTAAACTTTTAAAAAAAATCATTTGAATGGATGTTCTGTTTCTAAGCCTTCATTTAATATTGAAAACATTATATGTGTAGGTGAAAAATACCGATCGCTATCAAGTACGGGTGGGACGATTTACCCAATACTACCCAATTCTACCCAATACCACCCCAGTACTACCTCAAAATCACCACATACTACCAAATACTACAACATAATACTGCAAAATGTGCATATCAATTGAATTTTTTCAAAAATAATTAGTTATACCGTGGTAATTGTACTTCAAATGCGATTACATATGTCTGGCTGTTCCTTTTGCCTCCCTATATCACCTAAAACAAGCAAAAACTAACCAAATACTATCAAATACTTATCACATACTACCCACTATCATCAAATAACAACCTTATGTTGTCAAATAGCAAAACATTTGTTTAATTACGGCGACGAATATTCGATAATTCGCAGAGAATGGAAATGAATGTGCAGTTATCTCCCTTTACAACCGATAGCTAGATTTTAGATAGATTTGCGGATTAATCATCTTATTTTGCCTTGCGGTTGGTTTCCAAATCGACGAAATTAAAATAAGAAAAGCAAGTATTTTTTGTGTATATTTTAATCATTGTGTGTAATTTACTACTGTATTATTATATAAGATGGCCAGCAGTCTATAAATAACTATTTAAACCGTTCCATGGGTATCGTCAGGAGGTATGTCCATTAACAAATAACAAACAAAAAATTCGTTTGTTTCTGGGGTTTAACGTCCACTTTCACAAGTGATATCGTAGACAAACAAAAAAACAACTGCACATGTTTATATTTATTTTTTCATGTCAACTACTAAGTTATTGCATGTTTAAAATTCGTTTGTTTCTGGGGTTTAACGTCAACTTCCTCACAGGGTGATATACCTTTCCACCAAAAATTCCATTCTTAAGTTATAGTTCCTGGTTCAGGACACAATCCTTTATCAAATGCCACTGAAGTGGGTCCCGCACCTTGCATGTTGAATAAACCGATTTTTGCGGGTACTATGGGTGGTGGCTCCTCCTATCACACCCACCACTAGTGCGACTTAAGAATTGTGTTTCTGTGGTCTCCTAACCCAGTCATACACCACTAGCATCCCAAACCTTCCGCACCTTTCATGTTGAATGAAACCCACCTAGCTCCCGGACTATATTATTTGGTAGCAGTTTAATCGAGAGATAAAATAAATAAAGCAGAACTTGATTACCCAACCAACAATCTTAACACCCGTTGATTAATTGTTAAGTAAGGTGGTGTATATACGACTAGAGCATTATACATTTGTAATAAACAAATTACGTTTATTTTCAAATGACAGTAAACATGCAATAACTTAGTAGTTGACATGAAAAAATAAATATAAACATGTGCAGTTGTTTTTTGTTTGTCTACGACCAGGGGCGTTTTAAGGTTTATCATGGTGGAGGCTATACTATTTTGAAGGCCCTTTTCGCGGGGGTGGGGGCGTCTTGGTTGATGATTTTATATCAATGCAATGACTGCATTCGCATTCAGTAATGGACGCGACAGTAACATTGTATAGAAAAGATAGACTAGGACTCGCGGTCCTTTCCCTTGGCCCGAGGGGCCCTTTTGTTAAACGTGGGGGCCTTTTGCCTGCCTTTAGGGGCCCCGTAACTACGGTACATTTTCATTTTTCTCATCGGTTTTAGCATTTTTCTCACGTTTTACTTTTCCAATTTCTTTGATTTTTTTCGCGGGGAGGCTGGCGCCTCCAGCGCCTCAGCTATAAAACGCCTATGTCTACGATATCACCCTGTGTGGAAGTGGACGTTAAACCCCAGAAACAAGCTAATTATTTGTTTGTTATTTGTTAATGGACATACCTGCTGACGATACCCATGGAAGAGTTTAAATACATGTAGTTATTTATAGACTGCTGGCCATCTTATATAATAATACAGTAGTTAATTACACACAATTATTAAAATATACACAAAAAATACTTGCATTTCTTATTTTAATTTCGTCGATTTGGAAACCAACCGCAACGCAAAATAAGATGATTAATCCGCAAATCAATCTAAAATCCAATTATCGGTTGTAAAGGGAGATAACTGCACATTCATTTCCATTCTCTGCGAATTATCGAATGTTCGTCGCCGTAATTAAACTAATGTTTTGTTATTTAACAACATAAGGTTGTTATTTAATGATAGTGGGTAGTATGTGATAAGTATTTGATAGTATTTGGTTAGTTTTTGCTTGTTTTAGGTGATATAGGGAGGCAAAAGGAACAGCCAGATATCTGTAATCGCATTTGAAGTACAATTCCCACGGTATAACTAATTATTTTTGAAAAAATTCAATTGATATGCACATTTTGCAGTATTATGTTGTAGTATTTGGTAGTATGTGGTGATTTTGAGGTAGTACTGGGGTGGTATTGGGTAGTATTGGGTAGTATTGGGTAAATCGTCCCGCCGATCAAGTACGCCATTCACTGTATTATAGACCTTAGGGAACCGATTTTCAGGTCACCCAACGAAAAAAAATGAGTCGAAATTTTAAAAGCGTTACGTGTCCGGATAAGCAACTTAGCCATTCTTAGTCAAAACAACTCAATTTTTTGAGCTCAAATTTTGAGACAAGGTATATACACGATTGCTCTATATTTTTACGTTGAAATTTCATAGGTACCCAGACCTTTATTTTTCCGACTATGTTCAAATTAGGATAATTCTTTTAAATATTGATCGTATTGACATTATAAAATTTGCATGAATGTAAATCTAAATGTCAGATAGTGTCATGTTTTTTTCCATTCTTACACCATATTTATTTAATGATACATAATTATTGGATCTGAAAACTGTCTGTTAGGATTATGTTGAAAATATTATTATTAATACCCCTTTAAACTCCTCAATTTCTTTATGAAAATGTTAATACCCGTTACCCTGTACTTTCTTTCTTTTGTAGGCCTCTGAATATAAGATAAGCTCTTCACTGCTACAACCTTCCATAAATAATAAAGTGTGAAAAATACTTTGTCAGTAATTTCGGAAGAGGGCCTGGCAAGGACATTGTCTATTCGATTCGTTGGAGTACATGTAAAAGAATCCTTGACAATTTTCGAAATAAGAGTAGGTAATTAATTAGTCTGCTGTCTGGACAAAATTTACTTCATAGCACACTGTATGACAAACACTTGTCATTATTTGCCAAACCATGCAGAAAAATAGGAGATAACCCTCCATCTGTTAAAATATGCAGCCTCTATCGTGTTCAGAAAAAACTGATCCTCTATTGCTATTCAAAGGTTTTCAGGTTATTTTTTTTTAATGTCTGTAATTGTTAAAATAAATAAAGGGGTTCTTTTTTTATGTATCTTATTGTTGAAATATTTGTTAGTAATATTCTTCTAACAAGAAAAGACCCATGTACATATGTACTTCAAAATTGGGTGGTTGGGATAGTATAGAGTGCTGCGCATCAACCTCTTCTGGCCGGTCACCTCTGGCTTGCTGTTGTGGTTTCGATCCCTGGTGTGAGCGTATGTGGCTTCGAGATAGGGGCGCCTTCTCAAATTCATGGTTTACTCCCACACGAAAGACACCTTCGCGTGCGCTTTGATAATAACAATGCAAAATAAGACTTGTCTACTATATCACCTTCGGTGGAAGTTGTCGTTTAACTCTTAAGAACAACAGTTCAAAATTGAAGAAGCATGGACAGGAAGATGCTGTCCGGGCAAAATTCTCCTTCCTTGGATTTTGCAAATAGTCATAGAATAAAGACTGCCATATGTTATCGTAACGAAATACTGAAGGATTGCATGTGTTGACAAGATAATGTTAAAACCCAATTCCATATAGTTCAAATTTGAAGAAGAATGGACAGACAGGTGCTGTCCAGGCAAAACTCTCCTTCCTTTTTTTCATTGAAAATTGTTTTGAAGAATCAGTTTGTTTACAAAATTATGATGCCAATGTGTACCAATGAGCTTGTGTTTTTTGTCCCATCTAAACAACTAGACACTGTTCTTTTCCATGTTGTCCCTCCTACACTACCGACTGGGAGAAACCATGCTGCAAAATGCTGGAGAACTTTATTGAATAACACCAGCATACATAATCCTTATATATTCAGATTGGTATTTTTTTTCTTTGGAAAAAATTATAATGAATCAATTTGAATTAAAAAGATCAAGTATGAAGACAATGATTCTAATAT
Organism: Patella ulyssiponensis; assembly: GCA_963678685.1. Classification (NCBI taxonomy): domain Eukaryota; kingdom Metazoa; phylum Mollusca; class Gastropoda; family Patellidae; genus Patella; species Patella ulyssiponensis. Next base: position 286,094 of record OY783232.1, on the reverse strand, counting down.
CAAGATTTTTATTTTTGCTACGAAAATATTTTAAGTGCATCTTTTCTTTTGTGTGAAAATAGATTTGAAGAATGAGTTTGGTTACAAAAATACACATGATATTTACATCCTTAAATAATGGACCCAAAACAAAAAAGTAGTTTTATTTTTACAAGAAATTCTGTAGATCGATAAAATATCAAAAATTATTTATAAACGAAAATATTTTAAGTGCATCTTTTTTTTTTCTCTGTGAAAATAAATTTAAAGAATCAGCTTGGTTACAAAAATACACATGATATTTACATCCTTAAATAATGGACCCAAAACAAAACATTTCAAGAAAATCTGTAGATCGATAAAATATAAAAAATGAAGCAAAAAAATACAGTATTCATGTTATTATTAACTTCATAAATATAGGAAAGTTGTCTCAAAATTTCCAGTCGCTATTTCAAAATTATTACAAAATAATAACAAAAACATCAAATATCAGTTCACGCATAGGCTTTGCAATCTACTGCTATATGCCTTATATATGGCCCATAGTATGGGATCTATATTTAAGTACTTTTTAAAAATATAAATACCGAAGTAAAAAATACGGTCTTCGTGTTATTATTAGCTTCATAAATATAGGAACGTTGTCTCAAAATTTCCAGTCGCTATCTCAATTACAATTATTACAAAATAATAACATTAATATCAGCTCACACGACTCCGCTGCATTATAAACAATAGCAAAGCCTTCAACATAATTCATCGTCCAATGACAGATACTGCAGGGTCAGTTATCCATATTATATACGATCTATGGCTGGATGATAGCAGGAGCTCTGACTAGTTTATCCAGACGCACAGCAGGAGCTATTGTTGATTACGCCACTCGCGGCGTAGACTTGTTTGAACCAGCCACCCAATCTTCGATCCACCATGAAAGAAGCAGACGACTCTGCACGCAGCGTGCGTTGTCATTCGGAACGACACGAGCGTGACCCCAATGAAGCGTTGCGTACCGTTACTGGTGGTTTTGTCTTTCTAAAACAGCTTATTATTAAACCAAAGACTGAAACACAAAAATAAACGAGCTGGCAACTTGCAAGCTGAACGAGGATTACCGAAATGTACTTTTCTGGTTAAAAATCGATCCTTAGCGTCTGGTTCGCCTTTATACCTGAATAAGGGCAGTGTGTAGCACAAAGAAAAATTTGAAATATATTGGGTAGCGTAAGCAGCTGTCAAACCTTACATAATATGCTTTTATATAAATTATAACCGGGGTTTACCACAAGAGAAAAGAATTACCAGAATTGATATTTTTTAACTCAAATGTGATGAACGCCAAACAAATGTTTTCGATATTAAATGTCTTATATCCCACTGCTAAGTCCAAGTGTGTATAGTGCCCCACTTGGTATATTGCGTGTATTTGTTATATCTTATATCCCACTGCTAAGTCCAAAGTGTATAGTGCCACATCGGGTATATTTGTGTGTATTTGATATATGTTTAATATATCAACCACGAAATAAATCTTAAACATAAATATACGAATGAAACACGTCTCGATAATTACTTAAATTATGATGCGTGGATCCTCGCTTTATAAAACCAAGCACTAGGATCGCCTATCCAACCTCGTGGGTTTTCTCCGAGTCTTCCGGTTTCCTCCCGCAGCTAAAGCCTTGTTTGTGCCGAGTGGGCGTTAAACCCCATATTCTCTCTCCCTCTCCCTCTCCTTATTAAATCAACATCGCAAAAAATTAGTTTGATGATTTATTTCGTAATTTCCTAAAAGATATGGTTTTAACCGTTTAAATCGGTGGTTTCACCTCATCGTACCGAATACATATGGCTTCAATCACGAGAACCGAATATATAGCGTTCAAATCAATCGAACTGCATAAATATCGTTCAAATCAATCAAACCGATTACGTATATGTTCAACCATTCAAACGGAATAGATATGGTTTTAACGATTCAAACACCGTCTTCATTAGCCCAGCAGGAGCAGAACAGTAGGATGTTAAATCGCATTTCGTTTCATTTCACGATTCAAACCGAAATTATATCGATTCAATCAATGGAACCGATTAAATATTATAGTTTCGACCAAATGAAATGGGGTTTAACGTCCTACTCTTCTGCACCTAACCTGGGCTAATAGAAGACGGGCATACGACATACAGTGTGCTATGAGGGAAATTTTGTCCGGGCAGCGGCGCTACGGCCTACTTTTATATCGAATTCCAACTGCCAAGAGATCTTTTACGTGCACGCCAATGTGTACATGGGACCTCGGTTTTTCGTCCCATCCGAACGACTAGACTGCTGTCCTCGTCAGACTCTCCGTTCTGCATCACTGACAGGGGGGGGGGGCAAAGGGAAACCACGTCGGAAAATAGAGATGAACACCCGACCTCCAGACTAGCGAGCCAGCGTCTTACCCAAACCGAACAAATATGGTCTCTTCAACCAACCGAACCGGATATTGCTTAATCTGACTCCAGTGTTTGATAAGTCACATAGCTGGAAGTGATTGATCTTCAACAAATAGATATGTTGTAAAATGTTGGTCCATATTTATCTGGATTCAAACGATTGCGATCCGTTTAGTTATATTTACAGATAGACTTTCAGACACAGGGGCGTGGTGAGAATGAGTTCATGAGTAGCCATACTCATGCGCCAAAAAGTTTTTGCGCCAAAATCACAATCAAATTACTCAAAAAATGAAAAACATTTGTAAGTGGAAAAATTGTTTCATCTGACCCAATTAAAAAAATTTTGAAAGAGTCAAGTTGGAAAATTTAATCATATTTTATTACCGTATTTCTTGTCTCGGATTGCTGGAGATTGCGTTTCTGGGCTTCTAATTTTCGAAATTTTCCCGGGGGAGGGCCTCCCGGACCCCCCGCCGCGGGCTCGCGCCTTCGGCGCTCGCGGTGGCCGGCTTCGCCGGCCACAGCTCCGCGGTCAGTAAAAGGGTTTTTGTGCCAAAATCTTTTTTGTTACTCATAATTTCTTCTCAATAATTGCCCTCACCACGCCCCTGCTTTCAGTACAAACATTAAGACTGTCATGCTCTATAACACATTGCATAACATAACATTTACAAACGAATGTATTTGTTAGTAAGCTAATTATTGATGGCTGTTAGTACACGTGGCTTTTAAAGAAAATGTTAATGAGTGACATGAAATAGAGTTTAACGTCCTACTGTTGTTAAAACAATATTTTATTCAATATAAATTCGTTTAAATAATCTAGCAGGTCAAGGGTCTTCGACATGTACAGGTGATCCATGCTTCGGTCTGTTAAAATCCACATCATTTAAATTCAGTCTTTATCTTTTGTTCATTGTTCGGAGTGAACCAATCTCCGGTTTATGCAAATTTAAATATTTAATATCACGACCACCGCGGCTTTTGAAATGAATTATTTAATGTTTGGTTTACAATCAGAACAGAGGGGGAGGTTTAACGTCCACTTGACACAAACTATACATTTCAATTTTTATTTCTGCTCGTGTAGTTGTCTTTTTCCATTCCGTACGAAGGACTAACCGCTTAATTGTCATAACGCTGGTTACTACAAGACTGCCAAAAGGGAATCATCTAGACTGGACACCCCCCCCCCCCACAAATGTCTTGACCAACAGAAGAATCAAACCCACGACTTTCTGGTTAATGAAATAAGAAAGAGGAACTCGACCCAAACTAGGTCATGTCAAGACCAACATATGGCTCAGTTATATTTAAAGAAGTCAATTGCGCGTATGGGAGGAAACTGGTGGACCCGGGGAAATCAATGGGGGTTGAACACCACGACACTTGACTCAATATCTAACCTTGCGATTTCACGCACATGAGTTAAACCGCTAGAGCCCCCCCCCCCCCACACCCCCCCACACACACATGGCTACTAAAATGACCTATTTTTATATTTTTTATACAAGACTGTTAAACATCTGAGTTTTGATGACCGGGACTATACGGTCACAGATAACTAATTATTTCCCCATTGACTTCAATGTTAATTCTTGTCTCTAAGACCGCCTCGAACTTTTTCCCAAATTTTCGTTGAGTAGAACGCTTTGTGCCACAGATGGAGCAACTTGTGGCAAACTGTTGTCCAAAAGCATTATGAGGTTCACCAGAAAAAACTTGAGATACATAAGCTAGATGTCGAGACAGCTAAGCATCTAATTTTCGGCCCTCCCTTTCAACATAACCAACCTCACAACTCTTGTATCCTTCCGCCTAAAAATCATGAATATTCACCATTTGCCACATGTTGCTCCATCTGCGGCAGAAAGCGTTTTACCCAACGAATATTTGGGAAAAAGTTACAACCGGTCTAAGAGACGAGAATTAACATTAAAGTCAATGGGGCAGGCAATAATTAGTGATCTGTGGCCATTTGGTGATCTGTGTCCATGCCGTGCATGATCTAGAGTAGCTTCGCCTACTAATAGATAAAATTACCTTGATTTGATTTGATTATTAATATGTTTGCACTAAATGGCCTGTTATCATGAATATTGATAGAATATGTTTTATCAAGTGAGATGTAATTATTTCTCTCTCTAATAAACAGAGGGTGATAATTAATGTATGTCGTTAAAGATGCCTTCCCGTGTACAAATTGGGTGATTGGATGATAGATGTAGACTAAACACAGATTCAAACTAATTAATCTTTCAACAATTTGCTTCAAATCTTTCTCAAAGCATTGTACTCGCGACGAAAAAGCCAAACAAATCTATTTTTAGAAGCCATGTTTGTCCCGTAACTTGATTGACGAAGGACATAGGTTCAGAATGTATCTATGGTTACGTACTGACAATTTACCACATTTAGTGAAGTATAATTAAATTCTTGGATTATTTTCGGTCAACTTATTTTTCCGCTGCTTAATTGCAGAACCGGCTGTAGGTTTAAACCCCCTCAATGTTCCGCAAACGGAGTTATCATTCGATTAAGAAATAACAACTTTCATGAGAATGTATCTCAAGTATTTGTTTTATAATGTATGGATTTTTAGAGCGCCCCCCCCCCCCTCCAGGTGTCAACATTTTGCACGTTCGACCAAGAGAGAATAGAAAAATTTCGACCTTTGTTAATGCTCTACTTTTTCGCAAATTCAACACAGAACATTCAAGCCAAGTAAGACGCTAAACTCCATTTTATTAAATCGTTACCAAGATAATTTATAATACTGGCCCATTAAAACATGTAATGAGTCGGTGGTATGTGATAATATATTCTATAAAGTAAAATGTCACATGTATTGTACAATACTTTTATTCAAATCGAGATGACGAGGTTAATACGATAACTCTAATTATACCAATATCATTTATGATATCTCATTTGAGCCACTGTGGTTGACAATATTCCCGGTTCAATTCTGTTATTGGCCGAGTGATTTTATCCGGATTTACAGCCAGGTTTCGGTGGAGTTGGAAGGAGCGGCGGGTAAAGGACAGGCGTCCGGATGTGACGCGTTAACCAATCAACCACCCAACCTCCGACACTCTAACACCGTGTCATCAGGAGAATGGAAATTACAGAATATATATTATTTTTAATTGGCCCAGCATGGTGCGTAACATGAATAAATTGAATTGTCGATAAAATGACACGTGCATTAATTATACATGATGTTCGTGTCAGGCTGTTACACAACAAATGGCAGAGAAATAAGAGATTATTTTCTATGTACACTTTAATTATTATATTTGGTGATTTTTAAATATGTACACAAAACAAGTGTTCGAGCTGCAAGGCCATATGAAAGAACACAAAGAACGAAACACAGTAGTGGTAGCCTGGGTACAGCGTCGTTGACGCGCATGCGCAGACGCCCCTAGCAACGGGTTTGCGCATGCGCATGTCACTTCCGGTCCTCCTTAGCAACGGCAACTTCCGGTGATGACGTCACTTCCGGTGATGACGTCACATCCTTAGCAACGGTCACTTCCGGTGATGACGTCATAGGTGACGTCATGGCGACGTGATGTCATAATTTTCTCTGGGATTCCCTTTGCTAGGGACGTCATACGTGACGTCATAGCGACGTGACGTCATATGTCTCTGGGATTCCCTCTTCTTGTTTCTTGAGGATTTCTTGAGGTTCTCTTGAGGTTTTCTTGTGGTTCCCGTGAGTTTCCCTCACCGTAGGGACCCCTTTCCCAGTGCTCATTTACTCTCGGGAATTCCTTCCCTTTGCTCTAAGGATTCCCTCGCCTAGTCTATATCCACATGTCATGCAACGTTGGGGAAATGAACCGTAGTTACTGTTAGGTGAAGTGTGATAAATCACAAGTTCCTATACAGATTCTTATACAAATTATGATAAGATTTCTTTTAGAATCTTGGATTTTCCTGGTGGGAGATCCCTGCTAGGATGCGATTCCCATAGTTATATTATAGATATATCATAGATATATTAAGCGGTGAGAAAGTGGTGACGGATGTAGTCTACGTGTAGGCATTTCATCCATTCTTATAAAAGTGTTTGTAAAAGTGTTTGTAAAAGTGTTTGTGGAAGGTTCTTATAAATGTTCTTATAAACGTTCTTATGAAAGGTTCTTATAAATGGTCTTATAAAAGATATAAACAAAATAGAATATGAACGTTCTTTCTGAATGAGTTGGGTGGCCCTGAAAAGGGCCGTTTGGGTGGCCTTGAAAAAGGCCGTTGGTTGGATGCCTAGCATAGGCGTCGGCGGACATGCCTCATGTCTTCATCGTCGTCGTCGTCGTCGTCGTACATCTTCCGTTTACGGGGTGTAGGTGTTGGTGGCGTGGCTGACCCTGGCTGGTACCAGTTTCTCAATGTGTCCATATCTGTGAAGGGTTCGAACATGGATGCTGGTGGTGGAGTGGTTGGCCTCACTGGTGTAGAGGAGACATTCGGCCTGAACGCCTCCTCATACAGCCAACTGTATACTTCCTGGTCCATTTCGCACAGGAATGGGTCTGAGACCAACCACTCCTCGTCACCAAACATCCATTCTTCTTCTTCGTCGTAGCCATCATCAACATCATCATCAACATCCGCTTCATACCCGTTATCAGTTAGTAGTGTCTCGGCTACCTCTTCTGTCACCACCACCTCTTCCATCGAACAGTCTTCGAGCACGCAGTGAAATTCCATGATGAAATGATAAAAAAAGTGCGACCGAGCGGCCTTTTATGCAAAAGAATAGGATCGAGCCCCTGCAAGCGCGGACTTCATAGAGAGCACCTTTTTTAATAAAAGACTTAAATATAAAAATACAATAGGATTGAGAATTGGAGTTGAAATTTCCGAACCCTCCTCAGCGCGGACTTCATAGAGAGCATTGAACCCGCCCTTCTTAAACAGATTTAACATATATTTAAAATACACTTAATATACATTTAAAATGTATACTACACTATTAAAAATGAATGGGCGAAATAGGAATATAGGATTGGGAAACAGGATCGGCATATCCCACGACGTGAAAGTAAAGACGCTTAGATGCTTTGTTTTAGTAATTTAAAATTTCATTATCAAAATAGAACTATTATTAGAACTATTATTAGAACTACTATTAGAATATGTAAACATTCTTTCTGAATGATTTGGGTGGCCCTGAAAAGGGCCGTTTGGGTGGCCCTGAAAAGGGCCGTTGGTTGGTTGACCGCCTAACCAAGACGGACGCGTTGAATAAACTCGGCGTCGTCGTCCCCGGTGCTTGGTGGTGATGGTGTCGGTGGAGTGGCCGGTGTATACCAGAATGGGTCACTTGTCACTAACCACTCATCGTCGTCGTCACTATCACTCACGACTATAATTTCCGGCTCAAGGGTGGTATCTGACACAGCTTCTGGTACAGTTTCTGGTACAGTTTCTGGAGCACTCTCTGGTATGACGAGCACCTCTTCCAGCACCTCGAACCAGTCATCGCCGTCAAGCATGATGTAAGACCCCATGTTGAATGACAAGAAAGCGCAATCGGTCTGCCTTTTATGCAAAAGAATAGGATCGAGCCCCTCCAAGCGCGGACTTCATAGAGAGCACCTTTTTAAATAAAAGACTTAAACAAAAAGAAATAGGATTAAATATAAGAACACAAAAATGGAGTTGGGAAATCGGATCGGGAAATGGAGTTGAAATTTCCAACCCCCCTACCCAGCGCGGACTGCATAGAGAGCACCTTTTTTAATAAAAGACTTAAAATGTCTCATGCTCCAAATCGGATCGCCAAATGCCGCGGCACTGTGATTTAATGATTATTTTGGTTTGCAATTAGAATATGAAAAAACTCTTTCTGAAGGATTTGGTGGCCCTCAAAAGGGCCGTTGGGTGGCCCTGAAAAGGGCCGTTGGATTGTCGGTTTGCCTTACAGCCGAGGGTAAAGACTGTAAGGTGGTGGGGGTGGTGGTAGGGGAAGTACCCCATCAGCCTGTAGCCGATAGAGGTCCAACAACTCCTCTCTATGTGTATCCAACTCCATGGCCTCTAAGCGATGGAGCTCACGGCGGGTCTGCCGCAACAGTTTCTGGAGGTACCCCCTCTCCTCCATAAACCGTTGCCGCTCGGCCTGCCACGCCGCTTTCTCGGCCTCCCATGCCGCCATCTCGGCCCATTGTTCAGAGATGAGCTGCTGGAACTCCCCCTGCCACACGCTAACCAGACGTTTCTCCTTCTTCATAGAATTTCCCATGATTGAAGGGTTGGGTTTCAACACGCCTATTTGTACTTCTATCGCGGACCTGTGAGAGAGCCTTCGTTTTTCAGGCATCAGCGATAGAAAAAAGCGAGAACATTTTGTAATTCTATGAATTCCAAGAAGACCAGAAAGACAAAAAATCGCGCGGACTGTAAGCATAACTCTTAGCTAGAAAAGCTAGAAGAGCTATAAAAGACGCAGTGTGGTTAGTTCAAGCCTTGTACTGCAGGATGGACAGGAATCACAAGACATGTGAGAAGTGCAAGGGTGCCCTGCCCCCCATACATCTTTAACGGAAAGATCTTTCTTCTAACTTAAAATGACGTCATGTTGCTACGTGACGTCATCAATCCTGTATATATAAAGCAGCCAGCGACTGTTGGCTATAGCATTCTACAATGGCGAACACACCAGGCTACACTCTACGTTTAGGACACCAGCGCCGTTCCAGACGTTTTCATACGGAAAGTTTGTATGTCAACATTGATTTTAATAGGAATTGGGACCAGATTGCACCCGCTGATGTTCCAGAAGTTTTACATGATACTTTTGATAACATATTGAATGACCTGGGACATTTGGTTGGCTGTCAACCCAACGACTTTGTACGATTTAGTGTATCGCACCCAGGCCTCAAGACACCGGCGTGGATACCGTTTCAATCATGGCAAGATGTCAGACCACATCACATATTGGATCCGTTGGCCCGGATCCTACAGTCCAACGAAGAGTTTAAGATGGATGAACGTCTGAGACTACATGTGTGTCACGTAGCCCCGCCTAATGGATCCGGCAGGGGACAACCTATCATCAAAAAGAAGGACATGAGTTCCTTTGAAGACTATTTGAAACGAAAGAGAGCCATTGTGGTGATTAAAAATAGGGACCAGCTCTGTTTCCAGCGTGCTTTGGTGGTGGCCAAACACTATGCCAATAAGAACGACACCCCAGAATGGGAAGCAGAAAGAAAAAGACTTGTTAGACAGTGTGGACCCTACAGCTGGCAGACACGAAAGACCCGTCGTTTGATTGAGGAGGTTGGAGGTGATTACGAAGCCTGTCGGGGTCCCGAGACCTGGGAACAATATCAACGTGTGCTGGGTCCCCAGGGCTACCAGATCAACGTTTATTCCCGACAACTTTTTGGAAAACTGATGTTCAAAGGCACCAAGTATATCGTAGGTGGAAATCCTAAAGTATTACATCTATACCATCACGCTAATCACTATGACGTCATCACGTCCATGCCGGCTTTTTTTGAACGAAACTATTTTTGCGAGGCCTGTCAAAAAGGATACGATCATTGGGATCAACACGAGTGTCATGCTATATGTCACAGTTGTCAACAGTCAGGACCCCCGTGTTTGGAAGACGTCACTCGTCGAGCCTGTGACACATGCCATCGACGTTTCCCGAATCAGATGTGTTATGACCGGCACCTACAACCCCGGCAACCAGGAACACCAACGATCTGTCAACGATGGACGAAATGTTTACAGTGCGGCAAAGAATGGGATATTCTGAAAAGACACAGGACATTGGCCGAACACGTGTGTGGGGAATACGAGTGCTCCATCTGTAAGAAATGGCATCAGCGCGGAGACCGCTGGTGTTTTATTCAAAAACTCAAATCACCCATCGATCTGACCGAGCCGGACCGACCACAACAGGTAGCGAAACTCCAAGGAAAAGACTTGACGCGTTTTGTGTTTTATGATTTTGAGTGCAGCCAAGATACGGGAGAACATTTAGTCAACTTGTGTGTGCTGCAGTGCTGTTGTCATTTTTGCATGGCATCATCGGACCCCTGTGATTATTGTGATCCTTTTTGGAACGGTCAACGCGAATGGGTATTTCGTACATTGGACGACGTGGGAAAATGGTTCATCCATTTATCGGCACACGGTACAGTTCCGGGAGGAATAAAATCTCGCAAGTCTACCCAAATCATAGCCGTTGCACATAATTTCAAGGGATACGATGGTTTACTCATGTTGCAGACAATACACGACCATGCGATAGCCGCTCCTCAAGTTATTATGAGTGGTGGAAAGTGATGACAGTGACCTTGGGCACCGTTAAATTTGTCGATTCGCTGAACTTTTTACCGATGCCCTTACGAGATGTACCCAAGACGTTTGGCCTCACGGAACTGAAGAAAGGTTATTTTCCACACTTTTTCAACAAGCCGGAACATTACGCGTACATGGGTCCATATCCACCTGCCGAAGAATACGATCCGGATGGAATGAGTGTGTCTGAACGGAAAGCCTTTCACGCCTGGTACCAACAACACAAACACGAACCGTTCGATTTTCAACACGAGCTGATGACGTATTGTAAGAGCGACGTCGACGTCCTCAGACGGGGCTGTGCAGCTTTCAGAGACTTGTTTATGATGGACACGGGCCTCGATCCTTTTGTGGAAAGTCTCACGCTGGCTTCGGCCTGTAATAAAGTATTTCGCACGCATTATTTGGAACCTGACACTATGGCCATCATTCCTCGAGCGTTGATGCAGGAACCCGAAGCCGGAAAAGATTGGAAACAATTTCGACCGCGACAGCAATCTAACATAGCTTTGAGATGGTTGGAATGGGAACAGCACTGTCAGACTCTAAGCGCTTTACGAGAGGGAAGACGCGTTCCACAGATTCGACATGCCCGTAACCAGGGTGAAGTGAGAATTGGCGAGTATCATTTAGATGGCTACGACGATAACACGGGCTACGAATTCATGGGATGTGCCTATCACGGATGTCCTCGCTGCTACCCCGGACCCATACAAGACGTAAAACATCATCACCCGTATGATCCGTCTAGAACCATGCGTGATTTGTATCAACACACTCAAGATCGCCTTTACAAATTACGCCACGTGTATTGCCTATCTGAGATCAAAGTCATGTGGGAATGTGAACTGAGCGAAGAACGTCGTCGTAATCCGGAGATGGAAGAATTCTTTGCCAGTCTAGAAGCCCAGGGATGGCCTTGTCCGGATCCCCTGTCGCCCAGAGCTGGCTTTTTTGGAGGAAGAACCAATGCCTGTCAATTGATGGCCAAAGCCGAACATCCCGACGAAGAGATCCGATACGTGGACGTGGTATCCCTTTACCCTTGGGTGTGTAAATACGGTAAATTCCCTCTGAAAGAACCAAACATCATCACACGACCCAGTCAAGCATGGGAACAGTACGAAGGTCTGATTCAGTGTTCTGTGCTTCCACCCCGCCAACTCTACCATCCCGTACTCCCGTTTCGATACAACGGCAAACTCACTTTTCCACTATGTCGGAGCTGCGTGGAACAACACATGCAGAAAAGTGAGATCACCCACTACGTCGATTGTACACACAAACAGAAAGAACGCGCCTGGGTAGGAACTTTTGTGTCGTTGGAATTAAAGAAGGCCGTGGCGATGGGTTATCAAGTCCTCGTCGTGTACGAAGTATGGCATTGGAGCGAATGGAGTCAGTACGACAATCAATCCAAGTCTGGAGGATTATTTGCTGGATACATCGATCATTACTTGAAAAAGAAGATGGAAGCTAGTGGATATCCGGACGATTGCTCCACGGACGACGATAAACGACGTTTCATCCAAGACGTGTACGACAAGGAAGGCATTCAACTCGATCACGAAGCCATGATACCCAACAAAGGTCTGAGAAGTTTTAGCAAGTTACAATTGAACACATTGTGGGGCAAATTCGGACAACGCGATAATTTTACCCAAACCGTGTACATGACAGACCCCGCTGATTATTTTCCACTCATGATGGATGTCACCGAAACCATCAAAGATGTTCGAGTCGTGAACGAAAACATGGTTATGGTAGAAAAGCTCAAAAAAGAAGAACACGTGAGACCATGTCCCATTACCAACGTCGTGGTGGCTGCTTTTGTAACAGCTCAAGCCCGGTTGAAATTGTATTCGGTATTGGAACCGTTGGGAGAACGTGTGTGCTACTTTGATACGGACAGTGTCATATTCAAATATGATCGCCATCAATGGAACCCCCCGGAAGGAAACTCCTTAGGCGAATGGAAGAACGAATTACCCGACACATTATCGATACGTCAGTTTGTATCTGGTGGACCTAAAAATTACGCCTATCAACTGAGTAGTGGCGAAACGGTGTGTAAAATCAGAGGATTTACGCTCAACTACCGTAACAGTCAGCTGTTGAATTTCGACACCGTGAAACAGATGGTCCTCGGTCTCGCCCAAGACAAAATAACAGTTACCAATCCACACAAGATTGAGCGATCACGTGATCGACGGCTATGGTCACGTGTGGAGGAGAAAGTGTATAAGATAGTATACAACAAACGTTTTGTAGTATTGGACCAAGACGGACAGCCGAGCAACACCCTACCTTACGGATACCATCACGAAGAAATTGAAGCAGAGACCACCTTACTTTATGGAGACCCTCACGGAGAAACTGAGACAGAGGTGGTTGGCGCATAGCGTCAGTCATCGCTATTTACCTATTATAGATCACCACCAATATACGTTTTGCATTGGATGTTCCTACAATCACCCGAGTCAGCGGTATCATTCCTGTCTGGGTTTGGGAGTCTGTCCTACCACCGGTCAGACGGCCCATCCCGTTGACATGTATCTGGATCAAGTATTAGATGATCACAACCACGAGGATGTCGAAAAAGTATTGGGTAGTTTCATGGACGAACCACGACAACAGGTACAAGAATGGGAAGCAGATCCCCAATGGGCAGTCGACGTGGAACACGCACTTCGACAACACTGGGAGGTGGTACCGGGCTTCAAAACGGCGTTGATCAGAAGAAAACATGAATAGAGAAGATACGCTGTTATTAAGTGATATGCTGGACACGGTGTACCCTCTTACACACCTCTGGAAGGCCTATTATAAAAAGAGTCAAGGCTATCAAGTCATCACTTGGTTCGAGGAAGATCGGATTAATTTTGCTTATTACAAAAAGAGTCAAGGTTGTCAAGCTGTCACCTGGTATGAGGAGGATCGGATTATTTTTGATGTGCTGGATCGTTTGGTCAAGACGTATGGTGTAACAATGACGCAAGACACAATGAATCACTGGTTCGCCTCTCATTTACTACCGGACTATCACGTGACCATGACGTATTGTTTACGCTGCGTTGGGCATGCGCAACCGACTCAACGATCTGGATGTTGTCTTTTATGATCAATATGACCAATGAGCGAATGCCACGTCATCCATCACGTGATTTGGGGGGATATAACACTTCCAACAACATCGACACTTCATTCTGGAGACAGCTACTCAAGTACACAGACGTGATATGGAAACTTCTGGCGATGGACAACAGTGCGATCTTCAGCGAACTCCTCAACGAACCACTCAACGAACTACTCTACGAGAAACAGAAACCAAACAACACTCCAACAGCTGTTTTGGGTGTGGAAGCAATGAACATTGGTACAGAGACTGTCCACACAGAGCCAACCAACGAACCACTCAACGAGCTACACAAGGAGCTACTCAACGAGCAACAGTCCAACAGTCCAACAACTGTTTTGGGTGTGGAAGCAATGAACATTGGTACAGAGACTGTCCACACAGAGCCAACCAACGAACCACTCAACAAGAAACCCAACAACAACAACAGTCCAACAACTGTTTTGGGTGTGGAAGCAATGGACATTGGTAAACCCCACAAAGAGCCACTCAAGGAGAAACGACAGAAGTCAACACACAAGAGGAAACTCAAAGAGAAACCCAAGGAGAAGTCAACACCAAGAGCGAAGCTCAACGAAAAGCTCAACGAGAAACGACAGAAGTCAACACCCAAAGAGAAACTCAAAGAGAAACTCAGAGAGAAGCCAAAAAAGTCAGTAAACGCTACGACACCTGTTATCGATGCAAACAAGTCGGACACTGGGCTCCCGCCTGTCCCCAACGCTACCAACCTTACCCGTCGACCCGTTACCAAAAAGAACAAAATAAAGAACAAGAAGCAAAACACCGATGTCTCAACTGTAACGAATTTGGCCATGGATTGTTTACTTGTAGACAACCCAAAGAAAGAATCGACGACTTTAACACCCTTGCCAACAAACTGTTTAACGTCGATCAACGTAACTGGTACTGGGGCGAAGAAGCCAACGAACTCTATCACCGATTCAGGCAAGACGAAGAAGAAGATGTTAAACCATCCTACGTCCGAACCTTGTACTACGACAGCAACTAGACTAGAACAAGATTTGGTTCATTGTCCGATTCAACTCGAGGTGCCGCCGTTTACTATTTCCTTGACGGCCGAAGATGCTCAACGATTAGCCCACACACTCATCATTCCAGGTGGCCCTCGTGGTATGACAGAACACCCTCTTCCACCACCACTGCCTTGGATGGACAGCGAATGGGCACCCCTGGTGTTAACTCTACTAGACGCCCAAGACTGGGTCGACGACGACTATTTACAACAGATGATCGGTTCCGTATATTGGGTACCCCGTGTGTTGACGCGATCTCCGTGGCTGTATGCGCATATGGTGCGCATGGAATACCCTTTGCCGTTGTGAACTTTTTGGATAACATTAATTTGTGAACACTGTTGTGAACTTTTTGGAGAACGTTAATTTGTGAACATTTTGGATAACATTTCGAATAACATAAGTTTGTGAACTTTTTGGATAACATAAGTTTGTGAACATTTTGGATAACATTTCGAATAACATTGATTTGTGAACTTTTTGGATAACATTAATTTGTGAACTTTTTGGAGAACACCGTTGTGATTGTAAATAAATTGTAAATAAATTGTAAATATATTATAATGTTAATAAATGTTATTTTTATTATTATACACATCTTGTCTGTTTTATTTTTGTTTAAATTTTGCCAGGGAAAGTATAAAAGGGGGACTGTCCAATAAAGGAAAAGTTATTTCACCATGGACGTGTCATTCAAACACCCCTTTACCATGTTAGTGAGTGGGCCAACGGGTGTGGGGAAAACGGTCTTTGTGCAGAAATTTCTCCAAGCGTCGCTTTTTGATAGTCCCCCTGATCGCATCGTGTGGGCCTATGGCGAATGGCAAGACAGTTACAAACAGTTTCCTTATACCTATACTCGTGGGTTGGGCAATTTGGACGAGGTGATGGAACAAGTCCAAGGGCCCCAATGTTTAGTCGTGGATGATTTGATGGGAGAAGACACCGACACGTTAGAACGCTGGTTCACCAAGAAAAGTCATCATAGGAATGTGAGCGTGATATACATTGTGCAAAATCTGTTTGATAAACAACAGAGAACCATCAGTTTAAATGCTCACTATGTGGTCCTCTTCAAAAATCCTCGCGATGCCTCACAGATGGGTGTCTTGGCCCGACAAATGTATCCGGGACATGGTCGGTTTATGCAAGAAGCCTTTGCCGATGCCACCAGTACCCCTCGCAGCTATTTACTGATCGATCTGAAACCCGATACCCCCGATGAACTACGTCTTCGTACACGTATCTTACCGGAGGAAGAACCGTCTCATGTCTACGTGAAAAAGGTATAAAAAGGCTCCTGGAATGATCACCTTCATTTCATGTCATCATGGCTCGTGTGAAGAACACCGTTCGTCGGCATCCACCTCCAGGTCTACCTCGTGCTAGATTTCCACCGCCCGCCTGGAAAGGACAAAATTCATTTGGCGCCACACCAACAGAGACCACAGGACCCAACCGACGCCGCAATGTGGGTTCCCATGTGGGTACCAATATGGGTGCCAATATGGGTACCGGCACCAACCTAGCTCCAGATTTACGTTTATCCCCCGTGGTCGTACGAGTGCCACGCCATCATCAGATTCCAGTCACAGACGATGACGCCCGCCGTCCCACGCCGCGCCGTCCCGCACCGCGCCGTCCCGCACCACGCCGCCCTCTACGTCTGGATGATGACGGTGTCGTCAGACGCCGTCCAGCGCCCCGCCAACCACCACGTCAGGAACTGAAGGGAATGAGGAGCTTTATTAATCGTTTGAAACGACTGTCCCCCGAAATGGCTTATGGACAGTTGGCCAAGAATACAGGGATGGCTCAAATTGGATTGCTGAAATGGTTCAAGCTGGCTGCCGAACATTTGCTGAAAGGAAATATACGACCCTTGCACAAACAACACGAACGCTGGGTAGAGCGAAATCGAGAGAGATTGCAACAACTGACCCGAGATCGTTTATCTGTCAACGATAAATTGAACATGATTATGAAACCTGGTGGACAGGGATTTTTCGGAGGTATCCTGATTCGAATCTTGATTCGTTGGAAAGAACGTTTGCAAAAGGCTAGAGAAAAACAGAGACCCGTGAGACGGGTGCAACGCGGTGGATTTTTTGGTGACATTGTCAAGTCCCGACAAAGACGACGAAGACGGCTATAAATACCAAAAGGCTATAAATACCAAAATCCAATGCTTCTCTTCATAACACCATGAAATCCCGTGATCTCAACATTATCCGGTCGCTACGGGCCCTGCCCAAACCTTGGCAGAAACAAGTTCTGAGACATGCTCCTGATACGTTTATTCAGACTCTTTCCGAATGTTGCCGCCAAGTCTCCAGGCCGCTACCCCCATCTTTAACTCTGTTGGCAAATCGTAAAACCCCGATGAGAACGAAACGACGAATCGTTCAACGCGGTGGTTTTTGGGGTGAAATTGTCAAATTCGTGCTTCCAGTTCTGAAAACCGTCGGTCAGGCCGTGGGTCGTGCGGTAGGTCTACCTATCTAGATCAGTATCTAGATCAGTATCTAGAGTAGTATCTAGAGTAGTATCCAGAGTAGTATCCAGAACCCTATAAAAGCTCTATAAAAAAGCTCTCCAGTATAAAAACCAAGACGTCACCATGCAGTCATTACCTCTCTTGAATGTGTTATTGAACGTGTCTCCAGCTTGGCGAAAACGTCTGATTCGACAAGCGCCCCGAGACGTGGTGAATTGTTTATCCGAGTGTATTGGTAATTTACTGCAAGGCACCATACCTCTGACGCCCAGCGAAAAACAACGTTTGCAACGTCTAAAACGTGTGTTGCGTTCTTTGGGAACCCCCAACACCTCGTGGCATCGACGAAGACGCTTATTGGATTCTTCAGCCCTTTGGAAAAACGTCTTCCCCTGTATTCAACGTCAGCTGGAACGACGACGACGATGAAATTTGCAAAGAAAATGAAATTGGTTCCGGTGGACGAACCCAGTGTCACGGTCATGAAGCCGTACGAACCCGTGTGGGAACGGGACCCCATTCGCCGTATCATGGAAGAAGTGTCAACCGAGATGGATGCCGTCTTGAAATCCCGTATGTCTGATGCCGATAAAATGCAAAAGTATGGGCAGTTGTTTGAAAGATTTCAAACGATGCAAAAGAAACTCGAGACCCCCCAGCCATCGCAACTGCCATCACCCCAAACGCCCCAAACACCACAGCCACGAGCACCATCCCCGCAACCACCACAACCACCACAACAACCCGATATCTCGCAATCGATCCTGGAATCGGTTCCTATCAAGTATCGCCCTAAAGCCAAACTGTTGTTAAAACACATCAAAGAAAAAACACCTTTGGTATGGAACGAAAAATATGAATTGGTACGTGATGGTCAAGTGATTAAAGGAACGAATGCCTACGATATCGTCAACGATTTAATGCGAAGTCGTAAAACCGTGTCGCCAGCTCCGGGGTGGAGCGATGTTGTGTCCACGTTGAAGAAGACACATGCTTCGCGAGAATGGGTAGGGAATGCAGACCGATGGAAGACACCCACTCGTAGACCACAGGTGAAAGAACCAAAGACGGCCCAACCACAGGCCCCACGTACACCCCTGGAGGTACGCTGGACAAGACCTCGGGAACGAAAAAGGAAACGTCTTCAAACTAGCCGAAGAACAACGCCACGTTGGATCCCCTTCAGAGACTTGTAAAATGTTTATTATTAAAATATTATTAAAATGTTAAAATTGTTATTATTAAAATGTTGTACAATCATTAAAATAAAATTAATAATTTATTGAAAATAAAACTTTGGAAATAGTATAAATACTGTTAAACAGTGCAAATACTTTGCAAATACGTTTAAAATGGACAAGAAGTTGGCTCGTGTGTATTACGACCCCGAGCATCCTGCGGGTTTCGGGGGAGCGACCCGTTTACAGAAAGCTACCGGGGTTCCATTGAAACGCGTCCGGGCCTGGTTACGTGGACAACGCACGTACACCTTGCATAAACCCATACGAAAACGTTTCCCTCGTTTATCCACCGTCGTGGCCGGTGTAGATCATCAGTGGCAGGCCGATTTATCCGATCTCTCGTCCTTGGCGTCCTTTAACGATGGGTACAAATTCTTACTGTGTATCATTGACGTGTTTTCCAAATATGCCTGGGTGGTGCCACTCAAGAATAAAACGGGTCCCACGTTATTGAAGGCTTTACAGAGTGTTTTATCACAAAAACGTATTCCACTACGGCTGCAAACAGACAAAGGAACCGAATTTCTCAATCGACATGTTCAAGCTTTCCTGAAGAAGAAAAAGATTCATTTTTTCGTCACGCACAATGTCGAAACCAAAGCCAGTGTGGTAGAACGATTTCAGCGCACGCTCAAACAACGCATGTGGCGTTATTTTACGTATCGGAACACACAACGTTATATCGATGTACTGCCCGATCTGGTGAGGGGCTACAACGCGGCCCGACATCGTACTATTGGCATGGCACCCAAGGACATGACCCTGGACAAAGAATGGCAAATCACTTCCAAGAAAACCAATGGCAAATCACTTCCAATGCAACGCAATGGCAAGTCTCCACGTACGTCCGTCCGTTTGGCCTTGCCCAAACACGGGGCATTCGACAAAGGCTACTGGCCCAATTGGACCTTGGAAACGTTTCGTGTGGATCGACAGAGTGGGTCAACGTACAAATTATTGGATGAACGTGGCGAACCTATCGCCGGATCATTTTATCCCCAGGAATTACAAAGTGTGAGAACGGATCCGAACGAAGAATTTCCCATTGAACGGGTACTGGATCGCCGCCGCGGCGAAATGTTGGTCAAATGGTTGGGATACCCTGCCAGCTTTAATTCCTGGATACCCAAGAGCGCAGTTGTCTATAAATAGTCCCGATGTGTTCCAGGGAATGTCACAATGTCGCAAGACGAAGCCACGTCAACGATTTCTACGTCCCTCTCCGAACATCGACGTCACTGGTCTTGTTTTGGCAGTCGCATCCCGCAAGCGGAAATTGTCTTTTTCTGTCAAGTGATTTTAGTGTACGTGGTGGCAGGTGTCGCTTTAGCTCAGTTAGCCACACGCCCAGACGGTCCCCAAACGACCCTGTGGACGGCCCTCTTGTCCAGTAGTATTGGTTATCTGCTTCCGGCGCCAGCTCTCAATCCCACCCCTAAAAATGACAAATCCTCGCCAGTTTTATCTCACATTGCCTAGTGACAGTTCCATGAAAGTGTATCCCGACAACACAATGTCCAGCTATCGTACGTTGCTGAATTCTCCCATCGATTTGGACCACCGAGACTGGGAAGTGGGATTGGCCTCCGTGTCGTTTCCCACGACGTGGAACAATCTCCCGGAAGGAAGTAGTAAGGTTAGTCTGATGATGGTGATGGTTGCACCCTTTAATCCAGACGTACACAGACCAGCCAACATCCCAAAGACTGACAAATGGAAGGTAGTCGAAGAGCCTTCCAAAGTTGAGATCAAAAAATACCCTATTCCTGGAGGAACGTACAATAGTGTCCAACACTTGCTGGCTGAGATAAATTCGCTTATACAAGCTCTGTTTAAAGATCACGTGACGCTCGAAACACTGCATGCCAAACCCATACGAAGACACCCAGACAATCCCGAACTCACGGAAGTCGAAAAAGAACACGAGAAGAATTATCAAGCCAAAATAAATGCCTACAGCAAAGCGATCAAAGAAGAACCGATCGTATCCTTTGTGCTGGACGACGTCACGAAAAAAGTCAAGTTGCAGATCAATACGGAAGATGGCTTTAAATATCTCAAACTTATACCCTTTCTCCAATTGAAGTTGACGGGCCCCGTGGTATCCTCGTTAGGATGGATTCACGAGACCACAATTACGCCCCGATTGGACCATTTAACGTCTTTCAAACAGAGGGATGTCATCGTGGCCCCGGACACCTATGACATCAATGTGGGACACACCATGTTTTATCTGTACGCGGATCTCTTGGAACCTCAACGGGTGGGGAATATGGTGGCGCCTTTACTGGATGTCTTTCCAAGTTCTCACGGTTATCATCGACCGACAGTCATCCATTATCAACCCTTCAAATACGACAGCATCACCACCATTGGCCTCTATATAAGAAACGGCCTGGGCCATAAAGTGTCATTCACCAAAGGAAAAGTCGTCGTCAAACTACATTTGCGACGAAAAGCGTAATATGCAGTTTTATCGTGGTGTGTTACGCCAAAAGGGCGCCAACATGAAGACCCGCACGCCCATCAACGTCTACCGGGGCGGTGTCTTGCGGCAAAAAGGCGCGGGACGTTTACAGGGGCTACTGAACATGGCGAAACCCTTTCTGCGAGCCGGAAAGAACGCCTTAAAAGCCAATTTCTTGAACAAAGAGACGTTTGGAGAATTGGGAAAAGCAGCCCTCGGCGTAGTGTCGGGAAAACAAAGTGTGGGCCAGAGTTTGAAGAATGTGTTCCAGCGCACCATAAAACCGCGTCTCCGACAAACACTAGCCGACGTCATGTCCTCCAGATCACCCAAAGCCCAACGCCGACCAACACACACCAGTCCACCCAAAACCAAAACTTCTATAAAAAGGAAAGGAAAATCCCCTGGCGTCATTTCACGAGCCAAACGTCCTCGGCCAGACATCTTCGATCATGGCTTCAGCAATGCGTAACGATTCCTGTCCTTGTGCTCGAGATGAACTGCAAGAATTGTTCCAAGTGCCCGACACGCACACGGCCATTACCAGAGTGACCAAAATACGTAAATACTCCATCACACCCGATCTGAATCACGATGGACCAATTGAATTTCTGGTGAACAATGCCAGTATGGATTTCATCGATTTGGCCAATACGACCCTGTACCTGCGACTCAAAGTGGTGAAAGAGGATGGTACCAATCTACCGGCAGACGAAGCCGTGGGTCCCGTGAATAATTGGATGCATTCTTTGTTTAAAGATGTGAAATTGCGGCTGGGAAAAGATTCTGATACGTTGGTCACGTCTCCTCTACCTAATTACGCCTATCGAGCTTACCTAGAGAATTTACTGAGTTATGGAAAACAAGCCAAGACGAACCATTTAGACCGACAAGTCCTGTGGCACAAGGATACAGCCGGCGAATTTGATCAAGCCTCCCCCGTCAAAGTCAATGCAGATGCCCCCGAGCCTGCGAATGCTGGATTGGTGGAACGTTACAAACGCATCTCCGAAAGCCAGGTGGTGGAATTACAAGCGCGGTTGCATTTAGATATGTTTTTACAGGAGAGATACTTATTGGACGGGGTCGATCTACGCCTGAGTTTGGAAAAACAAGCCTCTAAATTTTTCCTGATGCATGCCGACAACAAAGGACCCTACAAGATTGATTTCATCAAAGCGTATTTGGAAATTCCATTCGTCACCCTTTCTCCCACCACGTACACGCGGATTACCAACCAACTCCAAACCACCAATGCCAAGTACCCCTTGAAACGTATGGTCGTCAAAGATGTGGTCGTACCCAGTAACCGCACCAGCCACGTCCTGGACAATCTGTTCATCAACGAAACCTTACCCGCACGTCTATTTGTGGGGTTGGTCAGTAACCGAGCTTACGATGGATATAATACCCGGAACCCGTTCCGATTTCATCATCATAACCTCAAACACATTCGCCTGACCATGAATGGAGAAGTCGTGGATGATTATGCCGATCTCAACTTTGCCGATAAATTGGCTATCACACCGTACATGGATTTAATGAATCGTGTGGGTGTTCTCAACACTCGAGAAGATTTGGATCTCAGTTTCCACGATTATATCAAGGGCTACACACTGTTTTGTTTTGATTTGACCAATGACCGAGGAGCCGACGGGGCCTATTCACACCCCAGAACCACCGGTAACCTGTCTCTAGAGCTACGCTTCTCGGCAGCCCCCGCCAACGCTCTCAATCTTATGTTGTTTGCCGAATACGACAATGTCTTGGAAATCGATCGTAACAGACAAGTCATCCTGGATTGGTAGTCCTTTATCCACGTTACAATTGGAAGAGGCCCTGCGGTATCATTCTGACGTCTTTGGCGGTGTTTGGTCACGGAATCACCTGTACCGGTTGCAACCCCATACCTATCCTCTAGCTTACATCGTCAATACCGACGATGAACAGGACCCCGGCACCCATTGGACCGTGTTTATGTGTGAAGGACCTGGACACTTGTATTTCTTCGATTCTTACGGATGCCCACCCGAGACCTACGGACAAGCCTTTGTCGATTTCAGTCAACGTCACGGACCCACTACGCATCAACCCCAATGGTTACAGAGTTTAACAAGTTTTGTGTGTGGACATTATTGTTTATTTTTCATCTGCCATTCGAAACGGTGCCTGCAATTGTTTGGCACCAATACCCGGCAAAATGATGTGCTGGTGAATCAATGGGCTCAAAATCATTTTCCATCCTTAAATCGTTTGGGTGGACAAACGTGTTGTTCTTTTTCAAACATGTAAATACGTTATAAGATTGTTCTGTTGTTCTATTGTTCTGTTGTTATTAAAAATTTATTGAAATTAAAATTTATTGAAATTAAAATTGTTATGAACTCCTAGGGCACTCCCGAGAAAGGGAATACCCGAGAGTAAATGAGCAAAGGGAGGGAATCCCCAGAGCAAAGGGAGGGAATCCCCGA
Source organism: Patella ulyssiponensis (assembly GCA_963678685.1). Lineage (NCBI taxonomy): Eukaryota > Metazoa > Mollusca > Gastropoda > Patellidae > Patella > Patella ulyssiponensis. Next base: position 262,487 of record OY783232.1, on the reverse strand, counting down.
GAGTAAATGAGCACTGGGAAAGGGGTCCCTACGGTGAGGGAAACTCACGGGAACCACAAGAAAACCTCAAGAGAACCTCAAGAAATCCTCAAGAAACAAGAAGAGGGAATCCCAGAGACATATGACGTCACGTCGCTATGACGTCACGTATGACGTCCCTAGCAAAGGGAATCCCAGAGAAAATTATGACATCACGTCGCCATGACGTCACCTATGACGTCATCACCGGAAGTGACCGTTGCTAAGGATGTGACGTCATCACCGGAAGTGACGTCATCACCGGAAGTGACGTCATCACCGGAAGTGACCGTTGCTAAGGAGGACCGGAAGTGACATGCGCAAACCCGTTGCTAGGGGCGTCTGCGCATGCGCGTCAACGACGCTGTACCCAGGCTACCACTACTAACACAATTTATCTCCGATTTTAAAAATGTAGACATTTTTTTTTTAAAATATAGATAAAAAAGATACATATCTCTGAACCGTTTAAATTTAAAATACTGAAAGCATTCTTTTGAAAATTGAATGATATGAGAATAATGAGATATTATATCATTATAATCGAGAATATACATTTAAAAATAAATGAAAAATCGATATTACTAGAAAAACAAAGGCCACGTTGTAAATTTGAATAATTTCTGCTATCGTCAATTACTTGTTTAAAGATGCATTATGCAAGAGCGATTACTGCATATTGCTGGGGTGGGGGATGCTGAATAGTTAGCACGTGCGTGCTGTATCGTAAAGCCTGTCATTGAGTCAAATGGCGTGCTTTTTAATCCCCGGTTGTACGTGATAAGGAGTAGTGTCGTCTGTCCAACCTCGTGGGTTTTCTCCGTGTCCCCCGGTTTCCTACAACTTCTAAAGACCCCTACGCGCAAGCGAATTATTGAAATGAAATTAAACCATATGTTAGTCCCGAAATTACCCAGTTTTGTCGATTGAAAGTTGAACCCCATTTCTTTCTCTCTCTTTATCTCGCATATTGCTGTTCTTGTTTATGCTTCAAATTATTATTTAGACATTTATGTTCATAATAACAAATGAAATAGAAAGAAAAGAGGGTTTAACGTCCTACCATTCAGCCCCGACTGGGATAATGAAGACGGACATACGCTACACAATCTCCATTATTATAACGTTAACATGGAAGACTTTCAACTTTCGCTATATTTTTATTTGCAAGACTTTCATCAATCCCCTAAACGACTTTCATCAATACCCTAAACGACATTTTAACTTGGGCAAAGCCGTGGAAAAGTTGATATTTTCTTTCAATGACACATGGGAAATATTATTCATTTACATTCTGTTTTACGCCCACTTCGACCCTGGGTTATACCACTGACAAGTGTTTCCTAAGAAACATAAACTTTGTTACAGCGGGATAACATTTAATGAAACCTGGGTATATTCCCCTTTAACTGAATCAATTTGGTGGCGTGTACGAACTTTACAAGAGATGGGGTTTAACGCCCACTCGACACAAAAAAGGTCATTTCGGGACTGACATGGTTAAAGTTTATTTCAATAATTCGCTTGCGCGTAGGGTTCTTTAGCAGTGAGAGGAAATCGGAAGACGTGGAGAAAACCCGTGAAGTTGGACAGGCGAGTCTACTCTTTATTAACCCACTCGGAACAGGACAGTAGGCTAAATCCCATTTTCATATTTTCATGTCATTTCATAAAGGGAATGACAAAATGTGACGCAAAAGATGATATTAATTCTGGGCTGTTATAGAAGGTCAAACCACAATATTAATTTAAATAATATTTGTATAATGAGAATAGTTCATATTTCATCTGGCCATGATAAACTATGAGCCATAAATTTCTCCATCTGATATACCACACGTCAACATATAGACGATAAATTTATAACATAATATTATTCCATTTGTCATCATTTATTATATGCCGTTGCTCACTTTTTCACTAACCAGAGCGTGCCGAGTCTGATCCTGCTGTTGCCTCGGGGGTTTTTCAGTGTGATTTCTATTTTACAGTGCTGTAGGGTTATGACAAGCGTCTTATCCTTCACGGGTAAAAGTTTCCTCGTAAAACACTCAATGGCACATGTCCCGTACTCATTTCCGCGGGGATCCACAGTGTCGCAGCCGATAAGACTTTGACTCGCTAACCTGGAGGTCTCGTGTTCGATCCTGGCGTTGGCCGAGAATTTTCCCGCGTGGTTCCTCCTTGTAGGTGGTGCAGGACCGAAAGCCTAGCAAAGGACAACATATAGTCGTTCGGAACGAACAAAAAACCGACGCCCTTTGTACACATTCGCGTGCACATTAAAGATCCCTTGGCAATTGAAATTCGATATGGGAATAGGCCGTAGCGCCTTTCTCCAGGCAATATTTTCCGTATAGCACACTGTATGGCATGTGCCCATCTTCATTACCCCAGTCGGAGCAAAATAGCAGGGCTTTAAACTTCATAGTAGCCTATCACCATTCTATATCTAAATAGCTAATGTTTTATTACCCGGTGAAATTATCAGTTTAAATATATCACATGATTTTTTTTTATTTCCTCTGCAGCAAACGCTTCCATTCAGCTGGTATGTTGACGCCTTTCTGACAAAAATACTTCATAGAAATTAGGGTTAGCACGTAAGTGCTGTATCATAAGGTCTGTCATTGAGTCAACTGTCCAACCTCCTGGGTTTCCCCCCACCGCCAAAGAACACTACGCACAAGCGAATTATTGAAATAAAATTGAACCATATGTTAGTCCGGAGATGACCTCTCTCTCTATCACACTCACTCAAAGGAATTATGTCAAATTGGAAATCATTTTTGGTGATATGAAATTCAATTGACAGGTGGTGATAAAATTAGTGCAGTCAGGGGAATGTTGTGTTTTTATTGTCTTTGTCATCGCTGGAGTGAGTCACGAATTCACAAAACCAACATAAATCATTCAGTCGATATTTTCACGTGTTCAATCAGAGTTGTGGCATTGTTAATCATCATTGTATTTTTTTTTTAAATTTCATCGGTTTGAATTTTACCATTTCTTCATGCTTCAGTCATAATGATGTTTTTTTTATTTGACTTGGTACTAAACGAAAGGAATTGAAGTCAGGGTTTAATGCAAAATAGTGTGGTTTATGAAGATGGTGAGGTTTAATGCACTTATACTGTTCTGCATAACACTAAACCAATGTAGACGAACGTAATAATATGCCATGTTATATGAGGGAAATTTTGTATGAAATTAATAATACACAATAAAATGAGGCTTAACGTCCTTCTGTTATGCATAAAACCGAGCTTTCCATAGGCTTGAAAATTGCAAACAAGACTCATTGGTGAATTTAAATCAACAATGATATTATCTTACCGTGAAAAGATGGGCTTCTGGTATCCAATATTAAAGACAAATTGCGTGCCAGAATGCGTTCGAGTGCGATTTGAAATGAAGCGATTCGACGAACGAGGCTAAACATATCTCACAAGAGAATAATTCCGATGTAGACTGAATATACAGACGTCAAAGACTGCTATTCAATTTGGACTCTTCGCGTATTTCACCAAATATAACTGAATAGAAATTACAGTAAGAAAATAAAAGATTGAATTTAAATCAGTTTATATACATTCATAATAACATTACTTTATTATACGCGTTGCGGCCCTTCTGTGTCCATGTGTAGTTGCCAAAAAATAGAGATTTGGCTCCTTTAAGTTGGTCATACAGTGTCTTACCCGGACAATAATGTTTACCACCACAGTCAATTTCAAACTGTCAATGGTTCTTCTACGTCTACGTGTACAACAATGTGTAGCCAGAAACTTATTTCCATTCCACCCGAACGATTAGACGCAGTTCCCTACCAGACCGTCTTTCACCATTTACTAGTGGAAACTCGTGACAAGATTTTTCTTACCTAGATTTAATGCAGCGTTAGAATTTGGTATTAAAATAGAAATCAGAATATATGTCGACAAAGAACACTCTTTATGAATAGAAGATGCGTCTTCATAAGCCCACCTCGCCTGTAGTACAGAAAAGTAATAGGATAACTCCCATTTTATTTTATTTCTTTAACAAAAACGTGCGGAAAAATACGGGAGATAAATCTTAATTTCGTTATTAGGTGATGCAGAGTTGTCTCCCATCAAATGCTAATATTTTAAGGTGACTTCTATTCGATTTATAATAACAGGTTCGTAAGAATTTCCCAACCCAAGTCACTTCAACTCCTGGGACATTACGCCCTGTAAATGATTTATAATAACAGATTCGTAAGAATTTCCCAACCCTGTCACTTCAACTCCTGGAACATTACGCCCCGTAAATGAAATGAAATGAAACGAGGTTTAACGCCCTACTTTTCGGCTCAGACCGAGCTAAGCAAGAATTGCCTTCGCCAAGCAGTGTGCTAGAAGCGACAGTTTCCCTATACATCGGCATTTCCGCTCCCTCTACTTAGAATTCCGACTTATGGTTCGTTTCACGTTCACGCAAACGTGTAAATGAGACTGTGTTTCGTATCAACGGAACGACTGCGTTGTGTCTGGGACTGTATCAGGTAGACTGAAATGATCAATGTGATAACTCAGGATATCATTTCAGCCCGCGCCAAAAATTCAGAAAGAAATATTATGTTCTGTTCATATACAATCAATTGGTATTTGCTATATATAACAATTCGTATGCACCACATCTATATAACTGGTATTTACATTTTTTATAACACATGTATTTAGATATACAGTGGTTCTAGTCTATTGGACGCTTATTGCTTGTATGTAAGATTGATATTCAACTTTTTCTAAATTGGTATTTACTGTTACAAGAAAACTGGTTTTAACTTCATGTACAAAATGGACATTTATTTTGTATTTAGAGAATGGATATTTATTTTGTATTTAGACATTATACAGTATATTGGATTTAGACAATTATTTACTGTATTTGATCAATTGGTTTAAAGCGATAATTCATATTTTCTCAGTAAGTCAAAACATAATTATTTCTATGTCTTTTGCTCACTAGGTTGTCACCTATCATACGATCATGGGCATTATTTCCCACACTTAAAAATCATTCATACCGGAATTAATAACACAATTACCTCCCTTGTTTTTCTATTCCTCTCATGGAATAGCTATCTTCAAACGTTTGAATTTGAATATGATATGTTTGCCTATTTGTCAACAGGCAATCGTGACTTATAGAATTAATCTTCAACTTGGTAGGACTTTTTATAGATACCATCTATTTTAAGGCTTTATGTTAATATGTTTTAAAAATATAATTTAAAAATATGAAATGGTAGCTTTAATCTGTATTTAGGTTGACTGGTGTGTATTTAGACAACTGGTATTTCACACATAAAGTGGTACTTGTCTGTGCATTCTCGATCGTAAAATCCATTGGCGTGGTTTACCATACAATGTTGTTTGCCACCATAGTTATCTGGTGAATCTGGTCCCCATCCCGAAGAATTCACAACTTCACCATTTAACCAATTCCACGTTCCTTCTGAGCTGACGTCAGTCGCCCCGAACCAATGAACAGATGCCCTTTCTGAAATGAAATGAAGTGCGGTTTAACATCTTTTGCCCGTCAAGAAGTATCATATGCGGACCCCTTTGCATGGACAGCTGCGTGCCAATGTTTCTTTTACGTCCACACCACTGACGAGGAAAAATCACGATAAACTTTCGCGGCCAACACGCGCAGGAACCAAACACACATTGGTTAATGAACCAGTGCCTTACTAAGTAAGTCACGCGGCTCCACTTTTATTATAATATGAAAACAGTTTCTTGAGGTACAACATCCCAAGAAGTAGAAAGTCACCGAGTCCTGACAGAAGTATAAGTATATATCTAAATCATGATAAATGAACATTAAAAGGCTCACTATATTAATGAAATTTTTAGAAGCAACTATATGGTAACTGTCCTGATATGTCGAACACATCTGTTTCACATATATGGAAATTATCCCCACAAGGACACAAAAGTAGTGCTGTAATGTTCAAGGCAACTTCATTAAACTTGGGAATAAATAAAGGTAACCGGGTCTTGCCCAAACCGTGGGTCTTAGCCAAAACACTTGTATTAGAAAGTAATCGAAGACCAGATTGTTTTACACTAAAAATTGTATCCGCTAAGGATAACGCTTAAATGTCACTTACAATTGAAGAACCAATTTGGAACTAAAGTCTTTACTTGTGGATCAGTAGTGTATATACACCTTTAAAAAGCTAAGACAGCTGGCAATTTGGTCCAACGTTACTATAAGAAAACTATGAATAGACGCTATGGCAGAACGACATCCCATTAGTGTGACTGGTTTACACCATTTTGACTTTTAAAAAGAACCCTGCTACAAATGCTATACCTCTTGCTCAACAGCATTCTCTGTATTTTGAATGGCAGTCGACATCCTTGTTGAGGCCTTCTGGGGTCTTCGGTGTACTAGACAGCGTTTGGTGCTAATCATATTAAGACACAATACTCTGACCCCAACGTTGGATAGAACCCCTTCTAAATAAGCAGTACTTCGGTTCGAATCTTACAAATGAGCGTACCTTGCCCTCAGAGGCGGTTGACGGACTAAACATAAATAAAGATCCTTCCTGGATGATACCCAGAACCCTATTTTTAGGAATAGGAAGATAACTCGTCTGAATTGCTATCATTTAGACAATATTTGCTTCAAATAGTCTGCCCAAACTTGAAATACCATTATGTTTATGTGCCATGTCCCAATGGATATACATATCGGTATATCTAGTTTTATGTTTAATTATTGAGGTAAAAGCTACAAGTTTTCCCTTTACACTCACAAAATCATATAAATATTAAATTCAGTTTTTAGATCGACCCAACTGCTCGATGTCTACGAGGACAAATAAAGTCAAGTTAATCCACAAGGTCTCGTTAAGAAAATAGTAAGAACTCGGCTAAACATTTCCTTTCACTCCCAGGGACATTGGTAATGTGCTTTCGCTAAATAAGACTAAATATATTGATTATTTGGTTTCAATCTACCCTGAACTATGGAAATCAAATAAAACGGCTAATGACGACAGCCATACTCCATGCAGTATGCTATCAGGGTAAATGTACTTGGACAGTAGCGTTTCCACCTTGGACAGTAGCTTTGAAGATTTTGACATAGCATAGGTGGCTATAGAAAAAAAAACCAGCACGTCGGCCTCAAAATGCCTGATGTTTTGTGTTGATGGAGTTCAGATAGCTTGCAACTTTTGTTATAAAAATAAGAACATAACTGAATCCTCTGAGGTGCGATAAGCTTAACCAACCGTAAAACTTTCAAAACTAATATCGTAACTAAATCCTCAAAGGTGTTAACCCACTTTTGCAACAAACAGGATGACTTTTGTAAGTAATAATTAACTAATGAACAGTGACTGTTCTGTCAACAGTATAGACAACCAATATAAATTTACGGTCATCATAATTGAAACCTGTAAAATTGATTATATCGTTGAAATTCAATCCAAGGCCAAAATGAAATGAAATGAGGATTAACGGGCTACTGTTCTGCTCCTGTCTGGGCTAATGAAGACGGACATAGGCCTACACCATACAGTGTGCTAAGGGGAAATTTTGTCGGGGCAGCGGCACTATGGCCTACACTTATATCGAATTATACCTGCCCAGGAATCTGTTACGTGCTCCCAAATGTGTATACAGAACCTCGGTTTTCGTCCCATTCGAAGTTTTAGACAGCTGTCCTCGTCAGGCCTCACCCTGCACCACTGGCAAGGGGGGGGGGCAAGGTCAAAACAAAGATGTTTAACAAATTGTTATGCAAGGTGCGCACTAAATCCAAGTCCGGCTGGGCAGACCTGCTAATGTAATGTTAGCCGCTCTGACAATAAATAGCATACGCCTCGCAGTGTATCGTTTGATTAGACCTAATCCCTCTCAAACATTGTTGTAGCGAAAGCAAATTTTTGTTCCAAATTATGACTAAATCGGATTAACAACCAACACCTAACTGTGTAACAATATCATTCGAGATTACACAGAGCCCCAGATATGTTTTAAAACGTTAAATCACTATGCTAATTTTGAAGGAAGATCCCAGATGAAACGGAAAGAGATTTGGTTGAACTGGAAGAATAGACACACTCCCTCAAAAGCTCAAGTATCAGAAGCCCGTGTCATGAGTTTTGGTACAAAACACCACGTGAAATGACATTGAAATGATTTTATATAATCAACTTTGAGCTATAACTGGAAAAGGGTGCAATGCACTTATGTCATGAAAACACTTTGTTACATGAATATGATAGATAATTAAAAATTTATTTTATAAATATCGGTTAATAATTGCAGCCTATAAATTCGGCTAATCCAGCTTTTGGATTTTTAATTTGGACTATTGGTAGCCTCTGTTGTGCTATAAGACATAAAGGAAAGGCAGGTGATGGTATATATGACCACATTAAGATGTGGACATATACAAATAATCCTTACCAGTATAATGACTTATGGCGATCTTGACTTTCTGATTAGTATTCCCTAAATAGAGATGTCCGTTGTCCATGCTACATTGTTTCATGGCCTCTGTCCAGCCCAGCTCCAGTGCATAGTACCTGTAACAACATTTAGCTTCGACATTGTTGATGTAGGCCAGATCAACAGGACATGTTTCTGGAAAAGTATTAAAATTATTTGCATTTAATTTATATTTCTTTAACACATAGATCATTGCTACGATAGATGCGTAATGGAGATTTCAAGAAACGGGAGTGGCAAAAGCAAATGGAGAACACGAGTTATCCTTCTATATAGATGAGAGGCGCTATGCAAATTCATTATTATTATTATAACTAACTTAAGTGACGAGTTACTTTAACAGATAAATGGACAAATTTCTTCTATGAGAGACTTAACGTCCAGTCGACAACACTAACTAGGTCATTTCGGGACAAACACTTGGTACAATTTTATTTCATTAATTCTCTTTAGCAGTGGGAGGAAACCGGAGTATCCGGAGAAAACCCACGGGGTTGGACAGGCGACTCACTCGTTGTCACGTACAAACGGGGAATCGAAACCACGCCACCTTAACTCAATGACAAAGCTTCGGATTGTTAAACATTCAACCCACTTCCAAATGACGAGACACAACAAACATATTTCAAAAGTACGAATAATGTATCTTTAATTTTAATGCAAGAATTTTTGTTACTAAGCACGTTGTAAATCGTTTTGTTGCTATGTAATTAAAAGGGTGTTGGATAGCCGAATGGTTAGCACGTGCGCGCTGTATCGTAAAGCCTGTCCTTGAGTCAACTGTCGTGGTTTCGAATCCCCGGATGTAAGTGACAAGGAGTGGGGTCGCCGTTCCAACCTCGTCGGTTTCCCCTAACTGCTAAAGACCACTACGCGCAAGCGAATTACTCAAATGAAATTAAACCATGTTAGTTCCGAAACGACCTAGTGAGTGTCGAGTTGACGTTATACCCCATTGCCCCCCACCCCTCTCTCTATGTAGTTAACTACATTCGAGTATAAAAGGTAATGTATAGACTGTTGTTGTTATTTTTACGTACGTAATTATTACAAGTCTTCACTGACAAGATCTATTTTACACCATGCCCTTGGGAGACCAATAGCATGCAAATACATTGAACAACGGTTAAGAAAAATATATTAGAATTTTTATTTATATTGAAAGAAATATCAATCGATAAATAGACATAAATAAATGATCAAATGATTTCAACCTTCAATTTCGAAAAAATGTAGCTGATATCAACCCCTTAGCTGATGGCAAATAGGTTGCCATCTGACTTACACATCGACACAAATTATATCAATTCTTGCAATATCAACCGTTTACCTTCTTCGAGTGAAATTCAAAGCATACAGCTAATTCTAAAAAATTACTGTAGCAGTAGCGCAAAAATGAAATTGTGTTCGGAAACTAAATCTTGCTAATATGGAAATGAAAGCACTTCTTGTGAATTGGACAATTGCACCACTCTTTTTCATAGGCGCCTTACGGTGGAAAATATTTCAAAAATATCAGTAAGCTATGACTGTTACGTCCATGTTCGTAAACGATATTATCAAATAGCTGATATACATGTATCATGATTTCTAACTCAGGGGAAAGTAACTCGTCTGAAACCGAGGTGAGAAACGAGTTGGATTAAAATAATTGGGATCAAAGTTCATTGCTATAGATTCCGTCAAACAGCGGCAATACTCACTAATTGCCGCAAGGAAGACAATCGAGTCTGCGATGGCGTTTTAAAATTATGTCTGCGACCCTACACGTTAACGTCGACTCGATTGTCTACCTAGCAAAACTTACAGCGTGACACACTTTAGACATAGCCTATACTTAATTAGTCATGGCTTGATGCCATTTGTGAAATATTTTCCACGTTGCAGGCGCCTGTGAACTTCCACCGTACCCTGGAGATGAAATAGGCAACACATCATATTACAGAGGTGTGCGGCCATTTTGAATTGGTGGGCGCACTACGATGTGTAATCTAATCGACTTCTCTATACGCCAAAGCAATTATTGCTTTTCATTTGTCTTGTGACTAGGATTTATAAATAAATAGTTTATTTCAAAATGAAACTTTATTCTACGAACTTTATGGGGTGTTGATCACTCCGAATCAGCGGCGGAATCTGAGAGACTGCAGAACAACCCCACCTCGTTATTTGGAAGCTGACACAGGTTCGTTTTTATCAGATACATGACTACAATGAACATAATCTTGAGAGTTGTCATTTGATTCGTTTATGTGCAATGAACTTAAAGGTCATGCAGCCCCTTGCTTAGGTGCTATAGGCTCTGAACAGGAAGTAATATAACTCTGGTGAGCAGAGTAAGTAAGACGCTGGCTCGCTAGCCTTGAGATCACAGGTTCGCTCTCTACTTTGGCAGAGAAAGTTCCGCGGGTTTTCCCGGCGTGGTGCAAGATTGAGTGCCTGACAAGGACAGCCGTGTTCTGATGGTAGGCAAATTCGCGTACACATTGGAGTGCACGTAACAGAACCCTTAGAATTTCGAATTTGATATAAGGGTAGGTCGTAGCGCCGCCTCCGCGACACATTCCCACACAGCACAATGTATAATGTACATGCCCGTCTTCATTAGTCCAGTCGGAGCAGAACAGTAGACGTTAAACCCCCCCCCCCCATTTCATTTCAATATACTCAGAAACTGACAGCAAACTTATATTCCTCGATCCAGCTGCACGTAAGTCCAAATTTCAGGCCGAGTGTAGCCACCAACCTCAAACAGACACACGACAGTCACAAATAAATAGAGATATATAGCTAGAAGGTATAAGTAGTTTTACTTACTTTGGTAAGCCCAAAAATAGATCATATTTGGCTCTTCAGCACCTGGACCCCCCGACCAGATTAAAACTTTGTAAGGATAGCATTGTAAAGTATGGAGATTAAGACCGAAGGACTGACATTCCACGTCCATTGTACATTTCTCACCACATTCTCGAATAGAACCAACAGTTGATGCCGATGTCCAACCTTCATATAAAATACCCTCAAATATAGTCTTCTTATAAACTTGTCCTGAACAGGTGCCCGTTACGTTATTAACAAACAAAATTAAAACACTCAATATAATCCACATGCTGTCTTTGAAATGAATCATGTTTGAGAAATAGCAACGGGAAAACTAGTTGGTTGTTAAGCTACCATAACACCAAATCGATTCTATGTTCGGGAAAATGTTGCCCAACGAGGATCAAATGGTGTGCGAACCAGGGCCGTACCTAATGGGGTGAAGGGGGTACATTGCAGCCCCAGAAATTGCGCCACCCCACCCCCATTTTTTTAAAAAAAAAATTATACATTTGACTTCGATCACACAGTGATGCTCTTAAAGTACTAATCAGTCGGTCGGTTTTGAGGCCGCCTTGATCCAAACTTTCTTACATCACTTACGTGGAGGCTATGGAGCCCCACCACTCTGCTGCACCTCTGGTGCGAACGAAGTATCAACTTTTCACGATCTGTTTAATGACAGGATTTGAACTGCCTGGGGCGGAAAGGGTGCTCTAGAACTTTGCAAATCAGCCCAATTGCAATTAGACCGGGAAACAACGTACTTAAAACGAGGCGGAAGGTACAACGATCCTAAAAGGTGGCGTGGCCGGGCACCAATTAGCGGAACTTCTACTGAAACAGTGACCAGATATGGGCACGGGAAGTTCAGTAACATGCGACCCAATCTTCCTGGCTTTAAGAGGAACCAGAGCTTGGGGATTTTCGGGACGTATTTGTGGCTGCTTTCCCACGGACAGTCCTTCTGACAGTTTTATCTTGGGGCATTATGAAACTAAATATTTGAATGTCTTGATCTGCACAGCTTGAATGTTGAACGGGAATGGGAAGAACGCGCGTTTTTATGGCCCAAGAGCCAGGACGGGATTACATACGCAGTTGTGGACGTATTGGGAATTAGGTAGATTTAGATTCTAACGAGTTAAAATTTACTACGGACGGGCTTGGATTGCTTGGGAATGACAAATTTACCCACTCAGACCGTGTATGAGGTACACACGAGAACTGTTTATTTAGAACTGTTTATGAAAGAACTAGGATCGTATTATATATCAGTTATACATTCTATCCAGTCCACAACCCGTTTTACGATTTTCTATGACGAGGTTGTGTGTTTTTGGGAACTTGTTGAGTGTGATGGAGGCTTTATTGTTATGTACGCCAGCCATGTCTTGGTGGATGCCTACATCATTAATATCGGTCATACTTCAGTTGTCTTTAAACAATTACCTCTCTTTGTTTGATCCAGGCTTGATTGATTTTTAACAATGTCGTCCAGAATATATAATCATACATAGTCTGTAAGAAGGTGAAACGTTTTGAAATTCCATTTTTTTAGTATCTGCGTTGTCATTTTTCAATAATTATGCCATGCGCTAGGAGTTTGGGGCATAATTATTGTAAACTGGAAAATGAAAACGAAGAGTATTTATCCCACCTAATTATTGCAATTTGAATTTATCCAATAGTTGCAGGTTTATGCAAATGTTAGGGAAACACGTGAGATTTGAAAAGAAAGGGCTGCTATAATATTCAATGATAATGATAAAGTGAACACATTTTGAAAATTTCAAATAGCTTTATTCTGGGCGAAGTTATGCGTTGCTACTTTTATCAGTGTTCAGACTGAGGGCGAAATTAAAAGTATTGTACTTTTAGTAAAAATAAGCCTTTTAATATACGGTACTCAGCCAAATTAAAAACTTGACACTCGGGATTTTTGGGACTAGATTTTTAATATTTGGTTTAAGGCAACTATTTTAGTGTTATGTTGTGCACAGACGACCTTGACATCAACAGAAAGCAAGAATACGTCTCGCCGAAAGTCCTTGACATTGATAACGTTCGTGATGTCACAGTACCCCCCAAAATGAAATTCACAGACTTGGAGAACAATCGGAATAAAGTGTTTAGTAACAGTTGTGGCCTCCTCTAGCGTCTCCTACTGCCACACAACGTCTTCTCATGGATCTCAGAACATTAGTAAACACTACCCGAGGAAGACGTCGCCACTGCTGAGCAAGAGCATGTTGAAGGTCCTGCAACGTCAGTGGTGGATTCACTTGCTGACGAACACGTCGATCCAGTTCGTCCCAGATGTGTTCAATAGGATTATGGTCGGGGCTAAGCGACCGCCAATCCAGGACTTGGACACCGGCATTTCTTAAAAAATTCTGGGTAGCAATTGCCGTATGGGGTCGAGCATTGTCTTGTTGAAACGTTAGTCCAGGCCCATGTCTGTGCAAAAACGGAAGAAGAACAGGTTGTGAAATCTGATCCCTGTACTGGACAACAACAAGAGGAGAACGTCCATGTGCACAAAAAGAACCCCAAACCATGACGCTACCGCTACCAAATCGGTCAACTTCTCTGACGCATACTTGAGCGTAACGTTCTCCTCGTCTGCGGTACACTCGGACCCTGCCATCGGCAAATCTCAAAGTGAATCGAGATTCGTCACTTAAGACAACCGAATTCCACTGTCTTTGAGTAAATCTTATGTGTCTTGTGGCCCACACAAGTCGGTTACGGCGATGAAGGGGTGTCAATATTGGTTTTTTATAGGGCCTCCCAGCTCGAAGACCAGCAGCCTGCAAGCGATTTCGAACAGTTTGTGCAGTTACCCTTCCACCAAACATCTCTCTACTTGTGGAGGTTGCAGTGACAAATCTGTATCTAAGATGACGTAATCGTATTGCTTGATCATTCTGGAGTGACGTCACACGTGGCGCTCCCGTCTTTGGGTGGTCGGCACAAGTTCCAGTTTGAAGCACTCTCATTCTAAGATTAATTATTGTTTGACGTGAACAATTAAAGGCTCTTGCAACAGTGACCACAGACTGACTAGCATAGAGCCTACCTATAGCACGTAGACGTTCTACATTTGAAAGGCGCGGCATTTTCTAACAAAGATGCAATTTTAATTTGTTTTTCCAGTTCAAGTTACGTGTGCGTGTTCAATTTAAGCAAACTTGCATCGATTGACCTCACGAGTTTGTGTTTTTCAGGTTTTTCATCCTTATTTGCTCAAAAGTCACGTGATCCACGTGACTTTACAATTTTATGAAATTAAAGGCTGAGTATATATAGGAATAATAAATCAATTGGCAGGCCCTTTATCAGCATTCTCCGTGTGTGGCTTCGTGTAATTTCTACTTGGTCGGACATATTAGCGTGTAACGCAGATATGACGGGCCTTGTCCAATCCACCCAATATCTAAATCACCCAATGACCAAGAGGATTGGCAATGAGCTTGCCATGTGAATAAATGTTTTACATAATAATTTATATAACACTTGAAGTCCGAATAAACGGCATGCTAAAGGCAAATATAGCACCTCTTTAAAATTGTATCGAAAGATATCTCTTTACATAATAACCCGAGTATGATTTGTTTTATTATATATCAATATATTAATAGTATCCCGGTGTATACATTAGACACCAAACAGGGTGGGGCGGGCATGTGACACTTTACACCCCTTTTTGGTCGCATTCTCTATAACCTGGCATGGTCCTATTTTATTGTTATACCTACTATCCGGTATGGAGGTATCATTTTGCATAACAACCGGACATGGGCTTATGGTTGTACCTACTAATCTGGTATTGGGTATCATATTGCATAATAACTTGGTATTAGGTTATTATGAGTTCATTTCTACTTAATAACCAGGATAAATCTTCTGTTACGCGTCACATAGTTTATAGCCGCAAATGAACCCAATATTCGTTATTTTGTTGACGGTTTACATCCGCGACTCAGCTGCATCCTGGTTCACGCCGAATACAGGTATAAAACCCTGTGAAGAAATCCTCCGTATCTCTTACGTGAAACATGGTATGCTGGTGTTTGATGGCGTGTTAATGTCAACTAGATATAGCCTAATGAGTGTAGGGTACGCAATGGCAACAGAAATGAAAAGTTAATAAATGAAAACAACGGAACAGATCAACCATCCTCGGTATACCTTGTGGTATTGTTCCGTTCTACTTTACTAACCCCTGGGTCCATCACGGGGTATCCACGAATTCACATTATCTGCCTTTGATGATTTCATTGGCACGTAAGATTGATTGTACGAACCCATAACACTACCATGTATCACCAAACACATGAAATCCGACCCAGCCCAACCCAGTATAATTAAATGAGAATTAATTAGTTCTATCTTTCACCTGTTCGAGTAACATTATCTGCATACAGTCTCTCACACTTATCAGCAGTGAATATTCGCTAGTCCGCTACAATCACTGATACACACTGATCAGCAGTGAATATTCGCTAGGCCGCTACAACCACTGATACACACTGATCAGCAGTGAATATTCGCTAGGCCGCTACAATCACTGATACACACTGATCAGCAGTGAATATTCGCTAGGCCACTACAATCACTGATGAGGATGACATCGACGCGACTTAATTAGTCCCCCATATTAACTTTTTTCTTTCGACAAATTAAATTCTAAAACATTTTTTGTATGTATTAGAAAAATAAGTAAAAGCGTTTGAAGTATTTGTAGTTAAAAAGTATTTCCTATTTAGTGTAAATGGGTATTAAAATAGGTAAAAGGCATCCTTTTGCCCATAGCAGTTACGTCTTATGTAAACAATGAGCGAGCCATTGAGCCAATGATTGAAGCCGCGTGGTGTCATTGCACGTGTTCAAGACAGTCATTCTCTGTGAAACAGATTGACAGTCGCTATGCATTGTTATTTATCATGCGGTGTAGGGTGGGGTTAGGAGAGAGAGAGAGAAATGGGGTTTAACGTCCACTCGACACAAACCAGGTCATTTTGGGACTAACATATGGTTTCATTTTATTTCAATAATTCGCTTGCGCGTAGGGGTCTTTAGCAGTGGGAGGAAACCGGAGTGCCCGGAGGAAACCCACGAAGTTGAGAAGGCGCCCCTATCTCCATGCCACATACGCTCACACCGGGGCTCGAAACCACAGCCGCAAGCCAGAGGTGACCGGCCAGCTAGAGGTCGAAGCGCGGCACTCTAGACCACTAGGCCATCCCAACCCCCCGTGGGGTTAGGATCTACACTGTCCATTGATCACTGTAAACTTTTGCAAGCGGTATTACATCTTTTACGTGCCATAGTAATGCATATATTTTGAACTTTTATATTATTAATATATACATTTCAATTTCTTTTCTATCGTATTAATGTAAGTATTTTCTGATTGTTTAAAGGGCAAAATGTAAAAAAGGCCATTGATCTCATTTTGAACACCTTTGCAATAAAGTATTTATTGGTAATATTATTATTACTTGCAAATGTATTAATTGAATTTGTTTTTGATTGCTCGATAAAATAGCACACTTATCAAGTGCGAATAATTTGACTATGTGTCCCTCTGGTGAATGGACCCATGGGTTAGTGAAGTAGAATGGAAGGATGCCATTGGGCCTACCGAGGTTGTCAATAAATAGGCATAGACTAGTACGTTAAAATTATCTCTCTCTGATGAATTAGAATCCAAATAGTATGGGGCAGACAACTCAGAATGAACTGAGTCTAAAGGTCAATTTATCGCCTCAACAAGACAAACACTTGGGTCTTTTTAACTGCCGTTTAGTGTAAAAATTACAATGTAGCTTATTCTTCCGGACACCTGTTACCACTATTTTTCCTGTGTTTTGTACAAGGTCAACAGTCTATTTGCACTATTTTTTCTACTGGTTGAATTTTTCGTATATTTTATTTACTTCAAGAAGAACATACGAAACCATGAGAGGTTAAAAGGAAGAGTGGCCTCCCATTACATATGCATCACACATCAACCCACTGAAATATTACACATTGACTTACGAGTCCAATGGAACACGTGTTAGAAATTGTTGTGTTGTAAGGGATTTTCCCGCGTCATATAGCGATATATATATAGAGAGAAATGGGGTTTAACGTCCACTCGACCGACATGCCGTTTTACGATCAACAAGATGTCAAAAAAACATGCCGTGGAATTCATGCTCAAAATAGTGACGCTATGAACACTATGTTATGTTCTACCATTTGTTCATGCCCCAGTACAGAGATGATGGCGGTGGCTGGTCGTCATGGATATAAAGGTTGAAATATTTGGTATCTAGATCTTAATGCCGACTTCTCAAAATAATATAATTTTTGTATATTAGACATATTTAATTATTTTTGAAACTTTGAGTCACCAATTGGCTCGTTATTTAATTCCAACTGGTTGTTGGGGATAACGTGGCTAAGTGGGTACGACGCTGGCTCGCTAGTCTGGAGGTAGGGTGTTCGATCCACGTCAGATTTTCCGGCGTGGTTTTCCCTTTTCAGTGATGCGGGACAGAGGGCCTGACAAGAACAGCTATCTAATCGTTCGGATGGGACGAAAAACTGAGGTCCCGTGTACACATTGGCGCCCATGCAAAAGATCCCTTGTCAGTTGGAATTCGATACAAGAGTAGACCGTGGCGCCGCTGCATGAGCACAATTTCCCTAATAGCACAATGTATGGCGTATGCCCGTCTTCGTTAGCCCAGGTTAGGAGCAGAACAGTAGGACGTTAAACCCCATTTAATTTCACTTACACAGGTTATTATGTAAAGGTCCGGCACACCTCATGTGCCAAGGTTAGTATCAAACCTAATTTCATTTCCAACTTGTTGTGGATTACACACAACAAACTTTACAAAGTTTTATGTAGTAAATGACATTTCATCTACATTATACTACAGAAAACATACACATTGGAGATGTTGGACTTGTTAATTGGGGATGTGCGTAATTCATTTGGTGGGGGTCTTTTGTAGTTCAATTTAATTAGTGTTTCGTGGATGAAAATTCTTGGATTTGAACTTTCCATAGATGTTAGAAGTTTTCAAGGAGTTGAACCGAGTAAAGCGTTCACTAATCAGGAGCAGCATTTATGTCATAATTCTAACCTAGTAATGGTAGGAGAAAAAAAGCTGTAGCAGTTATCGTGTTACAAGCTTTTCAGAGAATGGGTTTTGTCCCATGATGGCTTCGATTTGAAAAAAAATATCCGTTAAAATACAATCTGAACTCGGAGACACGGGGAAAATACAGCCAGCTATCATTTATTTATTAAGCAGTAGTTTTTGTATATACAAAGTGCTATGGAAAACAACTCTCCAGAAGATATGGTGCGAAAAGATTTTGTAAGAAATGTAAGTTAGTATTAAAAGTCAACAGTTGGTTTCCTTTGAATAAAGTGAGCTATAACGAAATAAATAAATGCTATAACGAAATAAGTAAATCGTACTTTACATCAAACATACTCCATAGCAGTGGTTTCCTCTTTCTTATTATACTTAATCAACCATTTTTATGTATGCGTGGTAGGGTAGTGTTTTTTTTTTCTTACGAACTCTTTTTGGGGATGTTTGTTTTGTCATGATGTTTTATTTTCTAAACAATACAGTTATAACTTCATCTATTATGGATTCTATATGATAGGTCAATATTGTACAAACAATAAAAATTTAAGAACATTATGCTTCTTCCTTTGAATGCAAATATCGAAGACGGATATGGCTTGAAATGATTGTAAGGGAAATTCAACACGTTTAGTATTGCACACCACAAGGTTCCGGCGCAATTTTGTAACCAAAAGGGAGTAACTCTGGATAATTGCTTTTTTACGCAAATATGAAAGACAACACATACAAATTCCAAAGGAATATATGAATTATAATAAACTAGTCTAGATGTATAGAGGTTTGATAAGGTGACGTCGTTTTGAAGTGAAATGCTTTCACTTGACCCCTGTTTTTAAAATGACATTGTTTCACTTTCGATAACTTATAACACCAACTGAAGCTATAAATATCAAATGAATATGTCTGCTTGGTTGCAAAATGTAACAAAATGAAGTTTCGACATTGGACCTGCATCCTTGCAATTAATCTCAATAATTTGTACTTACGCTCCAATACGTCATACTAAATGCTTGGTATGGTAGTCTTAGTCTGTTTACGCACGCCAAGGCCTTTAATATGGTAATCTCAAATAGGTTACGCTAATCTGACTGAAATTTGAAATGGTAACGGATGGCCACAGATCACTAAATATTTCCCATTTCGTTGGGTAGAGCGCTTTCTGCCACAGATGAAAAACTTGAGATACACAAGCTAGAAGTAGAGACAAGTAAAGATGCAATTCCCGGCCATACATTTCAACGTAACCAACTTCACAACACTTGTATCCTTCCGTCTCATAATCCTGAATATTCACCAAAACCTGGCGGAAAGTCTTTTTTCTACACCAAACAGTCAACAAAAATCGCCATGAAAAAGGGAAAGGGAGAGAAAGACTAAAAATAACTTGGCCCTACAGTTTGTGTCTGTGTCCGTATAGGTTAAGATGCGTCAGCTGACATATTGTTTTCAACTGAAGGCTCAAATTCGCCTAGGAATTTAGTGGCATGCCCCCTCCCCCAAGAACATTTTAGCATCCAATATGCGTATGCTATAATTTTGATGATTTTATACCACTTTAGGTAATGTGCACTTTAAGGCTATTAAACGTAAAATGGCTTTCAAATTTTAATAAATTCTCTTTTAAATGTAACACATATTACACAACCATGATGTTTTAAAATAAGAAAAGAATTTTCATCTTGGCAGTATGGGATGGAATGGAAATGAAATATTTCAAAAATGTGGCACAAAACACAGAATAGTCAACTGCATGTCCATGAGTATGAAAGCAGTTATCTACATGTTTGTCACAGATTTATCGTCACTAGTATCTGAAGATGAACTATCAAAAACATCCTCGTCACCATCACTTTCATCTGTATCTGGAAATGTAGCCATCGTTGTGTTATTTGCCTTGACCCCAGATCAAACAGGCACGGATGAAGTGGAAAGTCTACGTTGTTTCGAAGTCATAATCATCTCAATTGCTTTCCTATCAAAATTAATTTCCTGTCATACCAGTGACCGCCCTAGACATTCGCCAATTCGCCAATGACGACAAATATTTTTATTGGCGAAGAAAGTGATGATTCTGGCGAAAATTTTGGCGAATGAATTATTTTGTAAATCTGTTAATATTAAAGTTTAAATCGTTTCGTTAAACGCTTCTTTCGGTCATTCAATGGAATTTCTATTTTTAGTACATTAATTACTCTAGTCTCAATCTTACAAGTCGCAAATCAGTCAATGTCACGCATTAAAATGACTGAAAGATCGAGTCTAGAGACTATACATCACAGTTACGCCCCTTTTGTGTGGCACTGCACTGTTTACCTCGCCACTTGGCGAATGTACATTCGCTTCACTACATGTAGCGATGTTCCGATATGACACCTATCGGTTTTACCGATATCAGATATTGACAGCGAAGTATATCGGCCGATACAAACAAATTACCGATAGTGGTGGATATAAAACCATTACACATTAAAATGTCTCGAATGGCATGATGATCTATGTAGATATTTGTCTTTATTTTAGTCGGGAAACGCATGGTACTTTTACTAGT
Organism: Patella ulyssiponensis; assembly: GCA_963678685.1. Classification (NCBI taxonomy): domain Eukaryota; kingdom Metazoa; phylum Mollusca; class Gastropoda; family Patellidae; genus Patella; species Patella ulyssiponensis. The sequence goes on along the minus strand of OY783232.1, from coordinate 241,431 downwards.
TTACTGCTGGAATCAACATAAACCCTGTGTTGTTGAAGTAATAATTGGGCCACGCTTCTTACGCAATCATAAATATACACTATCCATTATGAATTAAATTATTTGCTGTACTATTAATGGTCGAGACTATCATATTTTAAGTGCTAATTACTATATAATTCCTTACAGTAATCGGCACGGCATCTGTACATGTATATCTATGCGTGTGCATTAGTTCATACGGTAATGAAATGATACATCAAAGCGATACCTTCATGACCCGTTTGTCAACAGTGGCTATCACGTGACATTCTCCCGCCATTTCTAGAACTGTTGTTAAAAATAAAACATCTAATGGGAGCCTATCTGTTGATAATATTATTAATTAATAAAGTATGATCTTTATTATGAGTTTTTATTTGTCGACACAATAACCATACATAACAATATAAATCACTAAATTATTTCTAAATTTATAGGCGACGTGAAGTTAGCCTGTTGTTCGTTGTTCGGTATTCGCGAATAACGAACAACGAGCCAGTTTGTTGTTCGGTATTCGCGAATAACGAACAACGGCCTGGTTTGTTGTTCGGTATTCGCGAATAACGAACAACGAGCTGGTTTGTTGTTCGGTATTCACCAGATATGGAATTAGTAATGTAATAAAAGATTTTTTGCATGGAACACGCCGCAGGCGGGTTTTTATAAGCCTAACTGGATTATAAAGTTTCAAAATTCTGGGAAATATAGATTCTCACAACTTCTCTTTCTATCCGAAGAAAGAGCTGTTACATATTGGCGAATAACGAACAACGAGCCAGTTTCTTGTTCGGTTTTGGCGAATAACGAACAACGAGCTGGTTTGTTGTTCGGTATTCACCGTATATGGAATTGGTAATATAATAAAGGTACTTTTGTAGGGAATACGCCGCATGTGAGTTTTTATGAGCCTAAATGGATTATAACACTTTGAACTCTTGGGAAATAGATTCTAACAACTTCTCTGTCTATCCGAAGAAAGAGGAGTTTCATATTGGCGAATAACGAACAACGAGCCAGTTTGTTTTTCGGTATTCGCGAATAATTATAAAACTTCAAACTTCTGGGTAATAGATTGTAATAACTTCTCTTTCTATCCGAAGAAAGAGTTGTTTAATATGAGCGAATACCGAACAACGAGCCAGTTTGTTGTTCGGTATTCGCGAATACCGAACAACGAGCTGGTTTGTTGTTCGGTATTCACCAGATATGGAATTAGTAATGTATTAAAAGATCTTTGGTAGGGAACACACCACAGGCGGGTTTTTATAAGCCTAACTGGATTATAAAGCTTCAAAATTCTGGGAAATAGATTCTCACAACTTCTCTTTCTATCCGAAGAAAGAATCTATTTCCCAAGATTTTGAAGTGTTATAATCCATTTAGGCTCATAAAAACCCACCTGTGGCGTATTCCCTACATAAGTACCTTTATTATATTACTAATTCCAAATCTGGTGAATACCGAACAACAAACCAGCTCGTTGTTCGTTATTCGCCAATATGTAACAGCTCTTTCTTCCGATAGAAAGAGAAGTTGTTAGAATCTATTTCCCAGAAGTTTGAAGTTTCGTAATACAGTTAGGCTCATAAAAACCCACCTGCGGCGTATTCACTACAAAAGTTTCATTATATTACTAATTCCATATCTGGTGAATAACGAAAGAAAGAGAAAGAGAGTTAGTTAAAAAAAAAAAATTCCAAAGACTTTGAAGTTTTAAAACCCAATTGGGCTTAACCCCCCCCCCCCGCGTATTCCTTACAAATATTTCTTTATTATATTACTAATTCCATATCTGGTGAATAACGAACAACAAACCAGCTCGTTGTTCGTTATATGTACCATATGTTTACACTCTTCGCGTACAAACGGAGGCCATTTTGTCCATCAATTGCTGTGGTCCGATTTTCACGAAAATCGAACACCACCTTTACTACAGTGCAACGGTGATATAATCAAACGTTTTTTTTAAATTGGATAATAATTGTGACCTCCAGAGGGACCACAAGCTTCCCCCCGACGGAATCCCAAAATAAATAGATGACACATATTAATTAATCACACATTTATATTTTTCAAAAGTATGGAACAATCCAACTATACACGAACTCTCGTCACTCTCTATCAGGTAGAATCAAGATTATCGTGTCCTAAAATCGCCCTTTTGTCCCCCTCCTTTCGAAGAAAGTGGGGGACTATTAAAATGGGTTCACCCGTCTGTCTGTCTATCCGTCCGTCTGTCCGTCACACTCTTTGGGACACAGTAACTCTTCTCCTACTTGAGCTAGAATGTTCAAACATGGTGTAGGTGTTTATTAGGTCGATACATTTAAATCAACGTGAACTCAATTTCCCGCCAATTTTACAAATAGGCAATTAGTTATTTTCATAACCGTTTAATGACAAATAGGCAATTAGTTATTTTCATAACTGTTTAATGAGGGCCTCTTGCTCTCCACAGTTATTGGTAGTCTTTATTAGCAACCAGTGTGAAAATAACGCTTTTTCACATCTCGGTTCTAAGGCTATTTTAGTATCCTTACCGTCTATTTTTGACCGAGATTCCTCCTTGATCATCAAAAGTAATCATTTCCTGTCATATCTGACACAAATTTATATAATAATCCAACACTTTTTTTTATGTAGAATTGTACTATAAAAAAACATACACAATTTTCATTCAAAATCGGCGGCCACGATTAACTGACACATGCGCACACTGGTTCATAGCAGTTCTCAGCCAATATTCCAAATTTAGGAATGGATATTTTACCGTTAACGAAAATTCGTGCTGTTCACAAATTAACTAGCTATCTGATACCACTAAATTACATGAACAATAATTATATAAAATCTATAAAATTGAACAGCATATTATATTGACCTTTTTTTAAAATCTCCCTAGAATGAATAAACACTTTAAATTTAATTTGAGGTACATTCCTCAGAGAGAGAAAAATGGGGTTTAACGTCCACTCAACACAAACTAGGTCATTTCGTCATATGGTTTAATTTTACTTCAATAATTCGCTTGCGCGTAGGGGTCTTTAGAAGTGGGAGTAACCCGGAGTGCCCGGAGGAAACCCACGAGGTTGAGAATTCGCCCCTATCTCCATGCCACATAGGCTCACACAAGGGACCGAATCCACAGCCGCAAGCTTGGGGTGACTTGCCAGGTCAACACATTTAAAGAATTATTACATAAAATCTATCAAACAGAAAACGCATTTTATCAAATAATATCAAGCAAAATAAAAAGGTATCTCAAATATTCAATAAATAAATAAAATAATGTAAAAAAAAAATAAAAAAAACAGACACAAATTTTAAATATACTATAAATAAATAAGAGAGGAATGTAAAAGTAATGGAAATGTGTTTTTTTATCATTTTAAAAATATCAAAGACAAGCGTACATGTATACTAGTACATTTATACATTTAATTAGAAAACACAAGTAGACTTATATCAAAAATAATTATGGTAAGTAGTACAGTTTAATAAAAATGAAAGGTTTGCATTAGCAATCATTAAAAAAAAAGTTTACGGTAACAAGAAACCTTGGTCGTCATATCAAACAGAATAACACATTCTATTGACCTTTATAAAATATTTAAAATATTCTAATAGCAACAAATGATATTTATCAAGTAATATAAAAATGTACCTCAAATTAAATTTAAAGTATTCATTTATGCTTAGGAGATTTTAAATAAACAGAATAACACATACTATTGACCTTTATAAAATATTTAAAATATCCTAATAGCAACAAATGATATTTATCAAGTAATATAAAAATGTACCTCAGATTAAATTTAAAGTGTTTATTCATTCTAGGGAGATTTTAAAAAAAAGGTCAGTATAATATGCTGTTCAATTTTATAGATTTTATGTAATTTAGTGGTATCAGATAGCTAGTTAATTGGTGAACAGCACGAATTTTCGTTTACGGTAAAAATTCCATTCCTAAATTTGGAATATTGGCTGGGAACTGCTATGAACCAGTGTGCGCAGGTGTCAGTTAATCATGGCCGCCGATTTTGAATGAAAATTGTGTATGTTTTTTATAGTACAATTCTACATGAAAAAAGTGTTGGATTATTATAAATTTGTGTCAGATATGACAGGAAATGATTACTTTTGATGATCAAAGAGGAATCTCGGCCAAAAATAGACGGTAAGGATACTAAAATAGCCTTAGAACCGAGATGTGAAAAAGCGTTATTTTCATACTGGTTGCTAATAAAGACTACCAATAACTGTGGAGAGCAAGAGGCTCTCATTAAACAGTCATGAAAATAACTAATAGACAATGTGCTTTTAGGTCCGTGGAGATTATATTAAAAAATGAAATCAATATCACTACAATTGGCGTCTGTTTATATCTACATCTATGAACTTATTGACTTTCCCTCGTATATGCTTCTCTACTGGCTATTGGAGGGGCGTGAATTGAAATGGGGAAATAAATCCCTTAAAAGTTGAAGAGGGTCATTCATTGGAGCATTATCAATTTTCTTATGTACCCTTATCTGTAATTTCACCATTTGGTGTAACATTATTGTTACCCTTGTCTGTTGAAGACGATTCATTGTCGGTGCTAAAGTTAATATCCAAAGAGGAATTAGTAGCAGTTGAGCTGCAAAGACGTTTCTGTTATCGGGTAAATTCCTAATTTTCTGAAACCATTCCAAACAGTTTGGGCAGTGGCAGACTTCAATAAGGCGGTCCCAAATGACCGGGAAAACTGGAATACGGGCTAACGCCTACACGGATTGTGTCTAAGAAAGCATTCAACTGCCTGTGAACAGTAATTCAAGGTTTCATGAAAGCAACATTCACTGGTTGTAGCCGTTGGGAACAATGGGGTGGTAGACTAACAATGTAATCCCAAATTTCTTTAGTCATGCTGATGACTTCAAAGTTCTGAATATGTGTCCTGTGTCCATCAAGAATTAATAACACTTTGTTTTCTTTTTATAACCTTTAGAACAGTGTTCCCCAACCTTTTTGTGATAGAGTACCACTTGGAGGGTCCCTTACATCCCCCGCGTACAATCTGGTTCCAGAGAAACTAAATTCGATCAAATATCACTTTTTTTTGCAAAATTTTTACAAGTAGAACACGCAAATGAACTAAACCAAAACCTCAAATTAATGCGAGGTCGTATCTGCTTCTCCACCTGAAAAAGATTAATCAATCAAGAAATAAAGAAGTATGGAAATAAAATATAAATAAGAATATTAACAGACACACTGAGAATATAATGGGCGTTATCTTGTGTTAGACAGTAAAAAATAATTAAAAATCGTGCTCGTGTACCACAGGTTGAGAACCACTGCTTTTGAAAGTGTTTAAATAAAGCTGTGAATATATTCGTTTGCATCCATCATTCGGATATTGATAACCCACCAATTTAGATTTCATTCGAACTCCGTGTCACTCAAATGATGGCGGAATGAATGCCTCACTGGCGGACAAACAAATTTTTGTTGTAACAATAATATAAGGACTCTGACTTCATACATAACAAACCCCATCTCTCAACCCTCCGTGTTTCGGGATAAGAGTTGGTAAAATATAGTTTAACCTGGCAAGTGCGGGCCATTTCCATTTCAGTGGTATATATCATTTTATATCTACCCAAAGATTTATTTGCCTCTAATAAATTTATTTCCCTCTTTGAATTTGCGTATCAGAGTTGTTTTGGTAGTTGGAATGTCTTTGCGGCTTTTCTAAATCCCATTTCTCCGGCTATCTAAGCTTGAAGGGTGGAATCCATTGTCTCCGACAACCACGACTGCCTGTCCGTCTTCCGTGTCTAATTGCGGCCGTCTTCCATTAGCTCAGGTCAGGTGCAGAAGAGTAGGACGTTAAACCCCATTTCATGTCTAATTGCGGTGTATTGTTATCTGCAATTTAAAAGGTTTGATCAATATTGTTTTTTGTCACGGGGGGAGGGGGAGGAAACGGACTAGTCATACGGGGTAAATTGGCACAGGGGTCCACTTAGCCCCACTTCAATCGAAAATAAAAATGGCGGTACCCTAGGCCAACCAATTGAACTGTACTACAATTGCTCGGACAAACAAACGGCAGATTATTTACAAATCTTTATCATAAAAAAGTATTGTTCCTGAACGAATTTGTTAAACAAGGGCACACTATCTACAATTCACCGTCATATAAATCTGGCAACGACAAAACCTTGAAATGGCTCGTGCTTGTCTGCACCAGTGATTTACGAGGGCCGCCATATTGCTAACGTTAAAGGACGTTATGTTCTCGACTACTTAGGCTTTATTTACAGCTACCTTATCTCAGGAAATTAAGCGGCCGAAGGTCCATTTGACCCAGAGGGCCGACTTATTACAGCTTTCCACTACCCCTTTCATCATCTGTGAACAGATGTTTTGTTTGAGCTTAAGCTTCTTTAAGGCAGGACATAGACACCATAAACTTAGTAACGGAATAGTACCTTGTGATTTACCCTTGTTCCCCGGAGGATGTCTACATCATTGAAAGGTAGTTCTACCCCAGTGGTCTTAAAAAGTACCTCTAATTGTTTTATCATGGCTTCAAGCAATATATAATGATATTTGAGAGCGTTGAGCTTCGTCTTAAAATGCCTAAGAGATTTGAAACATAACAACACAAAATATTTTCCTTATTAGATTTTATAGTTACAGGCCATGCAATAAATGAAGCCAAGCATAAAGGAAGCAATAGGATAACGTGGCACAAATCATAAATTGATATTTGTATCGGGAATCAATAAGATTTACAGGTGTAAACAATTGTTGAGAGAGAGGAGGAAGTAGGGAAAACCGAGGTCCCGTGTATACATTGGCATGCACATAAAATATCCCTTGGCAGAATTCGATATAAGAGTTGGTCATAGAGCCGCGATCCAGGCAAACTTTCCCTCGCACTGTATGGCGTATGCTCGTCTTCATTAGCCCAGTCGGAGCAGAACAGAAGGAGGTTAAACCCCATTTCATTTCATTTTGTTTATTTGCTAGTTGTCATTTTAATATTGTTATGGATATTATTAATAATAGATATTCAATGTAACGTTAAACCATTCTGGTACTATTTCATTAATGACTGAAATTTTGCCAGGAACAACTATTATTGTCGAGGGGTTGGATGGCCGAATGGTTAGCACGTGCGCACTGTATCATAAAGCCCGCATTGAGTCAACTAGCTTGTTTTCGAATCCCCAGTTGTACGTGACAAGGAGAAGGGTCGCTTGTCCAACCTCGTGGGTTTTCTCACTGCTAAAGACCCCTATGCGCAAGCGATTATATTAATTGAAATGAAATTAAACATGTTAGTTCAGAAATGACCTAGTTGTGTCGAGTGGACGTTTACCCCCCCCCCCCCCTCTCTCTCTCTCTCTGATATTGTCATCCCCAAGTCTGATAATCAATATGATTTAGTATATTTTAGTTCGTTATGACAGGCTTTATGAAACAGCCGCGCACGTGTTAATTATTTGGCCATCAAACCCTCCAACAGTTGTTGAAAATGAAATGATTCTGTTCTAGCAGGTCGCCTGTCAGTAAACTGGGTTCATAAAGCTCTGTTCATACCACATCCGTATCCATAAACGTATTCGCATCCGTATCTGCACCCGCAGCCGTATCCGCGTTTTGCCGTTCAAATAGAAAACGTCCGGCTTTCAAGGCTGATTTGTCTGTCAGAGATAACATATTGTCATTTGCAATCATGGAGTCTGACAGTGACACAGAGGAAGTCTTTCTTTTGTATTTGTGGGCCCTAAAACGAAAGAGAAAAAAGAGAGTAGGGGTCCATGAATTGTTACAAAGAAGGACGAAATATGGAGAATACCACCACCTTCATCTTGTTTCTCAGTTGTGTATTTGTAATTGTTTTCTGTTTTGTCATATAGTATGGCATTTCTCTCCACAAAGATGATTATTTTCTGTCTTGTCCATGATGTATTCTTCGTTAGACTACACAAATCCACAGCACACAAGGCAAGGTTTTTCTTGGAATGGATTGAGTTTCTATTTGGGGAGATGATGTAATATGGGGAAAGTACTCGCTGATTGGCTAAAGCTCGGGTCACAAGCCGAAATGCCGGACGCACTTTACAAAAATACGCTCTCGGAGCAATCAATCCGGCTTGACGGACGCAGTTGTTTTTGTGCGCAATACGTGCCGGATTCTATTTGAACCCTTCCTATAAAAATGACTAATGTATTCACGCACGTATTTACAGATACGGATTCGGATGTAGTATGAACAATCCACATTGAAATACGTAACTTAAGTCTTGTAAACCCGTGCGTGAGACTTACCTGGTACTTGCGTTTGTTACGCACCACAGAAGATTGTGGACAGGCCGTATAGACATTTGGTCTTGCACATACCAAATTTTCACCCGGTTTCTTGCGGCTAGTCTGCGAACTACCAAACCTTATGATCCGTGCGTGTCAAAACACGTACGGCCAGTGGTGAGTCTGACTTTAGATGTATACCTACGATAGGGTTATTTTTTCTGTAGACGTGCGGGACGTGTAGATAATCACCTGTGTAAATGATATGAAATTGGGTTTAACGTCCTACTGTTCTGCTCCAACTGGGTTAATGAAGACGGGCATACACAATCAGTGTGCTATTAGAGAAATTTTGCCCGGACAGCGGCGCTACGGCCTACTCTTATATCGAATTCCAACTGTCAAGGGATCCTTTACGAGCACACCAATGTGTGCACGGGACCTCGGTTTGTCGTCCCATCCGCACTACTAGACAATCGTCCTTGTCAGGCCCTACATCCTGTATCACTACCAAGGGGAACCACGCCGGAAAATCGGGATGAACTTTCTCGGCCAATGCAGGGAAATCACCTGTGAAATAAGTTATTATTGTACCAAATACTTCGGTATGAAGTCATTATTCTACAAAATAACCCGTTATAATTTTTTATTCTATGTTTCTTGTTTACCGGTTTTTATCCGATGTAGCCTACAATAATATACCCAATCGAACTACGATTCTCGGCTACCCATCTTTTCAATGGTATCGAAAAGACAGCTGTAAATTTTGGGTTATATGGTGCATCGTATCCGCTTCCTACTCTTCCTCTGATTCATGTGTAGATCCCGCCAATAATTACACTCCATAATATGGTGTAGCTATCATGATGTAAATAATTTAGTATGTTTTGTTTTACTCAAACACATTAAAATCAGGCCCCAAGTTCACAAAGCATTCTCAGACTTCAGTTGGGAATTTACTCAACTTTCTATCATTGTTTAAAAGAAATTTCGTTGACCCAGAAACACAAATCTTTACACATAGTTTCTTATTAGGGTATTTGATACATTAAGACAATAAGGTCTGTATTTTCGAAAGTGGATTAGTGCTAATCATAGATTTAATCTCTGATTTTTGAACAGCCATATTCTGAAACGCTGATTGAATTTTAAGCAATGATTTTTATAAACTTTGATTAGCCTAATCATTGAGTTAATCATTGTTCGAGAAGACCATAAAATGTGATATTCTCGAACGTTGACTTGTACTTAATCATTGACTAAATCACCCCAATATTTAGTCATCTCAAGGGGGTAGTTTAAGGAAGGATTAAGAGCATGGATATGCTATTACAATGTGTTCAATATTATAGAAATGATTGTTTTTCATTGAATTCAAACACATTGTACTTATATTTTGCCACGAAAGTAACAAATTCACATTCACCGTAAATTCTGTTGAAAAGGTTTTTTTTAAAAAAAAATATTAAACAATCTCTATAATATAAAACATATAAATAATTATGTGCACTTTAGTCAAAATAAATAAACTACAAAATAAAAAGAACGGAGCAAATCAACGTCTTGGCAGAAAAGAGAACCCACAGCAGTTTTGTTGTTTTTTTCGGGGGGGGGGGGGTCAGTATTGAAAACATTTACGAATCTGAAATCTGAGTAGAATTTCTTTGGTCTCTAGTTATGCACCCAACTAGCATTTACTATACAGAACAGAACAGAACTTTATTCACAACTCAGATTAAACACATGACATATGAGTAATAGGTTATTTACATATTTACAACATAATAGGCCTCCTCCTGTCATGAAGTTAAACGCTGTATATAAATTTCGAGTCAATTGGAGCGTCTTCAAGGGTTTTCAAAGTGATGAAGGACCATAACGCTGGAAGTAATTATCGGACCTCGTTGGAAATCAATAGGGGCCTTCACCTCATGACCCTAAACAATGTATATAAATCTAAAGTCAATCCCCTTGAGCGTCCACAAGATTTTTCAAAGTAATCAAGGGCACTAACACTGGTTGTAATTATCGGAAATCAAGAGGAATCTTCCTCTCATAACTTTACACACTGTGTATAAAATTAAAGTCAATCAGATATTAACTGCAGTCCCTAGGTGTCTTGACCTTAAACATCGTGTACAACTCTAGAGCGTCCACAAAATTTTCAAAAGTGATCAAGGGACAAAATTCTGGCAGTAATTATCGGCAATCGTTTAAAATCGATAGGATTCCTCATCTCATGACCAAAAACGCTGTGTATAAATCAAACGGATATTTACTTTAGCCTCTAGATTGTCCACAAGATTTTTCAAAGTGATCAAGGGCAATAACTATAGTAGTAAAGATCAGCTATCAATAGGCTCCTCCGTCTCCTGGTCTTAAATACTGTGTATGAATTTAAAGTCAATCAGATATAACCTTTGCCATGGAGCGTCCACAAGATTTTTCAAAGTGATCAAAGGCCATATTTCTGGGGGTAAATATGTAGCAATATAGTCGTGGTGACATATTATAGACAAGGAATGAGGAGATAAGATATAGTTTGATGTTTCTAAACATATTCACATATATGCAGGTGTGTACTGAAATCAACTAACATTTGATTGACATATTGGTATATGAAAAAGGGTTATAGAAACAAAACATACTGGTTCTATACGTCACCAACATGATAACAGATATCTCATGCGCAATTTCTAGAGTAAATTTTCATAACCATATAAGGATGGGTTATTGCATCATTTGGCTTAATTTAACCAATCATTACGTCGATTGCACAGGTTCATGGTCATGAACACGCATGGGTCTGCGTGATACCCTTGCGGCTATAAAGGAAGCTATAGTATGTCTTTAAATCAGACTTCGATTAGATTCCAGAGGGTTACCATCTAAGAGTCCTAGACACCGCGAGGTTGAGAAGAGTTTAGTTAGCATTGACTGTAATTGTAATATGCTTGTATGTATACCTATGCTACATAAAAGGTAAAAACGAACTGTTGCATTGTTATAACTGAAGAAGACAAACGTCTTAAGAAACCAGTAAGAAGTAAACACAACGTGACGGAGAAGAAAAGACGATCAGAGATAAATCCTAGACGATCACAAGGCTAACGGTAATATGTAGCAAAAACAATATGCATGGGTCATACGTAGGATGTGGCGACCGGTTACCCATAGACGCTCTCCACATCAGACAAAAAGACTCATGGTGCTACAAATATCAATAAGCTTTTCTGTCTCAAGTCCTTAAATATGTGTATGAATTTCAAGTCTAGTACTGAATACATGAAAGAACCAATAGAAATATTGAAGCATAATAAAAGTATACAACGTAGAAAAGTCAAACGTTTCTTTTGATTTAGCATAATCTTGTTCAAGGTGTCTACAAAGGCTTTCTTTTCGACAAAAATAACTTGCCAGACAGCGAAACATACGCCCACACAGCAGCTAAATCGTCCGGGCAGTCAACAAGAGCTGTGGCATATTAAATAATTATCAGAAAATCCTTAGAATTTTTTAGGTTTTTATAAAGTTCTGCCCCATGCTAACGTTAAGTATACGAAACATTTAATATTATGGATTTAGCCGTTCAATTATCGATTTTCAAGAAATTCACACCCAACCATCATTAATGTGTAACGGGGATAGGGTCAAAATCTTTTTTAAATCGGAATAAAACTGTGACCTCCATAGTGTCCACAAGGTAAAAACATGATTTTTCGTACAATCAGGGGCCATAATTCAGGCAATTATAGTCCAATGTGCGCGATCTTTGGGTTATAAACCTACATTTGAAATTTCATCAAAATCGTGATATATCATATTGTTTAAACTCTTCGCGTATTAGCGGCAGTCGTTTTGTCCGGACGTTTTGGTCCGATTTTTACGAAATTCGACCTCAAACTTCATTACAGTGAAACGGTGATATAATCAAACGTTTTTTTTAAAATCGGATAATGGATGTGATCCCCAGGGACCACAAGTTAAAAAAGCGATCTTTAGTACAATCAGGGGTCATAATTCAGGACGTTGCAATTCAATATGCGCAAATATCGAAAAGAACTAAGATATTTTGATTATAAACATGCATTTAAAGTTTCATCAAAATCAGATTAAAATTGTGACCTTTACAGGGTCTACAACCTTGATATACCATATTCTTATAGTATTCGCGTACAAGATAATGCCATTTTGTCCATCAGATTTCCACGAAACTCACCCTTCATTACGGTGAAACAGTGATATTTTCAAACGTTATTTTAAATCCGTTAATAATTGTGACCTCCAAAGGAAACCCAAGCTAAGAAATGGCGATTTTCGTACAATCAGGGGCCATAATTCAGGAAGTTACGATCAGATATGTGCAAATATGCAATGGAACCAAGATCTTTAGGTTATAAACATGTATTTCAAGTTTCATCAAAATTGGTTCAATATTGTGACCTTTATAGGGTCCACAACCTTGATATAACATATTTGTACACTATTCGCGTACAAACGGCGACCATTTTGTCCGTCAATTTTGGTTTGATTTTCACGAAATTCAAACTCATTCTTCATTACCTTGTAACGGTGATATAATCAAACTTTTTTTTTAAATCGGATAATAATTGTGACATCCAGAGGGACCACAAGCTTAAAAAAAGCGATTTGTCGGACAATCAGGGGACATAATTCAGGACGTTACGATCTGATGGACTCAGACTAGTAATTATTTGTCCATTGACTTCAATGTTAAATGGCTGTAACATCACAGGCTGTAGCTTTGTGCTCAACATTCCGTTGGTTCCAATCTTTATAGGCACAATGGAGACCACATTTGGCAATCTCCTCATCATAAATTTGTAGGGGGTTGACCGTTTAGATTTTTTGCTACGAGGATTTGAAGTTGACTAGGGTGTAAATCTCACTTCCGACACAATGATTGCTCTGCAGAAAGACACTTTAACCCCCTATCCCTCCGCTGTAATATCAACAGTATTACCCAAAACTACTATGAAATGGCAAATTTGATCCCTTTTCTCAAATTCTAGACCAAAAAGTCAACCTAAAAATGCAGGAAAAAATAACTCGCACTACATTCGTCCATCATGAAAAAAGGGGAAATAATTACTACTCTTAGTCCTATAGGCGCAAATATGGAAAGGAACCAAGATCTTTGGGTTATAAACATACATGCCAAGTTTCATAAAAAAAAAACTGTTCAAAATTGTGACCACTATAGGCTCCAGAACCTTGATACAACATATTTTCACACTATTCGCGTACAAACGGCGGTCATTTTGTCTGTCAATTTTGGTCCGATTTTCACGTAATTTGAACTCAACCTCCATAACCATGTAACGGTGACATAATCAAACGTTTTTTTTTAAATCGGATAACAATTTTGACATCCAGAGGGATCACAAGCTAAAAAGGGCGATTTTTCGGACAATCAGGGCCATAATTCAGGAAGTTACGATCCGATGGGCGCAGATATCGACAGGAAGCAAGATCTTTGGGTTATAAACATGCATTTCAAGTTTCATCCAAATCGGTTCAATAATTGTGACCTGTACACTGTTCACAAGCTAAAAACGTGATTTTTCGGACAATCGGGGGCCATAACCCATGAAGTTATAGTCCGATACATGCCAATATCGAAAGGAACTGTGATCTTAGGATGATCAACCTCTATTTTAAGTTTCATTGAAATCGGATAAAAATTGTGACCTGTAGACTGTTCACAAACAATTGTGGACGGAAGGACGTCCAGACGCACAGGGGCGACGACAATATACGTCTACATGAAAATGTGGGCGTATAATAAAAAAAGAATTTGTAACATTCTTAGCTTTAGCAGTTTGATGTAAGAGATTTAAGAAACAAAAGACAATCGTGTTCTTTGAAACGGGACTTGCAAGGGACAAGTTGGAGTGGTTTGGATCGGATAACAAACCTAAGTTGGAATTTGGTATAACTGTGAGCCGTAGTGTCGGTGCCCAGGCAAAATTGCCCCCATAGCACACTGTTTGGCATATGTCTGTCTCCCTTAGCTCAGCTGGAGTTCAACAGTAACTTTCATTTCATTTCATTTTTCTTGACTTTGACTTTATTTTTCACACATTTCATTTCTTTCCTGCCCACCCATTGATTTCACGGGAAAAATTGTTCTAAAACATGTACTTTTCTAATCTAATTCCTGTAATTGGGCCCCTTTATCAATGATAAAAGCCTTTTTAATCACTGATTATATATAATCATTGATTAAATGTTTAATTATAATCAAAGTTTAAACCTTGAATTTTAATCGTTGATTACGAAAAATTATAGTCAAAGATTAGCTAATCTGACTTTTGAGAATACCAAACTTAGTCAACCACTAATCTCTAACTAGCTAGTCACAGATTATTTTAGACACTGTTCGAAAATACGGGTCTAATTAACTTATCAACTCTTGATGTAAACGCTACCTTGTGTTATTTACTGGATTAGGATCCCATTCGCTGCTCAATTTTCATTCATGATTTAATCATGAAATGACTATTCCAGACGTTTTTTTTATCGTACCGACTTAAGTAATGATGATCGAGGCTTGGCCCGCTAATATCTCGGTTCAGAGTGGATCAATTTGAAATTTTCAGCAAATTCCTTTTACATTACCTAGTTCTTAGACGCCCACCTTTTCATGTGGACGTATATTGTCATCGGCCCTGTTTGTTCGTCCGTCCACAATTTTCATATGATTTCAATGAAATGTTAATCACCCTACGATCTCCGTTGCTTTCGATATTGGCATGTATCGGATAGTAACTTAATGAATTATGGCCCCTGATGGTACGAAAAATCACGTGTTTAGCTTATGAACACCGTACAGGTCAGAATTTGATGAAACTGTTTTGGGGTGCATGCCCAATCCCAGAGGAAAGTGCCACACCCATCTTCTTATTGTGTGTCACCTCCAAGCCACAATACTTAATCGATCATCCTGAAAACTTTTTTATATTTTGTCCTTATACCTTAAGGCTGACTTCTATTATTTAGTACTTATAGCCCGAGAGCGTCAACTATTGAATTTGGGGAGTGTCCCGACCGCAAGGAGAAGATACACGCCCACGTTTTGTTTTGCCTTTAGCTTCCGAAAGCCACTATTCTGAATGGATTATCTGGTATACTTATTCCTTACACTCTAAGAACGGCAACTATTGATGTTTAAGCGCGACCCCAACGCAAAACAACCCCAACGCCTAACATTCTTTGCCTCTTGAGATGTTACAGCCATTTCAAATTTCATTCTGTTCATTTGAAACAGTGCCATATTAATCAAAGCAGGAATGTGGGCGTATATTGTATGTGGGCGATGCTCTCATTTGAGCTAGTAATCGCTCTGGAGGTCACAATTATTATTCGGTTTTTGAGAAAAACTGTTTGAGTTCAAATTTCGTGACAAAACTTCCGGACAACATGGCCGCCGCTTGTACGCGAATAGTGTAAAGATATGGTATATCAATGTTGTGCATCCTATCGTGGTAACAATTTTATGCGATTCTGATGAAACTAGACATGCATGTTTTTAACTCAAAGATCTTGGTTCCTTTTGATATTTGCGCATATCGGATCGTAACTTCCTGAATTATGGCCTCTGGTAGTGAGAAATATATCGTATTTTTAGCTTGTGGACCCTGTCAAGGTCACAATTTTTTTTATTCGATTTAAAATACCGTTTGAATATATTACCGTTGAGTTCGGATTTCGCAAAAGTCGGGCGGAAACTGACACACAAAATGGCTACCCCTCGTTCGCAAATTGTGTCAAAATATCGTGTGTCACGGATATGGACACTCTTCAAGACACAATTTTCATCTGATGTTGATTGATGTAACTTGAGATACAAGTTTGAATTTCATGAAAATTGGACCAAATCTGCTGGACAAAATGACCGCCCTCCTTCGCAAATACTGTAAACATCTGGTAAATCAGGGTTGTGGACCCTCCAGATGAAAATTTAAATGTATGTTTATAACCCAAAGATATTGGTTGCTTTCGATGTTCGAGCATATCGGATCGTAACTTTCCGAATTGTGGCCCTAGCTGTGTCTTAGGGAATTATGGCCCTAGATTGAACAAAAATCACGTTTTTAGCTTGTGGTCAATTTTTTTTTATCAAATTAAAAAACAGACAGACTAAGATCTTGGTTACTTTCGATAATCGCGGATACCCTAACTTAACTTCCTTGATTTATAGCTTGCGGATTCTCTGGAGGTCACAATAAAACTTTAAACATATTTTTCCATCCCAAAGATCATTGTCCGTTATGATATCTGCACATTTCAGGCCATAACTTTCTGGATTATTGCTCTTGATTGTCTTTATTTTTAGCATGTTCTCTGTCCATCTCTTGAAAAATGTGGGCGTATCCTGTCTGGCAGCCGCTGGTAAACTATTATAGTGAGAACTGCCGGATCTTTTCGTAATTTCCCATAATGTATCTTTAATGGATTTGGTTAGACGTTCACATTTCTGTGTAGGTTAATTTTATCGTCACGTTCGTTATCCGTCGGTCAACAATTGACTTGTGACCGGGATAGAGGCTACAGCTTTGGACGGATTCCTTTTAAATTTGATGTGAAGCATCGCAGTCTTCAGGGGACTAATCATCGTGAATTTTAATATTGAGTTACCCCCATTTGTCATCTAAGCTTCAACTACAAGGATACTTGCGCACTAAACATATAAAATAAGTTTCATGGCCGTCATATTAACATGATTGGTCTCTTTTGGCCATTATTCTAGATATATTTAATTGACGCGTATACTATTACTGTCTCCCTAATTATGTCTACTATTTCGTTAATCGTTAACACTGTTCATCACGTGCATTTTGCATACCATACTCAATTTGCAAATCACGCTATTGACATTTCGCCTTATAGTTTGGATGCAGCTGTGGCGACAGACAGGACACCTGTTACCACTGGTTGTTGTGTATTTTGTACACGGTGAACAGTCCATTTGATGATTGCACTATTTTGCCTATAACGTTTTTTAGGACTTCGAATTTTGTCTGATGGTTTGGATTGTTCGTAGTTGGTTTAATTTTATTTATATTTACTCCCCCCCCCCCCATTTCTTTGCTGAACATCTTGTGCTACATTTTTCGACGGGTTCTTTTTATTTTTTAAATTGTGTGTGAAGTTTTGTAGTCCAATCGCAGTATTATTGTCGTATATAACGTTAATAATTTACTAGATTGGGGTCGCCTCTTATTTTACCGCAGATTATATAATATCAAATATTTTCGATCGAATACTAAACAATGCCCACTTTAATCTGACACAATGCGACAGATAAACCAGGATTTCATCAGTTTAGAAACACAATAAATCATCTGAAGGCGATGAATCAAAGGATGTTCTCTTAAAACGAAGAGGCGTACTTTTACATGATTGTGGATTGAAGTCTTCATTATATCAGATGCATCAATTTAAACGTGATTTGTTGGTTATCTTGAGTGTTATTTTAATGTGGTTTATTGTTTTCTCGTTCGACTACGCGAAACAAGATTATTGTGAACAGTTTTCATGGTATGACAGGGTACGTACACGGGTAAAAGACTGGACACTTCTTCCCATGTGGTATTCTCTGTGTATCCTCTAGAAACGTCAGTGTAAAACGTCTCTTTAATCGGCGGTACAATTTAGCCTCAAGACGCACAATGACTTGGACAATGTTGATTGATTGTGTCTGATAGATGTCTATAACATTTTGAATCAAATTTGCCAATTTTTTGAATCGGTAGCGGGGTTTGGTGGCTGAACGGTTAGCACTTGCGTGCTGTATCACAAAGCCTGTCATAAAGTCAACTGGCGTGGTTTCGAATTTCTAGTTGTACATGACAAGGAGTGGGGTCGCCTGTTCAATCTCGTGGTTTCCTCCCACTGCTAAAGACCACTACGCGCAAGCGAATTATTGAATTAAATTAAAACCACATGTTGGCCCCTAAATGACCTAGTTTGTGTCGAGTGGACGTTAAACCTCATTTCCCCCTCTCTCTTGAATCGGTAACGATGTTATACCCCAAGTAACACGCGACAGGGGTTATTTTGGAAGATGTTACCAAATTTGGGTGTCGTGAAAACATTTTGGAAGGTTCGTTTATGTTCACTCCATATATTATTTTGTGTTGATTCAACAATGAGACTCCATTCGCAACAAGAATGAGACAGATACTTTAAACTAGCTAAGTCTCTTCAATATTGAAAGCACGCATTATTTGTCAATTTAAATCAACATTGATGTGGTCTTGCAGGTAGAAGAGGGTCATTCTGACATCCAATATTTAAGACAAACTAAACATTTTACCATTGGTACACCAATCGTGTACGGTAATGCGTTTCAGCACCATTTGTGACAAGGGATTCGAAGAAAGAGGCTAGACATTCTACAAGTCCTGTCAAACGGTGATTTCATATTCTTATTTGTTCGTTCTTTCTGGAGTGTAACGCCCACTTCCACCTCGGGTGATATAATACACATGATTATCTGGAGAGCATGGGCATGGGCAATAAATACTTTAGGTGTAGACTGGAATAATCAGACGATTAAGAGTTCTGGCTTATTTCGCCGAACCTTACTGATTTGAAATTAGAGTAAAACAGAAACGATTGCGCGTAAATCAGTTTATTTACATTCATATCACATTATTATATGCGTAGCGACCCTTTGGTAACAATAACCACGTCCTATCCATTACCGATTTGGTTCGTTTAAAGGAGATGATTTTCCCGTTTGTTTAAGAAAAAACCTTCATCGAATAAAGAATTCGCATTGAAATTATATAAAATAATCTATATCATTTATAATTTAAGCCCGACCTAAAATCATTATGGTAGAAACGTATATCTTTATTGTGATGTTGTGCTATTTATGACCCCATTCGTCTGAATAACTGAGCATATATTCATACAATAAAGCGTTTATTGATTGTTCTGGTGACATGAATTCCCTCGTGGGCCTGCTATTCGATATTGACAGCAAAGTTTATTGCTTTATAACAAATGCATGAACTTCGATTTCCTTATCGTATCGTGATTTATTCATCTATTTGCTGGAACTTACCTCGTCGTCAAAACCGTAGATATATGTGGGTCTACCTTTTGAGGGTAAGCGTTTCACAATTTAACCGATATGTAATAGCGTGTTCATTTTACGCTGTTTATGCCCAGCCGATTATTATTAGCATCTACATTTCTTAGGCCCTCACTTCACCTACACTTTGACGCATGGACACAACCAAGATTTTGTTTGCCTAAGTTGTCAATCAATTTACAATGTGATGCTTAAACAAGGGTGAAGCTAAAGCCTTGATCACAACCCGCACGTGTGAAATAGAGTGAAAATGTTTTATGTGCAGAACTAGTCTGCGACGTTCTACGTTGTCGGAAACACGCACGGGTGTACTCAAATTTCCCTCGTTGACTATCCGTTTAAAGGAAGTCCAACGATTTTCAACACGGTTTCCATATAGCTTAAATATATATTGATAAATGATTCCCTCTTTTACACAAGCAAAAGGGTTTTGTAAGCCAGAAATTATTTTTTATCAACACGCTCACTGGGCTCTATAGTAAGCATTGGTATAAGTTTACTGCTGTATTGTGTTGACGCGTCGTGCTTTGGCCATAAATCTGATCAAATGGGCTTTTTATAAGAATATTATAAACAAGAATTATGTTTTTTAACGTTGAGTACGCAACGCCGCCTCGTGAATTGCTAAATTCGACCACGTCAACTGTTATAACATTGCTTTATTCATAAAATGACAACGGTCCACTCTTTTCATATGATATATTTACAAAAAAAAGTATACTCATAATTACTTCTTTATAGTTTTTGTTTAAATGAATTCTTTGCGAGACTAAGCTTAGAGTCTAAACTCCTTTCTTAATCACTTAAGCAAAAAACCTAGCATCTATTTCGACACCGATATTTGAATGACCATTAGCAATACAGCTCAAATTAATCCAACTCAATGTTTCAGTTTGCTTGTTTTGATGAGATGGGTGCAGTGTACCGGAAAACGTAGGCCTGCATTTCGTAGAATATCACTATCCTAGTATCAGAATTTATCTGAATTGCCCATGTTAATATTTTAGAATTTTGCAATATTCGTCACTGGATATCTTTTGTCTGCTATATTTGGAAATTTCTTATATTTTAGAAACGTGTCCAGTATCGAAGGGTTACAATCTCCATCAACGTGGAGCTGCCTCGCTCTGTAGTACAATAATTGGCTCAAGTGCAACATGGGCGGATGCTATGGCAAGATGTTATCAGGACAGTGGTCATCTATTGATCTCTAACTCACAAGATAAGATAGCCATTGCCACACGACGTATCCTTCAAAACCGTAAGTTGAAAGAATAGCTACCGTATTTTGTATTTCAAAAAGGCAAAGTCCACATAAGGAATAGCTACCATATTTTGAATTTCGAAAAAGCACGTCCGTCTATATATTTAACCTAACCACCTAAAGCGTGGAATACGCACAGGCAGCAGCTTTGTTGTAGCCTCTTTCAGGTGTGAAAGGGGGTATAAGTCTGTAGGAGAAGGACACGCTACTATGATTATCGTACGTGTTCAACCTTTTTATATAACCGGAATGCTTCAAACTAATTTTTTTAAACAATATTAATCCGAAAACAATTGTGATCATCATCTTGTTATGACATAGAAGTTTTCCAAAACAAAGACAGTGGTCGACAAAAAGGTTTGGATGGAGGTAAATGGTGATCACATACAATATACGACCGGGACAGGTTTTATTGTGTGACGACCAGGATGTGACAGGCTGACATCACCGGAAATAGGCTATTGTAACGATTAGTTGGGATTATTGGCGTATTATTATTTCAAATAATTGTACGAGCTTAAGACATTGCGTAATCTTGTTACAATATATTACTTAATGTCTCACTCTCGAGCATTAAATAATACTTAATTTCCGGCAGTCAATAACTTGAAAGTATATAGTAAATATAACAGGATAAACCATGTAGAAAATCCCCACCCCCCATATTATGTTGAAGAATGAGATATTTTTCCGAGATAATAATCTCCAAATGTCAAGCGAAATAATTGCCAACATACTTTAGATTATTTGTGGTTCTTTAGTAATGTAATGGATTCGATATTATTTAAGGAAAGGTTCTTGGTTATATCCTAATATTTTTTACAGTTGGTGAACAGTTCGTTCATCTTGGAGCAACTGATATCAATGAAGAAGGTGTTTGGAATTGGTTAAATGGTGCACCAATTGTTAATGATAGAATTAGAATAGATAACGCCAATGGAACACAACATTGCTTATCTTACAATGGTGATCGGTGAGATGACCAGCCATGTACAAATAAACAACCGTTTCTTTGTGAAATTCCTGTCGACTAACCCAGGAATAGAAGAAAAAAGTACAATCGACTAACATTTATGAAATATCAGTTGAGAATTTGGTGACTGCATAAATGATATGATAAAACCCTATAAGATTCGATCGAATAATGAAATGAAATGGGGCTTAACGTCTTGTTGTTGTGCTCTAACTGGGCTAATGAAGACGGCGATCTAAATATTAAATCGACCGTTTACACACTCCGATCCCAATTATTATTTCAGGAGCTAAGTGGATTATTGTAAATAAACGGTATATATTAATCTGATTAAAACAAAGATCCTATTTCGTTTCGTTTTTTATTGTTCTATATTTCGTTTTCCTTGTCTTTATTAACTAGGATCTGGAAGAGTTTTTATTCAACTTGTGTTCTGCTTGAACTGAGTGATTAGCCAATGAAACGGTCTGTAACCGCGAGCTCTAGTCATGGTTTGCACAGAACTGTGGGTAATCCGCTAGAAACACCAATGCTGATTGGTAAATCAAATGTCTGACGTCATAGGTTCAAAAGCCTGTCGCTACAACCGGTCAGATCTTCACGTAGTGTAGGCCATGGAAAGTATATAAAAAAAACGAAACGAAATCGAGAACTGTATTTTAATCTTTAATCAAATTTGGTGTATATTATTTATCAATAAAGGTTTGTATTCCAACCTGACATAACTTAGAAGAATTTATAATTTTAATTTCGTGACAAAACAATTCGCAAACTTTAATTTCGTTTTCCCGCCCTCAAAAATATGGCCATGAAGTAAAATGGGGTTTAACGTCCTACTGTTCTGCTCCTAGTGTGCTAATGAGGACGGGCATACACCATAGTAAAGTGTGCCTATTCTTATTTTGAATATCAACTGCCAATGGATCTTTTACGTGCACGCCAATGTATACGCAGGAAAGTCCTCCGCCCTGCACCACTGACAAGGTGAAACCTCGTCGGAAAATCGAGATGATCTTTCTCGGCCAATGCTAGCCAGCCAGCGTCTTACCGTTGCTCCCCACAAATGTGGATTTATAAATTGTATTATTACATAGTAGAGATACAGTGGATCACAAATACAGGTATACAAAATTTACATCAACCATTAACATTTCACAAAGGGTATATTGTTGTCCGATATGTATTACAATAAACTCATTCATTCAGCGTTTGTCAAAAACAATAGGTCAGCGAAGTAACCCCATTTTAACAAAACATTGTTATTGCCCCTACAAACCTGTATAATTATCAAACGAGTTAGTTGAAGATATGCGATCACGCAGGTTTAAAAAGTTTCCACCTTGGTCCCGTGCCACAAAATAGCACCTGATTTGGTCCATTGTCGATAAAATGCAATTTAAAATGATTCGTCTGTAAAACTTTTCACTTAAATATTGTCAATATTGTTTCAACCTGCGTCTTACATGTATGGTGGATAATATTATTTAACAATTTATTTTAAAGCTTAAGCATCACCATACATCCTCGACTGTTAATCTGGTGATTAATAAACAAATATTTTGCCTCGACCGCGTGCAGGCTGGGTGATTTGATGATACATTCAAACTAATTTATCTATCAAAAGTTTGCTTTAAACCCACCTTGAAACATTTTAATGGGGAGATAACTGTCCTTTGCCGCGAGAATTTAGTTTATCATCCCTTTTTATGACGTTACTGTCTAATCAATACCCAAGGGAATTCCTGGACTATTCATTTTATTTTTCTGCCATTTAATCACAGAATCTACTGGTCGTTGAAGATGATAATAATCTCTCAATATTCTAACAGCCGTTAGCCATTAGATAAACACATACGTAGCGAAACTGTCGTCATTTGGGACGATAGACTGCCCTTTTCAGGATACCCTCACATTATTTTATTGTTTGTGCTCCATAGGCAGAGTGGTTCAGGCTCAAAATGTTTTATAACAAACAGACACTATTTCGGGATTATTTTAACATTAAATGATAAGACTAACTATAAAAACTTCATTCATCAACAATGGAAGTCTGGCCATATTTGATTTTTGAGGATATAATGTAACCATTTGGACATACATGTATGTTAAAAATGGCTCAAAATCTTCCCGGCTTCCCTAATAAAGGGAGTTATCTCTTAGTAAGAATAAAAGCTATGGCCACAGATCACTAATTATTTCCCCATTGACTTTAATGTTAATTCTCGTCTCTTAGACCGGCTGTAACTTTTTCCCAAATATTCGTTGGGTAGAACGCTTTCTGCCACAGATGGAGCAACATGTGGCAAACTCTGGCCCAAAAGCATGTATGAGGTTCACCATGAAAAACTTGAGATACACAGGCTGGAAGTCCAGACAACTAAACAAGCAATTTTCGGCCCTCCCTTTCAACGTAACCAACCTCACAACCCTTGTATCCTTCCGCCTCAAAATCATGAATATTCACCAAAACCTGGCAGAAAATGTATTTTTAAACCCTTTTCTTCAATTCTACACCAAAAAGTCAACAAAAATCGACATGCAAAAGGGGGAAAAAGGGAAAGGGAGAGAAGGACTAAAAATAACTTTCGCCCTACATTCGTAGGTGACGGCCCATGAATATTTAGTGATCTGTGTCCTATATAGGAGTGAAACTTTAGGTATCACCAAAAGGCCTCTTTTATATGCTTCCCATATGTTCTGGCAACACACCGGTGAAAGAAAATCAAAATCAAAGAATAACTCCAAAAATGATGGCCCTTTAAGTATACATGCTGCTTTATGTACAACGGTGCATCTCAGGTCCCTGGGCCTTTTGTGCTAAAATTTAAAAATCTTTCTTATTAATGGCAGTATTTGAGTTTTGTGAAAAAATAAGACAAGTTACAAACAAATTACACAGAAAACACTCATAATCTGGATTTTTTTTCAAAAATATATTTTTTACTGCCATGTCATGAAAAATGTACACAATTTACATGTAGCATCTTTCAAAAAACCAATAATTTTCCACTTTTTTAGATAGTCAGACTGGCAAGTAATATATTTTTGGAAACCCTGGGCAATATGCAAACAGAAAAATTACAAATCAGATGCATTGGTTGTAATTAGAGAGGTCTGTACTGAAACATGTAACCCCACCCCCTAAATATGTCAATGACTGAATCAATCCTATCTTTGGTTGCAGAGCTAACATTACCAAAGGAATCTGTCTAACAGCTATGTTTTACCATCCCTGGCTAATATGTGCACATAAAAACTAAAATAGGTGCAATAAATATGAATTATGGTTAAAAATAGGCCTCGATGAAAGAAGAAAATGCCATTTTTGGTCTATGACCACCCCTCTGTAACAAAAGGGTCACAGAATACACAATTTTCACGAATTTGAAAATAGTTCAATGTTTTCAACATCTCAAAACTCAGAGGCATCATACAAATCTTTATTGCAATTCTTGTGCTGAATCAAGATGTCTGGACCATTGCATCAATTGCCTGGAAAAATGAAGTCAAAAAGGCAGTTATGACAGAGTTGACAACATAAAAGAGGCCTGAAACGGGGCAAAATTAACATTTTACTGCTCTATAAGTAACATAAATGCAACAAACACCACCAATCCTAGATTTTGATAAGAAAATATTGACCATTAAGCTGACATTTACACATCTACACAAGTTTTGTATCAGGGTGTGGTCTTATTGGCCTGACATGTCTTAGGGTTCTGAGTTTGACATTAACCAAAAAAGGTTAGAAATCCTGGAAATGTACAAAATAACCATTTATTGGTGAAAAATAACATTCCTATCTGTAATTCAACAACAAATTCCAATTACTATAATTTAATTGTCAACACAGGTGCAATTAAATCTCTCAAAACACATAAATAAAAAAGGGTGGGGTGGGGCATTTATAGCCTCTCTAAACAGAATGGTGGGATGAAAAATGTCTATAAAGTCTGGGATATTGCTTCCTTCATGAAGGAAATACAAGAATTTAACGTTTCGAAGGGGAAAAAATGCTTTTCCTGTCTAAATTGGTGGCAAAATTGAGCCAACCCCTGTTTTGAATATTTTGTACAAACCCATCTGCTGATTATTATTAACTCAGTGTTGCCAATTTTCAATTTTCTGTAGGAAAACTGGAGCTATTTCTCAACCTGACAAACTTATAGATTCCATCTAAGTTACATTAGCAATGGAAATAAGGGAAGTTTTAGAAATTTTGACTCTTTTGAGTAGGCATGAAGGCATTAATTTCTACATCGAAATTGGGGAATCTGTAGATTTTTTTGTGAATATTCCTGATTTTTAGACAAAATTAGGTGAAATTACAATGTTGTTCACTTTGTCTGTGCTTTCTTAGGCTGAATACACTAAAATTGGACATTGAAGTATTTCTCTTACTGTTAGAAATTAAATAAAACCTGAAAATTGAGAAATTTGCAGTAAAATCACAATTTTTCTCCAAATTTTGATAATTTTTTTTTTAAATTTAACATTTTTTGAGTTTTTCTCTTCTCAAAATATTTTATACATATTTTCTGACAATTTAGTCATCATGTTTTCAAAACTAAGGAATATCAGTCACAGCCATGTCATACACAGACAGGCCACAGATCACTAATTATTTCCCCATTGACTTTAATGTTAATTCTCGTCTCTTAGACCGGCTGTAACTTTTTCCCAAATATTCGTTGGGTAGAACGCTTTCTGCCACAGATGGAGCAACATGTGGCAAACTCTGGCCCAAAAGCATGTATGAGGTTCACCATGAAAAACTTGAGATACATAGGCTGGAAGTCCAGACAACTAAACAAGCAATTTTCGGCCCTCCCTTTCAACGTAACCAACCTCACAACCCTTGTATCCTTCCGCCTCAAAATCATGAATATTCACCAAAACCTGGCAGAAAATGTATTTTTAAACCCTTTTCTTCAATTCTACACCAAAAAGTCAACAAAAATCGACATGCAAAAGGGGGAAAAAGGGAAAGGGAGAGAAGGACTAAAAATAACTTTCGCCCTACATTCGTAGGTGACGGCCCATGAATATTTAGTGATCTGTGTCCCTATGTCCCTTGGTTGTGCTAAAAAAAATATGCTCCAAACTGCGCACGCCCCTGAAACAAACTATCTGTATCGCAGTCGGAAAACATCGTTTATTTCCTTGCTGCGAAGTAACGGAATACACTCTATGAGACGATTGGATCTGACATCTGAACGCATGTGCAAAGGCTTATTTGTTTTAACAGTAGACACACGCCTTTTTAATATTAATTAGGTTTATAATGCTACACGTTAAGCTGGAGATGAAAAAATCGACGTTTGACATGAATTGTTTCATGTATTGAAATGAACAATGTGTTTACTTATTTATACCCACAGACACTGGTCTGTTTATAATGGCATGTCATACAGAGTGAGCAGAGGGAGAGAGATACGTCTATAAATCTAATAATGTAACACTTTAATGTTAGTCCCAAAGATAAATAAACATTATATTGTGCAGTATGATGTTTGTTATGAAAAGGGGGTTGGGATGGCCTAGTGGTCTAGAGTGCCGCGCTTCGACCTCTAGGTGGCCGGTCACCTCTGGCTTGCGGCTGTGGTTTCGAGCCCAGGTGTGAGCGTATGTGGCATGGGGATAGGGGCGCCTTCTCAACCTCGTGGGTTTCCTCCGGGCACTCCGGTTTCCTCCCACTGCTAAAGACCCCTACGCGCAAGCGGATTATTGAAATAAAATTAAAACCATATGTTAGTCCCAAAATGACCTAGTTGTGTCGAGTGGACGTTAAACCCCATCTCTCTCTCTCTTGTTATGAAAAATAAATTGCCGGGTAAAGTGCGAGGGAAATACGGAGAGTGAGATAGAGGGATAAATACCTTTATAAAACTATTAATTTAAGATTTAATTTATTGTCCCACAGATAAATAAATATATTGTGCTGTATGAAAAAAGAACACATTGCTGGATAACGTATTTGGACGGTATTCTATAAGTATTACAAATACAATAAAGATTGAGCTTCAGGGAAATTTGAATTCGAATTTGGTATAGTGGGGATGGGTGAATAACAACCCGACTTTTCATTTCCACCCTGAGTAAAAGCCTTACATATGTTTTAACCAATCGCAATCGTACACACCTCTATTGGTTTGGCGAAAATAATGTATCGGTTTTAAACGTTTGCGCCGAGAACGTTTATCCGCCAAACCAGTTAATAAATGAATGACACAAAAGAAATGATTAATATTCATATGAATATTTCGCTCCGAATCTGATAATTCTGACCAGTTTTCTACTAATTTACCGCAAATACTGCCTCTGTATTGAGTAAATAAATTTCGGTTAATGTCGTTTGCGCAGATTTATCGGCCATTTCACGAAGACCAAGAATAAGTGGCGTATGTGTCGAGTCAGCAGTTGTGGCGTATGTACCGAATTTAGAGCCAAATTTTTTAGTTTCGTCTGTATAAAGGGTGGTAGTTTTCGCCGACTTCAAGGTTTCTGAAACATGTTTTAAAGATACACCGACGCGCTCACATGATATTCTTTGAACTGTAGATGTTGATGGAGTGTAATTAGATTTTAGTCCCGCGACAGCCAAACATGCTGTTTCTACCTTACCATTAGAAACGTTTAGATTTTTAAGTTCCATGACCAAATTATGGCATTCTACTGTGTATCTTTGATTTTTTGCATCATACAAAATTCCTTCGTTCATCTAAAAGGGTTTGGACTTGCAACCATTCTTTTTACCTGCCAATTGTTTTTTATTTTCATTATTAGCCATTATGCGAATCATTTCTTTTTTAGTCTTCCGAAGTCGATTTTTTTAACTGGGCAATCTTGCTTGTATGACACTTTGACAATCGCCGCAAATACCTTTTTTTCCTGTTTAAATCAGTCAAGGTCGCATCGGTGGATGTCCGAGTCTCTCTATTTATTAAATTAATTTCACTAGTGTCTGCCGACTGAGTCTCGTACACTATCACGGGAAAAATAGGGTGTCAATAAAATCGTAGTACGATTTCATACATTTATTGGACTTACCCTTACTTTTACTCAGCTTCCTAGTCTTTGTCTTCAGTCTGACCAGTCTATTTTTAATGTATTTGTCACCAAAAATTAACGGTCGTCATGTAAAGCAGTTATGATAGACCGATGACCCGTAGTTGTCGGGAATTTATTAACATTGGAAAATATCTTCCCCATAAATGTCTTAGAGGGTAAGCTGTCTTAGAGGGTAAGCATTCTTAAAGTTGTAAGGGGTCAATCTAGATATTATGGGCATGATTCATTAGCCATTAAGCTTAGTAATTGCTGAATAAGAAAATTCAAATTGCAACCGTTTGGGTATATTGTTTATCTCCCAATTTAGTGTGGTATGACATGTCACCCCGTAGGATTTGTATGCTAAAATTGATTCTTTTGTCGTTTTGAGTTGATTAGGGACCAAGCTGTCCAAAATTGTCGGGGTTCAAATTTTTCGACCCCTTGACGCCCCCCCCCCCCCCCCGACGAGCATTTTTGAAATCGGGACCCTTATGAACGAGGACGTGGCTTTCTCCGGCAATAATGATTGGATTTTCATAATCTGCAGTTCTTTCTCGTATATTTTCATCATCTGAAAGCGTTGAATGTAGTTTTTATTAACTTCCGGTGTGGAATACCAACTTCCGGTATCAAAGTCGGATTGATTTCAGCCAATAATCTTTGGATTTTCATGATCTGAAGTTTATTCTGGGTTTGTTCATCATACCGACCCCATTTATGATACAATTAAAGCGAACGGAAGTAGTGACCATTGACTTCCGGCTGGAAATACAATTTCCGGTGTCAGACTCTGATTGATTTCAGTCGATAATTTTGGGATTTTCATGATCTGAAGTTCATTATGCGGTTTGTTCATCGTGCGGACCTCATTCTAGGGATCCAATTTTGAGACTCTTGAACTCTCTGGGAGGGGCTTTTGAAACATGCTCATTTCTGGGTAACTGGAATGTTATGTCATGAGATTCAAGACACTTTGTCATGTTACGTTGCCAGAAACGAAACAAAAAGATCTTGGAAATAAATAAATCAGCTATTCATCATCCTCGTCCTCTGCACACCCCTAATCATATTGGTACGGCCCCTATCAAAACACGTGCAAAGATGTATAAGGCAGACCATTTATTTTTGCTGCAACTGTATCGCCTGTTTTACAGCTACATTTTGTGAGTTCATTTACAGCAAGAAGGGCAGGCAGATCAAGATTCGGCACGGAAACATAAATGCTCTTGTCCAACTGCTAGGCGCTTTCGTTAAATAGCAGGAAGGTTTGGGGATCTGGTTAGGTACGACTTGTCGCGTATCGCAGTGTTCCTGCCATATGGTGCGACAATCCAGCACGAGCCAGTGGAAACACCTGTCACTCAAACGTTTTTTTGAACTAAACAATTGCCATCTGCGAGCTGGAAGGTTTAATGGAACAGATGAATTCCTTGACCTGCGTAGGCAAGTCACCCTTCACCAGCTCAGTTAAGATGATATAATCTCCAAGTTTCCTGAAACAGATGATAACGGGGTCATCACCAGTATCATATGCTTGGTCGATACAGCACAGCCTACACCAAGCAAAGTCCTCATCATTTTAATATGGCTGAACGTCAGGGTATCAAGAAACCATCAATCATGCAGAAACTCTCCTGTCTACAAGAGGCATTCACGCATGCTAGTTGAATGTTGAATACCATAGTATTTGGTCATACATGAATAGAATAACACGCTCATACCTCACCAAGTCCTTGCATCTTTAGCTTATGGTGATGTGCTCACCATTCTCCTAGACCTTGTACTTCGAGGTCATCTCAAGGCTTTAACTGCGGTTCCCACAAAATACAGAGACATACATGTGCGTGTGACCAAACGATTACATTCATTGGAAGTCACAAGCGTCAAGGCCCGATAGATTTCACAACCTCCCGGTGCTGACTAGGGAGGTAAGTTTATTGGCACCACAAAAA
This sequence comes from Patella ulyssiponensis, assembly GCA_963678685.1. NCBI lineage: Eukaryota > Metazoa > Mollusca > Gastropoda > Patellidae > Patella > Patella ulyssiponensis. The sequence goes on along the minus strand of OY783232.1, from coordinate 210,733 downwards.
TATTAGACTATAAACCTCAGAATGCCTCGTTCGGCATTTTTGTCCAAACGAGGTAAAATAAATGCCTCGTTGTCTGCAGTTCCAAAACGAGTTTTTTTTAAATTGCTCCGTTTTCGGAACGAGGTATTTTGTTCAAAACGAGGCTGGGTAAAATGTCCCATTTACTAAACGTGGTTTTTTTTCAAGATAGTTATTAGCGGTATTTGCTATCAGCGAATTTGTAAAAATTAAAATTTATGTTATTTAATACGAAAATAAAACCAGTCCAAACTATGATATTATAATCAGAGAAATAGACAAGACAAGAATACACGCCATACCATAAATTATTTTCGCATTATTAATACCAATCTGTCTTCATAATAAAACGTTTTAATTAAATTTTAATGTATGAGGTGTGCTTTACTTCCCATTTAATTAAAAATTGTCATAAAGCCGACAAATCTATCGCTGTGTGTTTATATAACTTTGCTCCAATAATATTATGTGCAATGTTATGGGGTTTCAACAGAAACAGTCAATGCTATGATCCAATTATTTTTTTACAATAAATATAAAAAATAAACTGGCGTATTTGAAATATGAGATGAAATTTAATGCTTTTTTTGATTAATAAGAATGGATTATTTGTTGTATTTAGACCAGATAAACACTAATTTGTTGTCTGCGATATCAGTTAGATGGAGGTGTAAAACACACGGCTACCGTGATTAATTTACAACCCCAATTTAGCTTTCACAACACCTCAGTTGTTACTTAACACCTATACCTGATTGGGCAATAAATTAATCAAGGTAGCTGTGTATGGAAGGGTATCGCTGCCAATATTAAATGCTCTGCTAAAATGTATTTTCCATTGATTATATGTAAAAGATACAATGTACAAAGTCACAATACCGGCAATGATAAAGTCAAAATACCTCTAAGGCCAAAGTTAAATGTAAAACGACAAATGTGATGTGTCAAATGACAAATGTTTTAATGCAAAATGCTGATCTTTGACATTTCTACATTTGACATTTCTCTCATTACAAATCACCTTTGCGCTCTGCCACATCTCATTTGTCATTCATGCTTTCTTTTTATCAACTCGCGCATAGCATCTTCCTAAATATGCAAATATAGTATACCACGTGACTTATTAACATATATACGGAAACGTCCGATCTTTCTTAAAATAAAAATATGAATAATTGCTCCCAAGGAAAGGGGTCAATTCGATTATGCAGTCCGGACTCTCCATTTCCATTCGTTTATTGGTCACGTGACCATTTTTGGAGAGTTCGGATCGTCCAACCTCTCCAATTTTTCGACCGGTGCGATTGCGGAGAGTGACGTAACAAGATGGCGGATCGAGGGATAGAACCTAGTTTTCTAAAAAACAGTTGTCTGTCTCAAAATCAGGCATAAACTAAATTTGATTTTGAATTTATTTTTTTACCTATCTTCAAAATACAGCCCATAACCGGAGATCCAGATATTTATTATACCCCTAAATGATTAATTTAACCGACTTACAATGTTGACAATAAAGCAATACGTCGTCTTTTGACGTGCTCTCGCTGACAATTTGATGGATCCAGGAGACTCTCTAGAATCAAAACTAGAATTACAGTCGCCATTTTGGTTCTCCACCTGTACTCGATTACACCATAAACGCGGACAATCCGGATTGGAGAACGTGGAGAGTCCGGACTGCATAATCGAATTGGCCCTAGATATCTCAGTTAACGCGCCATTAGTTGTTTTTCTTTTTAAATTGTTTATTTATGTTTGTGCTGGTAAATGGAAAATATAACTTTTCGTTGAATCTAAAAATATGAGCATCCTGACCAATATCTTTCCCGAATTAGTAAACATTTATTGATATTTGTGAAAGGTTTAAAGTAGCTAAGTCTCTAACTCAATATCATGTAAAATGTCAAATGTAGAAATGCAAAAGAACAGCATTTTGCATTAAAACATTTGTCATTTGACACATTACATTTGTCGTTTTACATTTAACTTTGGCCTTAGAGGTATTTTGACTTTATCATTACCGGTATTGTGACTTTGTACATTGTACTTTTTACATATAATCAATGGAAAAGACATTTTAGCAGAGCATTTAATATTGGCAGCGATACCCTTCCATAGCTGTGTGTCTTCAATAGTTTTACACCTCCCCCTACGGTGTGTATTCTTGTCTTGTCTATTTCTCTGATTATAATATAGTTTGGACTGCTTTATTTTTGTATTAAATAACATAAATTTAATTTTTACAAATTCGCTGATAGCAAATACCGCTAATAACTATCTTGAAAAAAGCACGTTTAGTAAACGAGGCATTTTTACCAAGCTTCGTTCTGAACAAAATACCTCGTTCCAAAAACAGGGCAATTTAAAAAACCTCGTTTTGGAACTGAAGACGAGGCATTTTTTTACCTCGTTTGGACAGAAATGCCGAACGAGGCATTCTGAGGTTTATAGTGGTGCATGCTTTAAGCGTGATGGTGACGACACTGTAATCAACTGTTTTAAGAAGTTTTCAAAGGTGTGATAATTACTGAATTGGTGTACTTGACCAGATCCTCGAACCTTCCTGTCATTGAGCATAGTGGTGAGCACAGGATGGTCGAGGCGTGACTGTTTTGGGGAATAAAGAAGACTAAAATACAAAAGAATTCAGTTTACATAGTACAATGTAAATGTACAAAATAACAATTTTACGAAGTAAAAATTGTCCACCCATCGGCAAGACTAATCATCGACGATACCATTTATCAGCGACTATTTATAGTCGATGCCATTCACAAAGCAAACTGTCAACGCATCGACAAGACCATACATCGACGATACCATTTATCGGCAGTTCATCATCGACGATGCCATTCACAGAGCAAACCGTTCACCCATCTGCTAGACCATACATCCATCTCCCAAGGTTTATATACTACCTGTGTATGCACGTGCATTACATGCAGACAGCTTGGGTGAGCCTTAATATATTACAGGTAAACAGTTTATGTGAGCCACGCGGCAGAGTTTGGGCGACCGATAGTGATACAGCTGGACAAAGGCATGTGTGTGCCTGCGCAGAATATTACTCTCCCTTACCCTCGTGCTTTAACTTAACTAACAAAAAGTGGTTGTAAAACCGGCTGCACGGGGCGGTGCAGTTTCCGGAATAATGGTTGACCTTGTACATCTCTGTTTTAATATCGAGCGTACCAATTTGTTCAGGGGTGTTCAAGGGGATGAGTATGATGCATCGCTGATACCATGAACTGCATATTTATTTCCAAGGTAGGAATTCGTTGTTTTCGTTTCTTGCGACTTCTGGCTTGTTATGATTTCTTTTTGTATTTGTCACAAACGTCAGATTTGTCTTGAATCGCATGACAGAACATTCCAATGACCTAAAAGTGACTGCACGAAACATTTACCTTGCTTCCGATGCCACAAAAAGTGGTACAGCGTGATAGATTTCTCTAAACTGAAATCCATCCGAGTTTACTGGAAATGGTATTCCCAACCGGAAGTCAATCGCTTTAAGTGTATCATAGATGGGATCGGCATGATGAAAATTCTGAGAATGGACTTGAGATCATGAAAATCCAACCACTATTGGCGGAGAAAGCCATGTTCTCGTTCAGAGGGGTCCCGATTTCGAAAATGTTTTCAAACCTTATATTTGGGAATTGAGAGTCTGTGGGATTCACCCCCCCCCCCCCACCATGCAAATACTAATATTTGCTATTTATAGAGATGAATGATTGTATTAGTACGAACATTGATGACAGTTTAAGATTGAAACCCGCAATAGCAGCAGCGCAGGTCTAGTTCTTAAATTTATAAAAAAAAATATTTCTCGCTATAATATATGCTAATTGAATGCAGCTATATCTTTATTTCTTGTAACCTAAGAAATTCGATTTCATCCCAAACCATTATGCTTGAACCTCCCCATGAGTCTCGTTCCATGACAGATTGGTCAGAATAACGCTGGCCACGTCGACTTCATATTCCAGTCCTTGCCATCTGCAGTTGATACGCAATACCGATCCTCATCGGTGAACAGAACCCCCCATTGCCTGCGTCACCAGAACTAAAAGTTAATGTCGACAGCGAAGGGTGAGGATCGGTGTTTGGCAATGGATGTACCGTCTGGTGAGACGTCTGCCCACTGTATCGGTACTGATGAATCTTCTGTATGAACCAACTGTCTGGCGTGCTGTCGCAGACAGCTATGTTAAGGGATCTTGCACGCAATCATCCGTGGTGTTGGTGACCCGAAAGCGTTGCCGAAGCCTGTAGATGGTCCGAACATTGACCTGGAAGTGATTGGCAGCGGTTTGGGCATTGTGGCCAACGTCAAGTCTTCCAAGCGCTTGGTGCTTCTGCCCTGTCATGGCATGCTGCTGACGTTGCAGTGTCACTTAAGTATGTGGGTGCATTTTACAGGGCGGGTCCCGATGACGAGCCTGGCCAGCATGAGTTACATAAGTTTCATGGAAACACATTACCCTCTCAGAAGTCAGGTTGCGTTTTTGAGAACATTTCCAGGGTTCAATTCTGTGTTTGGGAAGGAGCCTTACTGCTCAGGTAAAGTTGAAGATGTGGTCACAAATATACAATAAAAACATTTGGCAAGTTTTGGGATTGTGGTCTAGAGTGCCGCGCTTCGACCTCTAGCTGGCCGGCCACCTCTGGCTTGCGGCTGTGGTTTTGATCCCTGGTGTGAGCGTATGTGGCATGGAGATAGGGGCGCCTTTTCAACCTCGTGGGTTTCCTCCGGGCACTCAGGTTTCCTCCCACTGCTAAAGACCCCTATGCGCAAGCGAATTATTCAAATAAAATTGAAACCATATGTTAGTCCCAAAATAACCTAGTTTGTGTCGAGTGGACGTTAAACCCCATTTCTGGGTGGTCAGACATTTCCCCATCTCGCCTATTTTTCGTCATGTCCTCGGTATGCCTTTTCCACGTCTTGTATTCTCTCACTGAAATGGTTCAGTACTTCCACTAGGCTCTCTTTGAGAGCTTCATACTTGTGTTCGATTTAAAGCACGTTATATTCCATATTTTGTCTTCAATCTGTTAGATAAAATCCAAATCAGTAACTGACGAAACGAAGGCAGTGCCATAAATGAACCAGACTTTAAAGAGGTTTCCCTCCTGTGTAACACCTGGTATCCCCATGTAACACTATCCTTACCAGCCTGTTGATACGAGGGAATAATATGGGATACACCGCATATTCCATTGTATCGCCATGTAAAACTATCCTCATTACTCAAGTGTTACAAGGGGGTTTTACGGGATTCGCCGTGTTACATGGGTAGGGATTTTAATGGTTTCCGTGTGTAACAACGTGTATCCCGTAGGACCTCCGTGTAACACTATCTTTATCAATATTCTTATTCTGTTGGGACTTCATTTACAGTCGCGCTCAGTATGTTTTTGATATTAGTTTGTTAAACAATATTGATAGAGAAGAAAATGGAAATCCAATTCTATAATACAGCGGAAGACTGGCGTGTTTTAGGACTTTAGCGATGCTATGAAGGGCGTTCAAGAGCTCTAGCGACTGAGCCGCAACAGAGTGCCCAAGCTTTACGATTTGATATAACAGCGGAGCTAGGTCGGAAAGGATTAGTACATACAAGCTGATTACACTATTTTGCCTATACTGTTTATTAAGACTTCGAATTTTCGTCCCATTCGAACAACTAGAGAGCTGGGGACAGGCCCTCCGTCCTGCATCACTGACAAGAGGGTGGGTGGACCACCCCGTAAAATCGGGATAAACTTTATTTGGTTGGAAATCTGGAACCTGACGTTATTATGAGGAGCTAGTGTGATAGCTGATCAATACAGATGAAGGGAGATTTAGGATGTCAACTCTTAATGCGACGCTGTAGTTTCGTATTGGTAACAAGTTCGGTATTCAGTCAACACAATAAAAAAATCATGGAAATAAGCTGTTAAGATGTAAATGTTAAGGTTTAAGACTATGTTATACAAGGACAAAAGGGCGAAATGACAAATCTGCAGACAAGATAAGCTAAATACACATTGCGAGTACTAAACACCAAATATCAAATCACATGAATGGAGCCGGGGGCCAGCTTTAAGCGTCGACTTTGCTGTACACATCTTCCACTTTGTTTTATTCAGTAAATAATAAGCAATCAAATAATTCTAGAACTTTCCTCTAGCAAATCACAGGTCGATAGTCTACAATTTCATTTTTTCACAGATAAACCATAGACTAACACTGCAGTGGTTATCATTCAGCAGCAACTTACCCAGTTCCAGGCAGTGCTCGTTATCGTTGGTATTGCTTGGATTACCCAGTTCCCATTGGTCAGTTTGTATTTTAGATCCATCACCCCACCTCCAGTCACCCTCTGTATTTAAATCATTACCATTAATCCAATATTTATATCCTGAAATACAGATTACTAACCTGTGTACAAATTATCATTGCTGAAATTAAACTGGGTGTTTAACGTCCTACTGTTATGTGGGATTGGTGAAATGAACTGGGGTTGAATGCAGGCCTGTATCTAGCGGGGGGGGGGGGGGCACGAGAAGCAATTGCTACACTTGGAACAAATCGGACACCCAATGAGTGCCTTTACCCAATGGGGAAAGAATCTGTTACTACAGTGGGCGCCTTTGGTGCCCCTTCCTTTAGATGCAATAAGAAATCAACGACCAACATGCACGTCTTGCTCCAATTCCCCGCCCCTCCGCGTTAGTTACGTCCTACTGCGTGCTGCATCGACTGACCTGATGAAATAAACTGTGGTATAGCGTTATACTGTGCTAACGACCGAAACGATCCATACACTGTGCTAATGGTAATATCTAGTCCCTTTATGAACTTTCTCTGAGCAGACTATGTCCACTGGCAGTGTCTATCGGGCCCTATATAATATAGTGCAATATGAAAATAACACTCTTCCCCATCTCTGTTCTAAGCCTATTTTGGATCCTTATCTACCGTTTTTATACGCCCACATTTTCATGTGGACGTATTATGTCGTCGCCCCTGTCCGTCCGGACGTCCGTCCGTCCGTCCGTCCGGACGTCCGTCCGTCCGTCCACAATTTGTTTGTGGACTCTCTACAGGTCACAATTCTTATCTGATTTTGACGAAACTTGAAATATAGGTTTATCCCCATAAGATCTCGGTTCCTTTCGATATTGGCATGTATCGGATCGGAACTTCATGGATTATGGCCCCTGATTGTACGAAATATCATGTTTTTAGCTTGTGGACCCTATAGAGGTCACAATTTTGAACCGATTGTGATGAAACTTGACATGCATGTTTATAACCCTAAAATCTTGGTTCCTTTTGATATTTGCGGCCATCGGATCGTAACTTCCTGAATTATGGCCCCTGATTGTCCGAAAAATCACCCTTTTTAGCTTGTGGTCCCTCTGGAGGTCAAAATTATTATCCGATTTAAAAAACCGTTCGATTATATCACCGTTACATGGTAATGAAGGTTGAGTTCAAATTTCGTGAAAATCGGACCAAAATTGACAAACAAAATGGCCGCCGTTTGTACGCGAATAGTGTGAAAATATGTTATATCAAGGTTGTGGACCCTATAGAGGTCACAATTTTGAACCGATTTTGATGAAACTTGACATGTATGTTTATAACCCAAAGATCTTGGTTCCTTTTGATATTTGCATCCATCGGATCGTACCTTCCTGAATTATGGCCCCTGATTGTCCGAAAAATTGCCCTTTTTAGCTTTTGGTCCCTCTGGAGGTCAAAATTATTATCCGATTTAAAAAAACGTTTGATTATATCACCGTTACATGGTAATGAAGGCTCTGTTCGAATTTCGTGAAAATCAAACCAAAATTGACGGACAAAATGGCCGCCGTTTGTACGCGAATAGTGTGAAAATATGTTATATCAAGGTTGTGGACCCTATAGAGGTCACAATTTTGAACCGATTTTGATGAAACTTGACATGCATGTTTATAACCCGAAGATCTTGGTTCCTGTCGATATTTGCGCTCATTGATTCGTAACTTCCTGAATTATGGCCCCTGATTGTACGAAAAATCACCCTTTTTAGCTTGAGGTCCCACTGGAGGTCAAAATTATTATCCGATTTAAAAAAACGTTTGATTATATCACCGTTACATGGTAATAAAGATTGAGGTAAAATTTTGTGAAAATCGGACCAAAATTGACAGACAAAATGGCCGCCATTTGTACGCGATTAGTGTGAAAATACGTTATATTAAGGTTGTGGACCCTATACAGGTCACAATTTTGAACCGATTTTGATGAAACTTGACATGCATGTTTATAACCCAAAGATCTTGGTTCCTTTCGATATTTGTGCATATCGGATTGTAACTTCCTCAATTATGGCCCCTGATTGTACGAAAAATGACCTTTTTTTTAGCTTTTGGCCCCTCTGGTGTCAGAATTATTATCCCATTTACCCACTTAGCAACATGATCCCCAGTCGAATTTGAAGCCTACTGAAATGAACCTTTATAACCCAAAGATCTTAATTCATTTCGACATTTGCACATAGGAAAAATCACTTTCGGTATTGCTTGTTCTCTATCCATCTCTCGAAAATGTGGGCGTATCCTGCCTGGCAGTGCCAGCCTATCTTTCAGCTTGATTCTACTTTACTCACCACAGGAATCATTTCTTGACACAGTTGACACACATTTATAATGATTCAACACTATTTTTAAGTACAATTCTGTCATTAATTACATACACAAAATACGTTTGACCTGATCAGCCATTACGGGACTCAACCATGCATAAACCACATGTTTTTTTCATCGCTAAATTCTTCTTGAAAAAAATGTTAAATTTGTGTCAATAAAGTGAGGATGGGAACTGTCAGTAAACACCGTCCGCCCAGAGATTTTTTTTTTAAACAATATTTATTCACAGAAACTGGATTGGAGAACAGGCAGAAGCCTATAGACCCCCTCTCCATAAAAGTACAAACAAAAAAATATATATTCAGATAAAGGGAAGGTTAAGTAAAGTAGAGTAACAATTCAATTATAAGATGGCTATATACACTACATACACGATATGTACAAACCACAATCAAAATGTTTATATTTCATACAATTTCATACGGAATTTTCAAAATCGTTTCTTCAGAAATGTTTCTGTTTTCATTTCCGAATAATAAATTTTGAGAATTTTGATAAAGTTTTGGAAGTTTTGATATTGTCGTAAAGGAACTAGGTGATATCATGATTTAATCTCAGGAGGTTAACAGACATGTATTACAGGAATCGTTGACGACAATGCCAATCATACGCCACACAGTGCGCTATGATGATGTTAACGGATTACTTGGACCAGGTGTAGTCAATAACCGGGCTTCCTCATGTCAGAGGGCCTGACAAGGGACTTAACACTAAGGCCCGATTTCCTGACAAATGGAAATTAGGGAACGCGTTCGCACTGTCCTAACACGTTGCTTGGTGGTATACCGTCTCCATGATCTATGTTGCAGCAGAAATGTAGAATATATGCGAAATATGCCAAACCATCGTTACCGTTACATTAAGATGTAAAACTAATTTTGCACACTACGTTCCGGTCTCTCAAGCAGCCCTCTTGCTTAACGTTTTGGGTAGGTATTTCCACCTTACTTCTCTTTTTGTTTTGTCACGATGGCTCAATGGGTAAGACGTTGGTTCTGTAATCTTGAGGTCCCGTGTTCGACCCATGTATTGGCTGAGAACGTTCGTGTAGGAGTAGGCCCTCATAGCACACTGTATGTCAGTCATCTTCAGGACGTTAAACACAATTTCATTTCATTTTCCAATTTTGTTCAATATTCCAGCCCGGAAAATTCTTGTCAGCGGTGGTGCGATTAATTTTTGAATGACTCAAACTAACCTTGACCTGTCTTTCTCAACGCTTCTTTCTTCAAAAAGAAATCATCTGACTTCATACTGAGAAGTTGACCGCCATCTTGAGAACACGTGGTATTGGCAGTAGTCCAGTTAACTTTTACATCGAATGTTTTCATGCAATATTTTCCTCCAAAAAGAGGAAAATCTGTCATAGTGCAGCTTTCTATTGACGAAAATAAAACAAAAATGATACACATTTAGAATAAATCGGTTTTGGACTAGCCGTGGCGTAGATTTGGGACTGGTTATTCACAAATTATTGGTGTTTAATATACATTACTTTCTATCGTAGCAGCCTGACAAGAACACATCGACGTGCACCTAAAAGATCCCTTGACAGTTGGAATTCGATATAAGAGTAGACCACTGTCCGGGAAAAAATTCTCTCATAGCACATTGTATGGCGTATTCGTATCTTCATTAGCCCAGATCGGAGCAGAAGAGTAGGACGTTAAACATATTTCATTTTCCATTGTTGCAGGTGACAATTCCTTGCGTGAAATGTGAAATATGAAATGATTAGTTAACGCTTTTCTTGTCCTATGGATCAACAATTTTCCTGATTCCCCATCTCACTATATAATATCCAAACATTACAATTCTATATTTGCGGGACTGTTACGAGTGCTTGCTGTATCATAAGGTCTGTCATTGAGTCAACTGGCGTGGTTGCGATTCCCAAGTCCCGCTTAGTAGGGTCGCCTATTCAACCCCGTGGATTCTCTCCGTGTCCTCCGAATTATTGGAATAAAATTGAATCATGTGTTAATCCTGAATGACCTAGATTGATTCGAGTGCACGTGAAAACCCATTTCTCTCTCACCACAACCAGTACTGTGCGATCAATTAATATCACATGGTAAAATTGTTCGATTAGCTCCAGTAAAATAATAAAAGTTTCTCCAGTAAAAGCATTGCCACACAATTTTATTCCGGGTACGGGTAGCTTGGAAATAAAGCGTGTCCCAATGCCTCAAATCGAATTTGAAATAAAAGTTGAGTTTGATGCGCACTAAAACGACCTAATTCAAGATCTTGTGATCTATAACATATTTTGTTAAATTTCATCTCAATCTGACAAAAAACGTTTGGTTTTGACCCCCCTGACTTTGTTCCGTTGATTACAGATTAAACATCCATAAGTATACAGATGTGTTCCCATTTGAATATTGTTCACAATAAGAAGCAAAATAAATAAGATATTATATGTTTACAGGATCATTTTGCTATACGAAAAACTAAGTGATGCGTTTTCTATGGCGCTCAGTATTTTTAGAACGGTTTTTAAAATAAAATAAAAATTATGACATCGAGGATCGGGGCGGGTCCACAAGCTAGTAATGTGACTTTTCGGACACCCCAATATCGAATGGAACCGCGATCTGTGGGCTATAAATATTGATTTGGTGTGCCAGGATAAACAATTCGTTTGATCTTACCTCTCCAATTCTCTGATCTATAAAATGTTGTAATATTCACGGACGATGTGCCAGGTGAATTTAGAATATAACATTTTCTGGATTTATAGTGAAACAATTTACATCCAGATTCAGTCGCACACAGCAGCCCACATTCGCTGGCACCAACACCCGCTACTGAGACAGAATACTCCATAATGGCAGGCCCATCTAAATGCACTAAACTGTACATGACTTCCTTGCTCTCAACCACAAAAAGGAGGTAAATTAGAATAGAAAACGGCACCATTTGTAACCAAGATTAAATAATCAAGAAGAAATTGAACATAAAAAAAAAGAATGATGGCTTCACTTCACTTCCAAGATTCGTAACTAATGGAAACTCTGTCTTACTGTTTCTATAATAGTGATGATACACTCTACAAGTCTGTTATTCAACAACAAATGATTTGAAGAAGCTATTATGGCTTATGTTATAGATTCTAAATATGGAAATAAAGCAAATAGCTATTTCTGACTTTCTTATATATCTATCCATCGATTGATTTCATAAACCCTTATAATTTGTCTACATGTGAATCGATTGCCAATTATAAAATTAAACACGGCTTCAATTTTATTCAGCAAGTATTATTCAAATACTATCTTAACGATGCATCATGTATTTGTATAAATGTGAATCGATTGCTTATTCTATAATAAAATACGCTAGTGTTTTTTAAAACTACCTTTAAGACGTGGGCTAGTTTTTCTCCACTGCGGGTCGTTTGTCCAAGCTTGTGGGGTCCTGCGTTTTCCTCGGGCTGCTAAAGAACCCTTATTGAAGTAAAATTGTGCAATAGGTTAGTCGTGACATAACATAGTTTGTGTCCTATGGACGTGAAACCCCATCCCTCTCTCTCACTCTTTTTCAACCATTGGAATGATCGAGGCTTGCTTTATGTTACCATCTCAGTGATCCAGATTCTCGTTATGTACTATCTGTGATTCAGAATTTCGTTATATACTATCTGTGATCCAGATTTTCGTGATATACTATCTGTGATTCAGATTTTCGTTATATACTATCTGTGATCCAGATTTTATTATCCTTGATCCAGATTTTATTATCTTTGATGCAGATTTTCGTTATATACTATCTGTGATGCAGATTTTCGTTATATACTATCTGAAACTTAGCTGCAAGATTGATGTTTAATATATGCAGTATAAAAAGAAACAAACTATGATCTTGAAGAGATTATTAAAACTCGTGAGTCCGGGGAATACTCTCTAGTAAAAGCTTTCACATGGATGCATCAATCACCGTCGCGCTAACGCCTGGGACGACAACCGCTTGTTTTGATTTGTATGTAAAGGGGTGTCGAGGGGCGATTGGTGAGGGCTTGTACAGCAGACAATTTGTTCGGCATTAAGTACCTTTTAGTAAGTAGATTGTTTATACTTGTTGATTTTAACTTGGTTTCATGTACCTGTAATTTGGGCCCTGAATTGTGAACCCCCCCCCCCCGCGGGTATACACAGAAAAATATGTCTGTCAGAGCCTTTTTTCTACTAAATAAAGTGTACCTGGTCATTTTACCTTCATTTATATCGTATACCCAATGCGAGATCCAGGCTCTTTGAGGACAAAGACAGAAACAGGACCCGGCAGACTTTCACATCTGATAATGTCAGGTTACTGTTAGGTTACCCTGTTAACGTTCTGGTACTCGGATATTGGCACCTTATTCGTTTGACCACAGAGCTCTGGACATGAAGTTGGAAATCGTTGTATCGCTGAGTCGTTCATAATACAAACGGATAATGTTCTATGAGTCGCGGGCTAACGTTCTGGTACTCGGATATTGGCACCTTATTCGTTTGACCACAGAGCTCTGGACATGAAGTTGGAAATCGTTGTATCGCTGAGTCGTTCATAATACAAACGGATAATGTTCTATGAGTCGCGGGCTAGATGTGAAAATCACAACTGTCAAAAAGTCCCCACATCCAACGTGTGACGCATACTCTTACCTCTGCGACATATTTTATTAAGCTTGTGATGGTCTAGTATTGTCTCTAGTTGTATTTGTAATTTTATAATTGGTTAGGATCCTTTAAATCTCACGTTATGTATATCTTTGTACAAGTCCCACGAATATAGCGTGATTGACAAACAAGATGACAGGAACAAAAATACGGTATCTACAGTTTTATATAAACAATAGATCAAGTATTCATTCTCTCTTTCTCTCAACCCAGATGTTGGCATTTGAACCTCAACCGTCTCTCCTAGCGACATGATATTTGCTCATTCAAATCTACATGGCTATCTAATGTCGTGCACATCTCCACAGTGTTTTTATATGCCTTGACTTTACTAGCCCTTCTTTAATTGGGCAAAAATTTCGTAATTATTATGATTGGTTATTAAGCCAATTGACAATAGACCATATAACTTATACTTGGACTTCGACCCCAATGTCATGTTATTGTCACAATATTTTAAAATAAACACATACCATTGATGATATACTGGAGAACTCAAATCAAACTATGTATTTATCAAATTATAAATCATGTCCTCTGATACACTTATATTCGTCTAATGCAATCTCGTATAAATTACCAAATAGTGAGAGAGAGAGGGGAGGGGGGTGGGGTTTAACGTCCACTCGATACAAACTAGGTCATTTCGGGACTAACATATTGTTCAGTCTTATTTCAATAATTCGCTTGCGCGTAGCGTCTTTAGCAGTGGAAGGAAACGGGAGTACCCGGAGAAAACCCACGAGGTTAGACAGGCGACCCTACTCCTTGCCCCGTACAACCGGGGATTCGAAATCACGTCAGTTACTTAATGGCAGGGCGTATGTTACAGCGTGAGCTCGTTAACCATCGACCGTTACAACTCGATACATGTTGGTGGTGGGTAAGATTTGCGATTTGTCCAAATTCCGCGATGTGCTAAAATAAGATGCAGATGTTTGGGGTTAAGACTATGTTATATAATAGTAACTACAGGTTAAGACTATGTTATATAATAGTTAAAACTATGTTATATAATAGTAACTACAGGTTAAGATTATGTTATATAATAGTAACTACAGGTTAAGATTATGTTATATAATAGTAACTACAGGTTACGATTATGTTATATAATAGTAACTACAGGTTAAGACTATGTTATATAATAGTTTAAGACTATGTTATATAATAGTAACTACAGGTTAAGATTATGTTATATAATAGTAAATACAGGTTAAGACTATGTTATATAATAGTAACTACGGGTTAAGATTATGTTATATAATAGTAACTACAGGTTAAGACTATGTTATATAATAGTAACTACAGGTTAAGATTATGTTATATAATAGTAACTACAGGTTAAGATTATGTTATATAATAGTAACTACAGGTTAAGATTATGTTATATAATAGTAACTACAGGTTAAGAATATGTTATATAATAGTAACTACAGGTTAAGATTATGTTATATAATAGTAAATGGATCGGGGAGGCCAGTTGTAAGAATCCACTGCGATATACAGTACCGGGCCTGTAATGGGTCGATCTTTTCACGATATGAAAAAGAATTTTTGGTTGCAATTTACAAGAAAGATGCCACAGAAACAATGCGATGGATCTTGACGGTGTTCGCATCTCGAATGGGGACATTCTGTCAGTAAGCGTTCTTTGTGTTTCTCGGTCAACACAGGGATTGGACACGGAGCCCCCAGGTTAGCGAGCCAAAGTTTCACTCACTGAGCCACCGACGGTCCGTGTTTAGCACTACGCGACCAGTAATACGCGAACAGTTGATATCAGATGGTAAAAGATAAGATAAGATCCAGTAAATAAACAGTTTCTCTAGCAAAGGGAGAGAGAGAGAGGGGAAAGTGGGGTGTTAACGTCCACTCGACACAAACTAGAGAATCGAAACCACGCCAGCTGACTCTATGTCAGGCCTTATGATACAGCGCACAAACAAACCATTCGGCCATTTTAGTTTGAACTATTATGGCAAGAACGACCAGCTCTTTATCTTAACGTTACATTATGCATTTTTAAGAAGTAAGCATTGTTATTTATTTTAAAACAAAACAACAGAAGTTGATTGGTGCACCAGGATAAACAATTTGTTAGATCTTACCTCTCCAAGTCTCTGATCCATAAAATGTTGTAATGTTCATGGACGATGTGCCAGGCGAATTTAGAATATAGCATTTTCTGGATTTATAGTGAAACAATTTACATCCAGATTCAGTAGTACACAGCATCCCACATTCGCTAGCAGCAACACCCGTTACTGAGACAGAATACTCCATAATGGCAGGCCCATCTAAATGCACACGACTGTACTCGACTTCCCTGTTCTCAACCACAACAAGGAGATAAATTAGAAAAGGGAAAGACCCCATTGTTACCTAGATGAAAATCAATATGAAATGAAACAAAACGAAGAGATAGCTTCGGTGTGCTTTTATTTTTGTAATAGTGACCATGTTCTGTGGATGCCTGTCAAATTGTTTTTATAGAATCTAAATCTGGAAATGAAAGGAATGGCGCAATTAATGGTTTCTGCCTTTGTTACATATACATCGATTGATTCTATAATTTCTTTTATTTCTAATAAATGTGAGTTATAAAATTAAACACGGCTTATGTTTTATTTAGCAAGTGTTTACAAAATACTATCTTAAAGATTGTTATTATCGGCCATTTATTTGTATTTTTTTGTCGACTACAGACACCAATTACTAACAGATTGATTTGAAACTTTGTATACGTGTTATTTATACCCCAAGGACCTAACCCTTTGATGCATGCCCGAACCGCAGGGGCTGAGGCACGCCAACTTTTAATATATGTCGGCTTAACGTATACAGTTCTTAATGAATGATCTCAACTCAAAAATTTCGATTCCCCTGTTGTACGTGACCAGGAGTTGAGTCGCCTGTTTAACTTCGTGGATTTCCTCCGGATCCGTCGGTTTCTCCCCACGCAGAAACGAATTATTGACATAAAATTGATTAAAATGTTACTTCCGAAATGAACTTGTTTGAGTCGAATGGACATTAAACCAATTTTTCTCCACCTCGTACCTCTTGGACAGTGTCACACCCACGTTCTTTGTTAATATTATGTCTGTAAATACTTCTGTTCTTTTATATACCGGTCCGAATGCTGAATGGATATTTTTGGAACTTAGGACAGCTACTATTTATTTTGGTGCAAACCCCGACCTACAGGGGCGGGGTCAGATCCACATGTTTGTTAACATTTAGTCTGTAAATTTGGCAAATGAAACCAAAGCTCAGTCTTATTTGGATCTTGCAGTCGATGCAGCAATTTCATATTTCATTCTCTTCATTTTAAAAAGTATCAATCAATACAAGATGGTTTTGTTAAATTAAAGCTTTGAATGGCGATCGTATTTCAATTTATGTACATCGGCGCAATCAATAGTCAACGGAGTTGTTTATATGCATAAGTGTCTAAATGATAGTTTAAAACAAAAATAAAAACCTGCAATCGGCAGATCTAGCTCTTACATAATGTATCTTTAAGATAAGCTAATAATCCTGTTTCAGTCCATGTTCCGGACCTAAGAAAATTAAAAGACATTTTCACTGGTTGAACGAGTAGGTATTCCAGATTATTCCATAGTAATGACCACGTAACAGTCAAATCAAAGGGAGGTTACCTTCTAATTATTGTTTAACAAGGTGATCATGCCTTGTCTTTCCTCACTATGTCGACTGGTCAATCGTCGATCAGCAATCACCATGCACCCGGATAATATTTTCTTGAATGTTTGCTGCTGATGGTCGTCGTCAAAGCCCTCCAATTTCGCAGCCTACTTCTTTAGTCTTTACTGTGGAAAAGTAAGGGGCATCGACCCCCAAAGTGGAAACCATGTCGGCATTGTAGGTACTTGGTGACTGCCCCATAGCGTAGACATCGAGAGTTGATTATTGTCTGAATAAGTTAATTATTGTCTAATTAATAATTTAGATAACATTTCAGGCCTAAAGAAAGATCTGCAATAGGCAGATTTAGCTCTTGCACAATGCATGTTTAATTCTATAACAATCATGAACCCTTTTCATTCCACATTGGTTTTTTGACACTCGAGACTTTTACAACAACGCGAAGATAATTGTTGTTTAAATACACAAAATACTCATTCACTCGATGAATAAAGTAAAATGTTTAACCCCATTTCATTTCTATTCTTTATATGGTTAATTCCGATATTACCACATTCCAATGCTAATTTTTATTATAAATGTTTTGCTTGAATTTCTATCCTAAAATATGTCGAATCAGACTTCTGTTTAATAAAAGGATGTGTTTATTCAACTATCACAAAAGGAATGTGTGTAATAAAGCAACACCAATTGTTTGAATGATCATATTAAATTTGTCTGAAATTAAGTATTACATAATAGAGTATAATTGTTCATTTTAACTTTGTTTCATGTTCTGCTTCTTCTTTGCAGTCTAGCTCAAACGTTGGCACTCTTGTTGGGGCTGGGCTTATACAGAGGAAAATGTGTCTGGCAGAGTCTATTTTATACCTAAAAATATATACCATTCGTTTCATGTTGTATCCCCTGTTTGATCCAGTCGTTCCGGTAATCCGATATTGGCAACTTCGTTTTACCAAAGTGCTGATTTATTATTGAAGTTTGAAAGCTTAGTATCACTACGGACCTCCAGAAAACACCGTTAGGCTTAGCGAAAAGGGTGATTGTTTGTTTTTTATTGAATAGCGCTGCACCCTAACCCCTTCTGGAACACCTTCGATCCAAGACTAAGCCGTTTGTTAAAATTTTAATGGACAAAACCTATTGAAACGGAGGTGAACCACACAACAAACTACTTTATTTTTAAAACTGCCGAATTTCAGTTTGGGCGTATTATGTTATCACCGTGTGCGTCCGTCGGTCCGTGAACAATTGGCTTGTGAAATTTTGGAGTGAAGCATATTTGTGTTATATTCTAATAATCACGTGAGGTCAGATATAAAGGCTTCGAAACTTGTTCTTCTTTTCTGTCATCCTAAAGTCTGTGAGTTTTATGAACCAGGGCATGGGGTTCTCCTGCAGGAAATGAATCATAGACTTCCCCTCCTCAGCATTTAAGCTTTATAGAGTAATCTTGGTCCGCTTTAGCTTGCTGTTTGGGGCTTGAGAGGACGTCAAGGCCTTAGATGCCGACACAGATACATACTATTGGGGACGCATTGGATATTGAACGGGGGCCATATTGGCTATCATAGTCAGAATGGTGGTCAGATGAAGACTGCTTAGGTCGGCCCCTTCCTACAATTTTCTTTGATATCGCTCGTTAGTTCACTCGGTTATATAGAAGGACAACTCGTGTTAGTCATGTTTGACGTCACTTTCCGTATATTTAAGAGTTTGTTACACATCTCCCGTAGCCTTGTCAGACTTTCCCCCTATTTCCTTGAAATGATGACGTCATCTCAGCTCTTTCTGGCCGGCACCCAGGTCTTGCAACATCATTGGTAAAATTGTGTTCACCTCGAGATGGACTATGTTGGAAGAAACCGTCGACTTTGTACAGATCTTTCACAACTAAATGTTTTAAACAAACCGAATGATTTGTGAGAGCGACTGATCTTTAAGTATCCCGCGTGTGTGTTGTTTACCAATTTGGAAATAAATGAATTGTGTTTAGGGTAGAAGCGAAATTTCCTATAGCATTCTTCTCGAGAATATGTTTCTAAAGGATTTTCTGTCTTTCAATTGACTCTTAGGTACCAAAAGATGTAGCAAATATCGTCGAATAAATCCACGGTCAGCAATATTGTTTGAAGCAGAAACAGGCTTAAAGGTTGGTAAGCAAGCAAGCCCTATACCTTGCTTTGGATTTGTGCTTAGATTGACCATTTTAAGAACGAAGTTGTGCTTAAGTTTTTTCTTGGAACACATAATAACGTGCTTGTGCTTACACTGAAGTCTACTTAAAATCTAAGCACAAGAACGTTCTTAAGAATTTTCTGTTAACACGAAATAAGATAAGTTTACTTATTTGCAAAGTGTACTTAAAATATACATGTAAGCGCAAGAACGTGTTAAAGAATTTTTTATGAATCGGGCCGAGGAAAGGTGTTCGTTCCCTGCATTGGCCGAGAAGGTTCATCCCCTCGTCAGTGATGCAGACGAAAAAATAAGGTCCCGTGTAGAAATTGGCGTGAACGTCAAAGATCCCCTGGCCGTTGTAATTCGATATAAGAGTAAGCCGTAGCGCTGCTGCCCGGGCAAACTTTCCCTCATAGCACACTTTATGGCGTATGCCCGTCTTCATTAGCCCCGCTTAGGGGCAAAACAGTAGGAAGTTAAAACCTATTTCATTTCATGTCATTTGTCAGATACTTCTAAATCGACTATTTGAAGTTAATATCATTGATCTATTTATAACTCTATATGCAGACGAATTTACGGTGTAATTTGCATACCAGATTTGTTTTTGTGACGCTAAAGAACATCTTAGTCTCAATTTACCAGTCACACTGTGCTTAGACTCGTACTTGGCTTGACTTTACGTAAGAACGGTCTTGAGAAGTTTCTATAGAGACGGTATTTCATAAAGTTTCTTCCGTAAGCAAAAGTGAAGCATAACTTTGTGCTTACTTTTAAGAATTTTCTAGGAACCGGGCCCAGTTCAATGATGGCAGACTTCGCGTCTATAGGCGGCAAGGAGAAAGATTTGCTGATGTTAACGTCAGACAACACCATCGCTTTGGAGGTGGTACGGTAATGGTGTGGGCTGGAATTTTAGTACATCACAGGACTCTCCTTTGCGTCGTCCAAGGAAATTTGACGGATATCAGGTACAGAGATGAAATTTTACTGCCTTTTGTCATCCCAAGTCTTCGTGAAATTGGAGCAGGTTCTGTTCTTCAAGATGACAATGCTAGACCGCATAGACCACGAGTTGTTAATGAATGTTTCACCCAAAATGGTATTGAACGAATGAATTAGCCTGCATACTCTCCTGATTTGGCACCAATTAAGCATTTATGGGGTGAGTTGGACAGGCGTGTGAGAGACAATCATAGGCAACCTCATAATCTTCAAGAATTGGTGCAATTCCTTGAGGCAGACTGGCAGGCCATTCCCCAGATGTTTTTTCGACGTCTGATCGACAGCATGCCTGATCAGAAATTTTCGGAAAATACAATAGTGAATAGATCATTTCCAAACTATAATCAAAACCACATATCCGCAAGCGCATGGGTTGGAACCAATTAAAAATGATGACAATCTTGATTACTCTTGGCATAGAGGAGTTTTCACACAAATAATCCCTTCACCTGACAATCTTTATGTTGTATTGTTTGGTGACAGTGGAAAATCCGAATGTCACATATACACATCATTTACCCTTAATATCCAATCAAATCCTGATATTTTAAAGAACGCTACAGGAATAGATTCACAGACTTGGTCTCTCGTTATGCAAGTAACGTCACTTATGAAAATCGAAATGACGGAAGGGAAGTCTGTGAAGCTGATTATTCATGATTCCAACAATACTCATAAAAATAACTCGTGCATTACTGCAATTACAACATCGATAGAACTATGTAGAACAAGAAGTCAGAATATGCGGTCCTTTAAAGTAGACGCCAGTCGAAAACATCTCGCGAAATGTATTTTAGAAAATGCAATAAGCCAATGTCCAAGTTCAGTAAAAATTCTCCACAATGATTATATATCAATCAATCTGCAAGTATACGGCTACTGCAGAAACCGAAAGTATCTTTAGATATTTCTTCGACATCCCATGAATGTCAAAAGTGTCTGGAATGGTTCCACCAAACATGCATTGATCAATCGGGCATACATGATCTACAAACATTTACATGTAAGAAATGCAACAATACCATGTCAGATAAGAAAAGGGTTGAGATATTTATGCAGCGACACACACCAGTTTCTCGCCCAATACTTATGTCATCAAAAATCGAGCATATAGATCCGCTAGATCTGTATCATACATGAAAGTTGACAGAAATGTCGTTCAGAAAGACAAAACGTGACAGAAAGACAAAACGTAACGTAAGGCAAGAAGGTATAAAAAAAGCACCTTGAATTGGAAATAAAAAAGTATTCCTGTGAAAATATTAACAGGGGTTCAGTTTTTTCATACGAAGGGAATACGCGTTTGGCGGCAGCCAACAATCTGGGCCTCCCTTGGATACCATTAAAAATCCATGGGCTCCATTAACAACCTGGTCCCGGAAGTTCCAGAAACTATGCCAAACAACCCATCTCCACCTGACTTCGGATTTATTACTGGGCATCTGCCTTCTTGGGTAGGTAGTGAATGGAACCAATTGATTCATTTGTCAAACACATGTACGATAGATAACTTTCTTGCCACATTTTGTGTAACCAGGTATGTTTTCTTAAGATTATGACTGACTTCTCATCTTTCGAACCTGAGGAGACGAACCAGACTGTAATACAGAGGTTACATAAAAGCGTTGAGTTGCTCTCCAAAGGTTTGGATATTGGGGATAAGTATCTTTTTTTTTTAAAACATGACTCAAGCCAAATATCAGTTGATTTTTATGGAAGTGAATATGAAATATTTATTTCGCAGTTCACTTTCATGTTTTAAACTACAGAAATATTTTCTTGTCATCAACCCGATTGTAATTTGTTTAGCAATTTGTTGAAGGAAAGAGTGCAGTGGCAATAAAACCATTCCCTGCCTCCAATGAGTTGGCCTTTCTGAAAGTTTAGAAACGTGGCATCAGTTGGGGAGTGAAACGGATAAGCTGTGTCCGAAGTGCATGACAAAATTAACTATCAGGCGGATATGGAAACGGCAACCACCCCTTTCTTAATCTATCAACCACATGCAAGTAACATGAACAACTTATTCTATGAAGATATTCCGATTAGTATTAATCTTCGTTCAACAACTTGCACACTAACTGAAACAACCTTTCATAAACATACACATTTCACATGCATAATACGCATTAAAAACAAATGTCTTCGGTATAACGGACTCGAAAATATAAGGATTACCCCTATGAAAGACAATGCAAATTAAGGCAGCATTGGTTCTATAGTTTATTTGCGCGATGATCATTGTAGAATCTACGCATAATGTATTTGTAAAAACTTTGTATTGGTTCACAGATAAGAGCTAATTAGAACAGAATGGTACAAAAGGTTACTAAATATTTTGTTATTTATTGCAGAAAAAACAAAGACATTTGTATGTGATCACCAAAGAACACAGTAACTATTAGCCATGTCAAAACTCCATTATCAACTTCTAACACCACTTGACCATCTGACCCTATGTAGTATAGAAACCATGCCCCCCCCCTCCCCAGGCCCGTAGCTAGCCCAAAATTGTTAGAGGGGAAGTTTCTGTGAACGCCGATGGGGATTCTGGGGGCGCCGATGTACCTACACTTGACGCCCTCCCCCAAGAAAACTTGGGAAATTTGACTACCTTAAACGCGTTTTCTTACTATTCCTATCCCCGAGAACAGTAGGTGGTCTGATGTAACTTAACTTAGGTGGTTGAGTCGAATTCCAATCAATCGTTTATAGTCCATGGAGACGGGGTCGTCGGGAAAAAATTGTGAAAATTTAACTGTCGCAAACCTGTTTTCGTGCAAATCGAGCCCATGACTACGGCAACTTAAATGTGGTCCCAATATAACTTACCTATGGCTTACCATACCACTCGCAGTGTTTCGTGTGATTAGAGCTATAAACCCCACTTAACGCTGCTGTAATGGAAGAAAATTTCTGTTCCAAATTATGAGTGGTCAATAGTCCGATTAAAAACCAATAGCTAACTGCGTAACAATATCATTACGCTTTAAACAGGGATGCAAATTGGACCAAATATTATGTTCATACAACGTTACATCATGACTCACAATTTTATTATATCCAATTAGCCCGCCCATATCAGAATATTGCCGAAAATGTAATTGCGTGGCAAATGGGGCTATCTAAACGGATACAATACCTTAAATCACTGTCAAAAGTTTTAGAGAAGACCTCAGATAAAACAAAGGGCTGTCATGTTGCTGTACTTGGGATAGATTTGATTGAAGGGAAGAACAGACACACTGCCTCAAAGGCTCAAGTATCAGAAGTCAATCCAGCAATGGCCAAAGTGGGATTTTTTGGCGATTGCTTGCCTGAATCACAAACCACCGCCGCATATGCGTTTTTCTGCTATTCTAACCAATGAGTAAAGCAACCTCCAAGTTTGAATTTTGAAGATTATCACTAGCATTATGATATGGGCGCCCCACAAATCAACTGGTTTGAATTTTGAGGATTATCATGCCGTTTAACGTTTTGGGCGCCCAATTCATTCGCCTAACTAATCTCACTAGCATTATAATATGGGCGCCCATAATCTCGGCCTCTTCGGAATGAGGCACCCCACAAATCATGCCGTTTGAATTTTGAAGATTTTTGGGCGCCCAATCCATTCCTGGATTCCTAACCAATCTCACTAGCATTATATTATGGGCGCCAATGATCTCGGCATTATGGATGCCCCTTCAAAATGACGCACTCGACAAATCATGTCGTTTTGGGAGCCCCATTGATCAACTGGTTGGCGCCAAGCCAATGTTATTCGGCATTATGTCATTTTGAGCGCCTCTCCGGGATACGGCACCCAACAGATCAAGCCGTTTTGGGCGCCCCATCAGCTGTGGTGTTAATGGTGTTGGTAATGATGAGGCACCGAAGCATTTTGGGGCGCCTCATTTATAACGACATGATTGGCGGGGCGCTTCAAAAACCAAGTGACATTGATCATGCGCCAATTTCGTCGTGGGCGCCCAAACAATGTCACTCGGCTTTATGTGGGGCCCATGCTGATATGGAGTCGTTGGCCTCGTATTGTGTCTAATGGGAAGGGCGCTTTTGGCGACCATTTAGGGAACCAATTTTTGCGCCAATGGGAAAAGGGCGCCTTCAGCACCCATAAGGGGCGCCACAATTTTCCAGGGGGCAGCTGCCCCCCTTGCCCCCCTCCTCCACAATGTAATTACTATGTAGTAAATATTTTAAAACAAAATAGTTCTAATACACATATTTCTTTAAATGTTATACAAATTATTAATTAGACATTTATTAACTTTGCATGGCCATAATCAACTCCCTAGGCCATCGAATGGTCAGATTTAACAATGATTGACAGTTAATGTTTTGATAAGTAATTGGAGAATGGTTGCTATGACTATCGAGACTCCGGTATTCAGCAAACAGAATTAAGTTAGCTCAGAATGGAGTAATTTGACTGAAATTTCCTACATATTCCCTTTATATTATATATTTTGTGACTATTATAGCGAAACATTTTTTTCTTTGGTTCTTTTTAATAAAACACATTTTGATTTTGTTATTTCATCCAAATGGACGTACCCTTTGGTTATTCTATCCACAGAATAAACATTACCTTTGTTTATTATACCTACATGTACAGAATGAACATACCCTTTGTTTATTCCACCCACAGAATGAACATACCCTTTGTTTATCATACCAACAGACTTGAAATTGGTGAAATAATAAGAAAATGCTACACAGAATGTACTTATAGCTGTGGTCTCGGTGCAGTTAACTTTTCTTAGTATAAACGCTATCTGAATAATCAGAAACTCAAGACATTCTTTGATGATTTTTCTTCGTTGTTGGAATGGGCCGTCACGTTACCCGGGTGGCTTGTTATTCTTGGTGACTTTAATTTTCATATTGACAATTCAAGCTGTCCAGATGCCAAGAAATTCCTAAAGCTACTTGACTCATTCGGACTTGTCCAGCACGTAATAGGTCCAACACATTCCAAGGGACACACCCTCGATTTTGTCATTACGAGGTCTTCGCAGAAATTTGCCATGAACTTTGGTATTGATAATACATTGCCTTCAGATCACAGCTTAGTAAACTTTATATGTGACGTTACACGTCCGCGACCCAAGAAAATCAAGCGCGAAACTAGGAAAATTTTATCCATTGACGCCGTCGCTATCAATACAGCCATGATCTCTACACCATTGAAGCCAATGTCAGGTGCTAGCGTTGATAAATTGGTTAGCGACTACAATGATAGAATGGGTAATCTTCTTAATGATCTCGCCCCGCTTACAACCAAGGTTTTACAAGACAAACCGCGCGCCCCATGGCACAATGACGTCATTCACCGGCACAACGTTGAACTGCGGCACCTGGAACGGAAGTTCAGGACCAATCCCTTAGAAATCAACCGACAGATTTTCCTTGAAAAGCGATCGGCACACAATCGCCTAACAGCAGACACCCGTAATTCGTATCACCGCAACAAGATCCAGAACGCTGACCAGAAGCAACTCTTCCAAATTATTGATGACATTATTGGCGAAAAGAAGTCACTGGCTGCTACTCTATCAAACCACACAGATCCACAGGCACTAGCACAATCTTTCTCAGATGTCTTCACACAAAAAGTGCGAATGCTAGGAAACTCACTGGACTCCATACCAAGTCAATATTTGTTTAATGATTGTGATCTTGGTCATTCTTTTACACATTTTACTCATGTAACTGAATCCTGTCTATTGCGTCTAGTGTCAGCAATAAACTCTAAGTCCTGTTCACTTGATCCGTTTCCCACTAGTCACTTGAAATTGTGTATTCAACATTTCATTCCTCGCCTTACACAGATCATCAACACGTCATTAAATGATGGGCAGTTTCCTGCGAATTTAAGCATGCCATTGTTCGGTCATTACTGAAAAAGCCAGGTTTGGATTCTAATGTACTGAAAAATTATCGTCCAGTTTCGAACTGCCCTTTCGGTGGCAAACTCATTGAAAAATGTGTAGCTAAAGATCTAGATAATTATCTTAATGAGTTTTCTTTATATTCAAAATTCCAGTCCGCCTATAGAAAGTACCACAGCACTGAGCCCGCTTTACTCAAAGTACATAATGATATCATGCTAGCGCTCGATGGCCAATCGGAAGTTATTCTGGCGTTGTTAGACCCCAGTTATGCCGATATTGATTATTTATTACTGTTTTCAAAGTATTAAAATACAATTGATACAATTAACAAGTGGTTGCCATCTACGATACATTTAACATTTTGCAAAATAGATCAGAGAATATCAATAGGGCCCATCCACTTATTGTACCAATGTTTCATATAGAATTAAAAACAAATCTGTTAATAAATTGTAGTCTTTATCGATTTCACATGTTTTCCGAAAAAGAGGGTTAAGTCTGAATGGCTGAAATTTTACATGTATAGGATTTGTCCTCTCATAGCCCCAATGCTCACTCCAAATGAAAAACTGACGTCTTATCACATTCACAAGCTTTTTTTGAAAAAGGAGGTCATTTTCGAATTGCTGCATATCGATGAGGTTTGTGATTTCATGAACTCATGAATCTATTAAGATCTATGAAGAACTGGGACCTCTATGGAATTCAGTTTTTTTTTTGTTAAGGGGCATAACATAATTTTTTCTCAATAAGGGGCAATAATCCATGAGGTCACAGTTGAACATGTTCAAAATCAATCCGATCCTAGATGGTTTGGATATAAACATATATTTTAAATTGTGACCTGTAGAGTTGTCCACAAACAAATCTCAACAGATGTATATCTGGACCGATATGTAAAAGTGGGAGCTTAAAAAAGGGCAGGCATAATCCTGTACAGTTTACACATTTCAGGCATTTTCTTGCATCTTTAAAACACCATATTCAACCCACGGGATATGGGGTATAACATCCACTCAATACAAAATAGGTCATTTGGGGACTAACATGGTTCTATTGTTATTTCAATGATTTGCTTGCAATTAGGGATCTTTAGCAGTGGGAGAAAACTAGGAGACCTGAAGTAAAATCATAAGGTTGGACAGGCAAACCTGCTCCTTGTCAGAAGAGTTTCACATTTGACCAAAGTTAATATCCGATTGACTTTAAATTTATGCACAGTGTTTAAGGTCGTGAGACGAAGACTCTTATTGATTTTCAGCGAATACTGATAATTACTGTCAAGAGTTATTTCCCTTGATCACTTTGAAAAATCATTTGTAACGCTGTAGAGGCCAAACTTATAATCCAATTGACTTCAGATTGATACACAGAGTTTAAGGTCTTGAGATGAACAAGTATATTGATTGTCAATGAATTTTTATAACTGAACAGCTAAATCCATGATTTTTTGTTTCACATACTAAGCGTTAGCATGTGTCAATGACAGACCTTATGATGAAAGACGCAAACGCTAACCATTCGGCTGGGGGACCTGAAGTAAATGGACAGGCAACCATGTCGTAGCGTCAATTGCAGACCTTATGATGCAAGATGCACACGCTAACAATTCGGCTATCCACCACACCCAGATTCCTGTAAAAACAAGCGGATGCCATGCAAGGTATACTAACACTTTGTAAGAGGTGGACAGAGAACAAGCTAAAAGATAGGTTGCTGCTGCAGCTATACGCCCCAGCAGAGCCCGATCTAACCAATTGATTTTCACTCGTATGGACACCTGCGACAAAATTTGGGGGTCAAACCATATTTATCTGATGACCATATTATTTTGTCATTAACTACTAGAGGTCACAATTTTTATCTGGTTGTGATAAAACCTGAAATGTATGTTCATAACCTTTCGATATTCGCGCTTGTGAGACCATATCTTCGTGGAGTATGGCCCCTGATTTTACAAGAATTCACATCATTTATTTATTTTTCCAAGATGCATATCAAACATGACAATAGAGATTATAATATGAAGTTACATGATAATAAGATGATAAGATGTGAAAGTTTTGATGAGAGAAAAAGTTCATCCTTTGCAAAATGTGGGCGTATAATGGATGACGACCGCTTGGTAACTATTATAGTGAGAACTGCCGGCTTTTTATCTAATCTCCCATATAACATTTACCTGTTGAAAGAAACTTTAGGAGACAATGCGTGCGACGAGTGTCTCTTTGCACATGTTTACTGGTCTGTGATTCAACTTCAAGGATTTTAAGCATCGAAAATTAGTGAAATCTGATCCTGCCAGGAAGTCCTGTGCTACTGCATTCGCCATTCAAAACACATCTCAAGAGGACATGTCACATCTTGGCAAAGGACTGATGGTTGATCTCTTTGGTGGCAAGTCGAATGATACGCTATCATCACTGTGCCATATCATTTTCACCAAGAAAGTGGCAACTGCTGAAGAACCTTCCATTCCTTAAAGGCTTACCCCAACATCCCCTACAAAGGATTTCAAAGCCAACGTGTGTACTTTTAAATTTTGGTAACGACAGAGGTGGAAAATGAAATGAACCCAACTGAGTTGGGATGGAAGCAGAACAGGATCAGTTAATTCCAATTATGGGATGGAAGCAGAACATGATCAGTTAATTCCAATTATAACCCAAAATAATGCTGCGTCTGACAAAAATTATCCATTGCAGATCCTCTCGACGCAGCTGCAGACGCTATGGACTCTCCTAAAATACTGTATGTGGCCCTTGCCAAACTGAAAACTAAACTGTAGCATTTAAATAACACTCAAACCGTGTTTGATAGATAGAGTTGACAGATACCTAGTTACATTTCGGTTGCCATCTTTGACGCCATTTTTGACGGCATCTTGCAAAAAACTTTTTCCGGGGGTCCTACTTTGGCAAATTTTAAGTACTTTATACATTACACTAAACCCTACCAGAATCAGTTGAGAAACCTTTTGTAGCAATTAATGGTGGGGAGGGGTACGCTGTAGTTTGACCTGACCTAGAATGTACTTCTGAATTGAAGATATCCCCTAGAATTACATCACCTACATTTTTATATTTACATATATATATAATTCTTAAGCTCATCAAAGGGATTGAATTTCTTTTTCTGCTAAATTGTAGAGTTTTGTGGAGATATCAACTGTTGAAATATAAAGATAATTACAGAGATTCAAAGATGATTTGAGTAATTTGAACCAAATTATATGGCCATCGGAAGAGTCAAGAATTTGTATACCGTTTCTGCATTTAACTCATGAAAATGGCAGAGTCATCGTGTCTCTCAAATCTTAAAGAGTTGTCTCCCTTTCGAATGAATATGGACACAACTCCCCAAATATTTCTTACCGTCACAAAGTATGGCGAAAGTTATTTTTATTTTCTCTTTCACCTTCCATTTTCCCCTTTTGCAATTTTTGTTGACATTTTTGGTGTAAAATCGAAGAAAAGGGGTTGAAAATACATTTTCTGCCAGGTTCTGTTAAATATTTATGATTTTGAGTTGGGAGGATTCAAGTAGATTGAACTGCAGGGCCGAAAATTGCATGTTTAATTGTCTCCACTCCAGCTTGTGTATCTCAAGTTTTTCATGATGAACTTCATACGTGCTTTTGGACAAGACTTTGGCACATGTTGTTTTATCTGTGACAGGAAGCGTTCTACCCAACAAAAATTTGGGAAAAAGTCAACGTGGAAATTATTAAGTGATCAGTGCCCATATAAAACCAACAATAGCCATTAAACCAATTTTAGAGAGATTCTAAATTTTCATGTCCGGTATCAGTCCAAGTCTCGATTAGACATATTACACCCAAATGGCATAATGTCCGGTATCAGTCCAAGTCTCGATTAGACATATTACACCCAAATGGCATAATGTCCAGTATCAGTCCAAGTCTCGATTAGACATATTACACCCAAATGGCATAAGTATTGAAAGATAGCGGACCGTGATTTTTCATAGATAAGTTTTGATATAGACCATTGACATTCCAAAATCCCACAGGAGATTTTTACTCGTGACGTATTTCCGGTGTCTATTTTTAACCTGACCCCTTTCTTTACGTTAGTCCAGAATGGACGTTAAACCCCATTTCTCCCTTTCCTTCACGTATCTTAACATGGTCAATATGATGATAAACGGCCTTTTTCGTCCTTTTCTCTAAATAGAAAACGTATAGCTACCCTTGTTGTAAGATGCGCGTTGTAGCAGACGATATATATATACTATGCTCGCACGCGGTCCAGTTGACGCCGCTGTACGCAAAAACATAAACAAATCGATGCATTGCTGTACGAAGCCAATTTATATGTTTTGTGTTAATTTTACCGCAAACAATTAATGGATAACATCTTGTTTGGTTGTAAAATGACACGAAATAAAGAATATGAGTACAGTGTAAATAATAGAATGGGTTAGAGTGATGACTTGCGCTTCTACGAATTATTCAAATCATAAATGATATGAAATGGGGCAGAATGTCCTGCTGTTCTGCACATGTTAGTAAATGAAATGAAATAGGCTTTAACGTCCTTCTGTTCTGCACCGAACTAGGCTAATGAAGACGGGGATATGTCATACAGTGTGCTATGAGGGAAATTTTGCCCGGTCAGCGGCACTACGGCCTACTCTTACACCGAATTCCAACTATCAAGGGATCTTTTACGTCCACGCTGTTGTGTACACGGGGTCTCTGTGTTTCGTATAGTACGGACAACTAGACAGCTATCCTTGTCAGACCCTCCGTCCTGCACCACTGAACGGGAAAACTACGTCGGAAAATCCTAATGAACTTTCTCGGTGTCCATCACAACAATATTACACAGGTCACGTGATGAGCTGAACCATCTTTTATTACAAGCAAAACTACAGGAAAATCCATACGTGAGTTTATTTTAACTCATCTAAACTAAGGGTTTAAAATCCAACGTCTGACAAACGGTGGCCTCCTTATTCATATCAAGACGATACTAAAATTTAAGTGCGACCCTAGGACATCTAAAAAAGAGAAAAGTAACTAGACCTGCATGCAGGAATGACGGGTTTCACTGGTGCCACGTTACCCTTTAACATGTCACTTCCGGTGCCACGTTACCCTTGAACATATATCACTTCCAGTACCAATGAAACCATTAAACAGGTTTCCCCATAAGCATTGCACACATCAAATAAATTGGACGCAGAATCAACCAAATCCAGCAAATATCAATTCATTTTATACATTTGTTACTTGTAAGTGATCCTGACAAAATTACATTACTTCAGGTGATAATGAAAATGTTCAATTAGTTTTATGAAATCCGAAATGGGATATCACATCATATAGTGAAAATTTTATGTAAATAGAATAATAATTGCCACTTTTACAGACCAAAAACCTTGAAAAGTGACTTGTAGACAATTGACTATATCTCTGCAACCGCACAAGTTAGAAATCATTTTGTGGTGTCTGCATGATCGTATGGGTTCAATCTATTTGTTGAATGGAATCAAATATCATAATTTTGAAAACATTACAAATCAGACTCATTTGAATAAAATATCTATTTTGCAGGCTAAAAATTCAGTTTTTGACAAAATGACTTCACGTCCGGTGATACTAAAAAGGTTAAATTAGTTCTATGAAATCGTAAATGGCATAAGACATCATATGGTGAAAATTTTGTGAAAATCGAATAATAACTGATTCTTTTAGAGCCAAAATAAAGTAAAAAGTGGCTTGTGGAAAATCGTCCATTTCTCTGCAACCGTACAAGTTAGAAACCATTTTGTGGTATCTATATTATCGTATGGGTTCATTCTATTTGTTGATGGGAACCAAATTTCATAATTCTAAAAATATTACAAATAATACTCATTGGAATAAAAAATGTATTTTCAAGGCTAAAAATTCAGTTATTGCCTGAATGACGTCACTTCCGGTAACAGTGAAAGTGTTAAAATGGTTTGGAATAGTCGACTGTGGCAATAGGCAACAGACAGTGAAAGAAAATTGAAAATCGAATAATAATTGATTCTTTTACAGCCAAAATAACGTGAAAAGTGACTCATGCAAAATTGCCCATTTCTCGGCAACTGCTTATATTACAAACTAAATTTCACATACATTCTCTTTGTATGGATTATTGCTACAAGTTTATGAAAGTATCGAAGAAATATTTTAATATATGAAGACACTGGATGGGTTGTATATAGCTTATTTTTACCCCTTTTTTTACCTTTTAACCGAAATGGCCCGAAAACAAAATTGAAATTAAAAAAACTGAGTCCGAGATTTTGTGCACCTTTACAGGGCGCATCTTTTGAGTAAGATCAGATTAGTAATAGTATTTGCTTTCAAAAAGTTGTACCGAACTGTCAATATTGTAGTTTTTGCTGAATTTACGCCACTTCCGGTGCCTACAGGAAACTTTACCGGTAATACAAAAAATGGCATTTTGAACCACGGAAGATATGAACATGGTTTTATACAAATCGAACAATAAATAATTAATGTAGGACTGAAAAACTGAATTAGCCAATGGCGGCCAAGGAAAATTACGGAAACAAAAAATGTTGACATTTTTGTTCAAATCAGATGACTCTTTAACCTTGTCCCCTATTTTAGGATAAAGCGCAAGAAAGTCATGCTACGGCGACAGATCGAAGAAGAAAAGTCGAATATTGCGGCCATCAACAGTTCGGGACAGACGTCTAATAATAGTAATACACCGAGTGCCCCGGCGACCATTGTTGAAGGTGAGCTGATAAATCTGCCGGCTGGTCTAATATCCGACTTGGAACCAACGTTTCTGCAGGACTTAAGTAGTAAGCCAGAGAAGAAACTTTTGCAAATCATTAACGTCTTGTGGCTTGACCCAGTGCCGGCCTATACTACTTTCGTGGTTGACACATATGTTGAATTCCGCATTGGGAAGAAGCGGACCCTAGACAAAGTTAGTGTAGAAGAATGGGGTATGTCAACACTCGCATGTCAAAGGACCTGATGAAACCTGACCAAAAATTTGACATATGGGCATAGCTAAACTATACCGCTATATTCAGGTTGGCAGGAATATCGTGAGCGACAAGCAGAAGAACAATTCGAATGGGGGACCGGGTCGCACATCCTTCCCAAACTTAATTAGACATATATTAACATGAAAAGACTATAATCAACTCTCTATGCAATCAGATATCTCCGATATCAAGTAGATTAGATCAGTTCAACCATATTTTGATTTAATCTGAAAATAATGAAGCGAGGTTAAGCCTCGAACAGTCAGTGCGGTGGTTGCAATTAATGCACACATCTTGTCAAGCATTCAAAAGCTAATGCCAGCTGTTGTTGTTGGTTTCACCGTTCACCTAGTAAGACATGTTTGTCGTGCTGATATACTTGAATAAAATTATATGCGTACACTGTATAGTCTATGTTCAGTCCCGATAACATCAACTAACTATAGACCAAAGGCAATAGTGAATCACAGGATTAATAGGATTATTCTTTAACAAGGTAGGACTGTGAAAAATGCCATGTATTTTAAGGCTTTATTCTAACACATTTTTAACATATGACTTTAAAGAATGCAATTATCATTTTAGGGCATTGGAATGGAGTTTATATTTTCAACTCTTTATTATTCCAGTCCAACTATAAATAAATAAAGCCTTGGTATGAATCAAATAAATTGATAATCCCAACTTGATAACAAGGCCCTAAATTCACCACCGGCATGCCTTTTGTTTACATTTAGCGTCTGTGCGGTTTAGTCTAAATGTTAAGGTAGCAAGGTGCTGCTAAACCGGGCAAACGTTAATCCCAAACGTAACCCTGAACCGAGCGCCATTGTTTACTCTAACCTTAACCCAGGGAACTTGACGCAATTTGAGGTGACCTGGAGAAGGATGACATCGCTACGGGTTAATGGGGTATTATCAAAGATTAGATGAAGAGCTGGCAATTCTCATGATAATTGTTGAAAAACAAGATAATGTATGCTGAAAAATTCCGTCAAATGGCTCCACTCTGAACCGAGATATTAGCGTTCGAATTTCAACCCTCGCCTCGATCATCATTACCAAAGTCGGTACGATAAAGAACATAATCTAGACTATCATCAATGAGCGTTGAGCAGCAAATCGAATTCAAATCCAGCATCGAGAATATAGCTTTTCTACCTTGAAAAATCAGGGTTTGTTGACATCTTGGTACTGAAAACAGCCATGTTTGACCTAGTTATCTGGAGAGCCTGAGCGAATAAGGGGTGCTGAAGTCGTTTGAACCTACTTGGATGTGTAGGTGGTTGTTTCGGCCCAGTAGAATATAACTCTTTTGAGAGGGAGAGGGAGGGTTTAGCGTCCATTCGACACAAATTAGGTCACTTCGGTATGAACTTATTGTTCAATTTTAGCGGTGGGGAAACTTGAGGACCCGGTAAAAACCCACGAGGTTGGACAGACGACCCTACAGCGAGTAATTGAAACACGCCAGTTGATTCAATAACAGACCTTATGATACAGCGCACACGTGTTAACCAGACCACAGCCTTATATAGAGAGAGTGGCGAATGACATTTTTGACAGTGTAGACCTAAGTAGTAGATGTTCTTGTTGATTTAAATTTCATCTGTAGAATAAAGCGATGCGGTTTGGATCATTTTATAGATATGTTTGATGACTTCATCCATGAATGATCGAAACATCACCACTCAATGACAGACCTTATGATCTATAGTGCTAGTGTTAGATCAACCAACTCACTGTTTTCAATCAAACACAAATATCATTAAATCCGAAAAAGGCACAACTATTCTAATAATAGGTTGATGTGTTTAAAAATTCATAAAGATATCACAACAGGGATCACAGCCGCAAGCCAGAGGTGACCGGCCAGCTAGAGGTCGAAGCGCGGCACTCTAGACCACAAGGCCATCACAACCCCCCCCCCCCGTGTTTAAAAATAACAAAGCTTAATAAAGATATCTTGTGATATGCTCCGGAAACAAAATAAAATGAAATGAAATGGGGTCTAACGTCGTACTCTTCTGCACCTGACCTGAGCTAATGGAAGACAGGCATACGCCATACAGTGTGTTGTGAGGGAAATTTTGCCCGGGCAGCGGCGCTACGGCCTACTCTTATATCGAATTCAACTGCCAAGGGATCTTTTACGTGCACTCCAACATGTACACGGGACCTCGGTTTTTGTCTCATCCGAACGACTAGGCAGCTGTCCTTGTCAGGCCCTCATTCTGCATCACTGACAAGAGAAAACCACGCCGGCTCCGGAAACGAAATTGTGATGGACAGAGCCCGTTTCGATATCTTTCCTTTATGATAAAAATTAAATAAATTTTAAGGGTAATCATTATTCGATGCTGTCGATTTAACCTGTTGGATTAAAATATAGATATTGTCAATAAAATTTACATATTGTGATTAATTGATTTATTGATATTAAGTGTCTACCCCCGCACTTTGGCCCTTGTTTCGTAGGTGACGGCCCAGTAATATTTGGTGAGCCGTGTCCTGTATAGGGGTGAAACTTCGGCTATCACTATAAGGCCTTTTTTATTTGCTTTCCATTGAATAACTGCAAAAATGATGGCCCTTTAAGTATACACTGCTTTATGTACAGTGATGCATATCAGGTCCATGGGCCTTTTGTGCGAAAATTTAAAACTCTTTCTTATTGAAGGTAGTATTAAAGTTCTGTGAAAAAATTAGACAAGTTGCAAACAAACTACATAGAAAACACTCATAATTTGGATTTTTTAAAAAAAAATATATAATTTTTTACTGCCATTTATTGAAAAATGTACACCGTTTACATGTAGCATCTTTCAAAGTACCAATAATTTTCCACTTCTTTAAATATCGAGACTGGCAAGAAATATATTTTTAGAATCTGTTCACAGGCACTTGAAGAGATTAAAATAGATTAAAATAAAACTCCTTGCTGCTGCTTGACTGTAATATAGTAATAATAAAAGAAAACCAAGTACGAACAATCCAAACCATTAGACAGAATTCGAAGTCCTATATATATCATACTATATAGTCAAGCAGTAGTAAGAAGTTTTATTTTAATTTATTTTAATCTCTTCAAGTCATACTATATAGTCAAGTAGTAGTAAGAAGTTTTATTTTAATTTTCTCTTCCAAGTTCCTGTGAATCTGCGTTGACAATATGCAAACAAAAAATGCCAATCAGTTGCATTGATTGTAACTTTAGAGATTTATACTGAAACATGTATCCCTGAACATGCCACAGATTGAAGCAATCTAGTCTTTGGTTGCAGAACACTAGTTTTGTACCAGGATGTGGTATCATTGGCCTGACATGTCTCGGGGTTCTAAGTTTAAAGTAGCTAAGTCTCTAACTCAATATCATCCAAAATCTTCGACAATAAAAACACGAATTATTTGTCCATTTAAATCAACAATGATGTTGTGATCTTACCGGGAAAAAATGGGCTTTTGATATACAATATTTAAGACAAAATAAAAAATTTACCATTGGGCGTTTCAGGCCTATTTTTAACAAGGGACCTGAAGAACGAAGCTACATGGTGATGCATATTCTTTTCTGGAAAGATGCAATAATGTAGGCTGGAATAACCAGACGCTAAAGATTGGCATGCGATTGAGACTCCAGGCGTATTTCGCCGAACATAACTGATTTGAAATAAGAGTAAAGACGGAAATGATTGAATGTAAATCAGTTTATATACAATCAGTTTACATTATTATATGCGCTGTGACCAATTTGGGTCAATTTCTAGGTCCCAAATATTAGCGATTGACCTCCTTTAAACAAAAAAAAATAGAAATTTTTGAAAAGAACAAAATAACTAGTTCTTGGTGAGAAAAACATTCCTAACTGTAATGCAACCACAAATTGCAATTACTATCATTTAATTGTCAACAAAGGTGCAATTGAATCTCTCAAAACACATTTATTTTAAAAAAAAGGTGGGGTGGGGAATTTATAGCCTCTCTAAACGGAATGATAGAGTAAAAAATTTCTAGATAGACTATTGTTTCCTACATGAAGGAAATGCAAGAATTAAATGTTTCAAAGAAGAAAAAAAAATATTATTCTGGGTAAAATAGTGGCAAAATTGAGCCAACCCCTGTTTTGAGTATTTTGTACAAATCCATCTTTTGTATATTATTAAGCGAGTGTTACCAATTTTCATTTTTCTGTAGGAAAACTGGAGCTATTCCTAAACCTGACAAACTTATAGATCCCATGTAAGTTATCTTAATTAGCAGTCAAAAAAGGTCATTTTTTTTAGACATTTTGACTCATTTGAGTAGTCATGAAAGCATTAAATTCTACATCGAAATGGGAGATTTTCTGTGAATATTCTTGACTTTTAGACAAAATTAGGTGAAATAATAATACTGTTCACTTTATCTGTGCTTTTT
Organism: Patella ulyssiponensis; assembly: GCA_963678685.1. Classification (NCBI taxonomy): domain Eukaryota; kingdom Metazoa; phylum Mollusca; class Gastropoda; family Patellidae; genus Patella; species Patella ulyssiponensis. The sequence goes on along the minus strand of OY783232.1, from coordinate 173,163 downwards.
GAGGCTGAATACACCAAAATTGTACATTAAAATTTTTCTTATATTAGAAATTAAAGCCCCAATAACACTCTTGTTGTAACTAAATAATATGTCCCAATCTTCATTCTGGTCAACAAATTGTGTTATTTTACAATATTTCAATTAATTGATGATATAAATTTCATCTTAACACACCTAATTTAAAAAATTGGAAAAATTCAATTAATTGATTTGAAAAGTCTAACGTAAACCTTTTCAAATGTGACTTTGATTTAAAATATTTTCGAACCCTCTGGACAAGTAAAATAGGTCGTAATGGATAATTTACACAACAGGTAGGACACTTAAACATCTAGTACTTAGAATAAGGCTGTTATTTATTTTCTGGGGCTGCCAAGCCAGCAAGAGTGTTATTGTCCCTTTAAATAAGAAATCACAATTTTTTACCACTCCTTTTTTAGTTTTTCTGTGCTCAAAATATTTTATACATAATTTTCGATAACTTAGTCATCATATTTTCAAAACTAAGGCATATTAGTCACATCCCTAGTGTACACAGACAGGCCATAGATCACTAATTATTTCCCCATTGACTTTAATGTTAATTCTCGTCTCTTAGACATGCTCTAACTTTTCCCCCAATTTTTGTTGGGTAGAACGCTTTCTACCACAGATGGAGCAACATGTGGCAAACTCTTGTCCAAAAGCATGTAAGAGGTTCACCAAGAAAAACTTGAGATACACAAGTTCGAAGAGGAGACAAGTAAACATGCAATTTCCGGTCCTACATTTCAACGTAACCAACCTCACAATCCTTCCGCCTCAAAATCATGAATATTCACCAAAACCTGGTAGAAAATGTATTTTCAAACCCTCATTTTCGATTCTACACCAAAAAGTCAACAAAAATCGCCATGCAAGAGAGAGAAAGGGGAAAGGGGGAGCAAGACTAAAAATAACTTTGGCTCTCAAAAACCCTCAATAAAACTAACACTATTATAATACAGTAGCACGGCATATGTGTCTACTATCGAATTAAAATGTATTATGTACGATATTGACAAAGAGCTGACGGTTTAAATATAATAGGTTAAAAATAGATAATGATAATAAAGGAGTATATTGACACTCCCGGAAACGTCAAAAACTTAAATTGAATTTTGTATTTTCGTTTGCTCTTATATACGACTAATAGGCGTTTAAAAATAATTATGTTTCAGCCTTATGATCCAAAATGTGGGAAAATGAAATTCATAAACTGGCTTCCATCCTGCTCTTTTCATTTACAGGGGCAACTAAATTTTATCCTGCAAAATTGTTCCGAAAAGGTTTTCTAAGAATACCCAAATTCTGGGTCAGTCGGATAATTATTGCCCAGTTTATACACTGACAACTAGATCTAGGACGGAAGATAATTTAAGTAAAATATGTGTTTGATATGTATTGACGGCTAATCAGTATATTATATATGTTATCACGAAGTTTCGAGCAAAAATTTTGAAAACTAAAACGTTTTCTAAAAATGCCACATTACCAGGCTTTGTTTGCTCTCAAACAGAGCTATGGCGTCTCAAAAAACAAAATTCTGAAGCATTTTACCCGATATATTTATTCGAATTTAAATATGACCTAACCTATTACACCAATGTACGTATTTGGAAGAGTTCGCGTAGTTTTGACATGCGTCAACTTTAAGTCACTCCACGTGATTCAATAAGCATTTTTCTGCTAAATGAGCATGGTGGAAACAGAAAACAACATATTAACCCGAACAAAAACAACATTGTTCCACACAAGCTACACAGTGTGAAACCCAACTAAGTTTTACTGTCGCGAAACAAACGATTTCTCCTTCACTAGACATTTCTAACAGAATGCACCCAAGTACATGTCTTCCCTGAAGCGATATGCAAGTGTTCCTTTAACGCATGCGTAGTCATACTGTTTATCTTCTGAGAAAGTGACGATGTCGAAATACATGAAATCTACAGGAGAATACTGGATTTAATTGGATTTTAAGTCATTTAGGCTAAAGGAAGAAACTAAAGGGGTGAAAAGTCCAAGTATATACCAAACTTTTAGGCATTTTAATTAAAAAATGGCAAGCAATTTTCGAGTCGTAGTATCAGCTGAAACAGACAGTTATTTTTCTTATATACATGTAGGCCTATGTTTCATTAGCTCGCAATATTAACCTGTCTCCGTCTATAAATTAAAAAGAATTACGTAATTAGTCAGAAGTATTTCGCCCTGTACCTTCACGGACCGTGCCATTGAATCTTTGCGAAAACGTTTGGCTTCCCAGTCAATTTTACTGGGCAACATTTTACTGCTGAGGACCCGTCTCAGTCCCCGTGAACGCTTGACCAATGTAACTGAACACCGTAGTGAGAAAATAAAACCTTGCTTACCTCGCTAGAACCAGTATGAGCGACATAACACGCTGTTAAAATATACGTCCCCGTCTTCTAACAGGCTTTATGATACAGCGCGCTCCATTCAGCCATTCCTTGCATAATAGAACATAATGAATACTATTGTGAATGTTCAGAACAGGATGAATGAATAGGACCTTTTTGACATTCATTTTTAATTAATTATGTGTGATTTTAATGCCTAGTTATTTTAGTAACGTAAATCTGTATCGCCTCCGCTCTCTACTATGTTACTGCCAGCTTCTAATGACAACACATATGAAAATAAGGATTTTCCCCCATCTCCGTTCTAAGACTATTTTGGAATCCTTACAGACACAAATTTATAAAAAAAAAATCCAACACTATTTTCATGTACAATTGTGCGATACAAAAACATCAACAATTTTCATTTGAATTGCGCGGCCATTTTCAAACTAACGCTAAACCAATATTCTAAGTCAAGGAATGCAATTTTACCGTAAACAAAGATTCTCACTGTACATGTCCACAGACTATTTAAAATATTTTATTAGGGTCAATATAATGCGTTGTTCTATTTCACTTTAGTGACCATTATTGTCCCCCCCCCCCCGCAGGAAAGAAAATAGTCGGTCGCAAAATCGGTGCAGTCCGTCGCAAAATATGAGCAGTCGGTATCAAAATAAGTGCTCACTGCATAAGTCACGCTACTCACGCACAATTTTAGTATAAAATTGCCTTGTCACCTTATGTTTGAAAAAATATCGTGTTTTCTGTTGTGAGTATGTTCGTCGCAAAATTAATGGAGTCGGTGGCAAAATAGGAGCAGCCGGTATCAAAATAAGTGCTGACTGCATACTTCACGCTGCTCACGCAAAACTTTAGTATAAAATAACCTTGTCAATTTATCGTGTTTGAAAAAATGTTGTGTTTCACTCTTATTCTGTTGTGAGTATGTTGGTCGAAGAACAAAATTTAACCCAGGGAAAACAATAGTCGGTCTCAAAATAAGGGCAGTCACTGCTGACCGTCTCAAAATTATGCATGTCGGCTTGTCAATGTCATGTTCGAAAAAATGTTCTATGAAATGTTTTCCATCATGGAAAAAAAAATAGTCGGTCTCAGACTAAATGAATTAATGAAAAAAACAAATCAGGCCCAGCCCCCCAAATTTAAAAGCTCGGTTGCGTCTCTGAAATTGTTTCGCGTCTGCGGCGCTCGATTCTATTATAACATCATTCTTCTACTCCTTTGTTATTTCAGCACTATCATATTCACGGTTATAGTGAACTGCCTCGTCATACTGGTGTGTGGGTCGTGGGGCGTCAGACTATACAAATGTTATGTCAACTGTTGCAAAGCAGGCGGAATTGACAGGGGCAGATCTCGAGATTCTGACCCATAGACTCACATTTCTAGTCCTCTCGTCCACAAGAAAACCTCATAACTCGCACCCGTAGTGCTCGGTCCCTGACTGCGTCACTCATACTAAAGGGGGTTGGGATGTGCATCAGTCGGTCGCATTTTGGCTGAACACCCCCCACCCCCACCAACAAAATCGTGATGTACGCCCCTGTATGTCCAATAGCTTGTTTAACCCGAGAATATATTATAATACGTCCAATAGCTTGTTTACGCCATGACTGTGTGATTTGAATTGGTGTTGGTAGTTCCAAGGACATTTTTTTGGGGAATTTGTACTCTTCTATTGCTAGTTCCAAGGACCTTTTTATCTGGAATGTGTTCTACATTTGGTGAATATTTGAGTTCTTCGAAAAGAATTTAAAACACGTCCCATCAAAAAAAATTATCTTGGTAGAAATATTAGAGATGGATTCAATTAATAATAAATTTTACATGACTTGATTTTGTTTTTTTGAACATATTTCTAGAGAACCAAACAGTACACAAGATGGTTTAAAACATGACAAATATGCAAACTATAACATTTCTTTTAACATCCAGGGAGTTATTGTACAACAGATGTCTAGTAAACAATATATTTCTAACCAATGATAAAACAGAGGATTTGCCATTGGTTAATTCAACCACTGCGGAATATTTCCTGTTGATTGAATTTGAAAAACAGCATAGGAGTAGAGGGTCAATCTCAGTTGGACAACTCCTATGAATCACAGAAACAATTAATCGATGATAATGTCGGATCAGTGAATATTTAAACCACAAAATAAACTTAACAAAAAGACAGAAAATAGATTGTGAGAAAAGTATTCCAAATCTTTTATTGATCATCTGCTCATTGTATTGATTTTTTTCACGTGTTTTTATGTTTTATTCTTTACATAAATAAATCGGGGTATGTTATCCAGTCATCCTGTGGTATCGAAAACTGGTTAAAATATCAAAGTAGATACAGTTTGATGAACTATCGGCAGTATACCACGTCTAATCATCGCAATATTTGGTGATAAGCCTACTTACCTGCCACGGTCCTGCTATGTTGACATAAATGAAATAAATGATGATCCTGTTATATATTGATAAACCATAAATTTCTTGGACTGCCCATCTCTAAATAAGTGTTTATGATGCCCCAAGACAGCTGTTTTGATTTGTGGCGAGGTGGGGTGGGTGGTTGCAGGTGTGCGCGTGTAGACATTTGACCCCCTATATCTCGAAAACGCCCCTTCAAACACCCGATCACCTCATAGATGTTGTACAACTTGCAGTCGTTGCTTCAGCAACATGATTATATCCTTACTTTAGCAAACGGTAGTTATTATTTGCGACATCCCTTAGCAAAAAGTCCTGTATAGAGAGAGATGAGGTGTTCCTTTTTTTGTAGGATGGAAGTCTATACCTGTAGATTTCTGTGCGAATGTCTACAGGAAAGTACAATAGTATTCTGTACTGTAGATGTTTTATAGTGCTTAGGAAGGAATGTTGTAGTATTCTCTAGTTTGGGAAATGATTCACTCAGTACAGTAGAGATTGTTTGAATTAATCATTTAAATCAATTGCATATATTATGTATATCAAATTGATTAACAAATAATCTGCCCTATGTTAAAGTAAGGATAATTTGCACGACCTGATTTACAGACTGTCCATCGCTAATTTGCCCATTGGGAAAAAATCGGTTCCCTCAATGGGCACCAAGGGATGCAATACGAGGCCAACGACCAGCATCGCTATATTAGTATGGGCGCTAGATAAAGCCGAGCGACATTGTTTGGGCGCCCATGACGAGATTGGCGCCCAACCAATGTCACTTGGTTCTATGGGCGCCTCGGCAATCATGTCGTTATGTTTGAGGCGCTCCCCAAATGGTGAGGCGCCTCATAATGACCCACATCATTAACACCACAACTGATGGGGCGCCCTCAACGACGTGATCTGTGGAGAGGCGCCCATAATGACATGATTGGTGGGATGCCTTTAAATATTGAGCCGCACATATTGTAAATGCCGAATCAGAATGGATAGGGTGCCCACGACTTGATCAATGGGGCGCCCAAAACGGCATGATTTGTGGGGTACCTCCCAGAGGGGCGCTCACAAGTCGAGATCATGGGCGCCCATACCATAATGCTAGTGAGGTTGGTTAGGCGCCCACGAATGAATTGGGCGCCGAAAACGACGTGATGATTTTCAAAATTCAAACGACAAGATTTTGATTTGTGGGGTGCCTCATCCCGGAGGGCCGCAAATAATGGAGAGATCATGGACGCCCAAATATAACACTAGTGAGATTGGCTAGGCGCCCACAAACGGCGTGATATCTTCAAAATTCAAAAGGCATGATTAGTGGGGTGCCTCATCCAGGATGGGCGCCCATAATGACGAGATCATGAGCACCCATAATATAATGCTAGTGAGATTAGTTAGGCGCCCACGAATGAATTGGGCACCTAAAACGGCGTGATAATCTTCAAAATTGAAACAAGTCGCACTCTTACCCGATTCCGAACTTTTCATTTTTCTGACAAATTATTATGGATACGTTAAAGTCGTATTCCTTCCTTGAAATGTTTATAATGTTCATATCAAAATATCATTATGCGCCAATATCGCAAATTCAGCTTCAAAATTGAAATTTTCCGTCATTTTTAGGTGCAAACACTATTTTCCCAAATTTTCGAGGGGGTGGGGGGAGTAGGCAATCTTGACTTTTCGGGCAGACGGGTAGAGTGAAAACAAAAACAAATATTTCATCTGGTTGAGGCAAACAATTAAGTGTCCAAAATCTAATAAAACACTATTTTTACTTTTCTTTTAATTGAATACCGCGAATTTGTACTAAATTGACTATGAATTAAAACATTTTGTCTGGAGCCACTCTACTTTGTGCCAGATTTTCGGGCATAGATTAATTGTGAATGTAGCTGCAACAGTCCAATTGGGTGGGTGGAATTCGGGTCGGCATAAAGCGGGATTTCGGTTACAAAACGATTGGAAAATTGAAAGTTGATTTACTCTTGGGTTATAATTAGAATAGCAGAAAAAACGCATATGCTGCGGTTGTTTGGGATTCAGGTAAGCCACCATTTTCCTGATGCAACGGCCCAAGAAATCCCTCACTGGCCATTGCTGTCTAGCAACATCACAGCCTTTCATTTGACCTGGGATCTGCTCTAAAACTTTGGGCAGTAATTGAAGGTATTGTATCCGTTTAGATAGCCCCGTTTGTCACTCAACTAAATTTTCTGCAACATTCTGCTTACACTGCTTAATTGGGTATAATAAAATCGTGAGTCATGACGTAACGTTATATAAACATATTTGGCCCAATTTGAAGCTTAATTGAAAATCGTATGGATGTTGTAACGCAGTTAGCTATTGGTTGTGAGTCATAAATTGGAACAGAAATTTTCTTCCATTACAGCAGTGTTATGTGGGATTAGCTCTAATCAAGCGAAACAGTACGAGGAGCCGAGTATGGTAGGCCACCTAAGGTAGATTATATTGCAACACATTAGAGGTCTAGGCCATGCCAAAATTTGTTCGGGCTTACCTAATATTCATCGAGCCCGTACGCCTATGGAAAGCACCCTACCGACCCTTACACGGTACATGGCGCCCAGAGAAGCCCCATCGGTGCCCTGAGAAGACTTTGCCCTTCTAACAATTTTGGGCTAGCTACGGGTCTGAAGGGAACCGTTTTAACACTTTTTTTCTCTATAAATCGATTGCTTTTCTTGGAGACATTTTCTTCAAATTACGTGTTTTATGGTATTTTTTATGGAACATTTAGTATTAAAAGGACAATTTCCGTGAAATTTAGGGATAAAATGTCTTAACCCCTTTTATAAAGGACTTGATTTCGTTATTTTACGGAATAAACGGTGGAATGACGAGGAATTTCCGTGAAATTTAGGGATAAAATGTTTTATTCCATTCTTTAATGGACTTGAATGTTACGGTAAGTAATCGTATACATATATAATCCTTCCTAATAATTATCATGTTTCCAGGGACAACTATAATACACTCACTGTAATAATATTTGCATATAATTTCTATTATTTATATGATCTGTAAAGTGTATTGTTATTCATCATACGGTAATCAGATTTTAAGTATTTACATAAATATAAACATGTTTTAACGCTTTGTGTGTACAGGTTGTATTATCTGGTAATCAAGCTCTCTTAAATCAAATTGGCGGTAACCTGCCAAAACTTAGACAGCCATATCTTAGACAGCCTAAAACAACAACATTTACGGTCAAGTGCACAACTAATCCTCAACCTGTTACCTATATTTGATAATGGAATAGTTCAAGAAATTCTAGAAAAAATCCCAAAACTTAGACAGCCAGTTCAAAACAACAGCAAATTGTAACATTGGTATGTTAAAGCAGATTTATTAACAAGTATAAAACAACAAATACAGTACCATTTCTTTCATTACTTTACTGGTCAAGTTTTTACTTATATAAATAATTATAATTTTAATACTCTATGTTCACAAATCTTCAATGCGAATGTTAACAAAGTGTCTATCCGCGATGGATCAAATGGCCAACTGCGTCCGGATACCGAATCTTGGTTTTGTCAACTTGTTGCAGCTGCTGCTTGAGTCTGACCAATCTGTTCTCTAACTCCCCATAGACTCTCTTCTAGGGTGGAGCTGCAGCTCCAAAGTTGAACTGTGCCAGTTTCGCTCGATCTGCGTTCTCGATTCTCTTGATGATGCCCACAAAGCGGAAGATGTTGGGATGTCGGTGGGAGAGAGAGCGGTTCAACCTGTTGTGATATCCCTCCAGACATAAGGTAGACATTTTAAAATCAAAAAATCGCAGCTTCTTGCACATACTTAAATGATTAATAATCACCCTTGGATCAAAGTTAGATATATTTTCAAATCAATACATCTCAACAGTTTTAACATAACTTATTGTTTTGATAATCAAACTTGCATCAAAGACATTCATTTTCAAATCAAAACATCTCAGCCCAACAAACTTAATCTCCCTATGGGTCAATTACACCACTGATTAGGACTGTTCCATTGCAGCTATGGGTGTTGTGTTAATTAATCACTTACTCCACTGTCTAAGTTATGGCTGTCTAAATTATGGCTGTCTAAGTTTTGGGAGATAACCAAATTGGCCAGTGTAAGCCTGCATATTGATGGTACCGTAAGCTTACGTAGTCATTAGCGGAAAGGGGTTGCCGATAAAAAAAATTGTCTGCGATATCACTTCAGTGGAAGCGGACGTTAAATAAAGCTATTTTACACGCGCGTATGAAGTCAATGGTTAATGCAATGAACTTTTTTCACTTTCATGCCCAGGAAACGAAAATTATCAGGATTTTTTTTTTGTACTTGAAAATGGAATTTATATGATTTGAAGGAATTTCTGTAAATTAAAGTTCCAATTTCACTTTTTCTAAGAAAGTCAAAATATAATTATTTCTATGTTTTTTGCTCAAAAGGTTGTCAACTCACTATTATACGATCATGGACAAAATTTTGGGGGGGTTAGAAAGGGTGACACTTGGTTGATTGAGGAAATAGTTACTCAATTACCTCCCTTGTTTTCCCATTCTTCTCCATGGACGGCAATCTTCAAACGTTTGAATTTGAAGTTGAAAATGATATTTTTGCCAATTTCTCAACTGGCAATAGTGAATTATAGGATTAATAGGATTATTCTTTAACAAGGTAGGACTGTTTATAGGTTCAATCTATTTTGGGGCTTTATTTTAATAAATTTTAAAAATATAACTTAAAAAAATGCTATTGGAACTTTAAAGGAAAAGCAAATATGGATAAAATTTGACTGGTAATTTTTGTTTCCGGAATTCTTTACATTTTTCACGAATATTTTTGTTACAGTAAACATTCAAGCGAACACAATAACCGGGTTCGCATCGCACTTTGCGATCCATTTCCGACGTCAATGGAAAAATCGATAAGCAAAGCAAAATTTTAGTTGGGAATCTAAAAAGTTGCGAATATTTTTTATCTGATACAGTATCGTTTATATCAATAATTAATGCCCCAAAATTCAATTGGCAAAGAGAAATCCTTTCACGGTTACTCTAAAACGTGAACCTGTCCTTTTTATTTTACATTGCGGTCGCGCTTATCCAGACATAATAAATGCATGGAAATTTTCGCCATGCGTCTTGAAAACCTGACTACTACTATGCCCACGTGTCTCCACTCTTCTTTGTAATGCTTAGTCTGATCGTAATATTCATGATTTTCGAGAGAGAGGGAGAGAGAAATGGGGTTTAACGTCCACTCGACACAACTAGGTCATTTCGGGACTAACATATGGTTTTTAATTTTATTTCAATAATTCGCTTGCGCGTAGGGGTCTTTAGCAGTGGGAGGAAACCGGGGTGCCCAGAGGAAACCCACGAGGTTGAGAAGGCGCCCCTATCTCCATGCCACATACGCTCATACAAGGGCTCGAAACCACAGCCGCAAGCCAGAGGTGACCGGTAAGCTAGAGGTCGAAGCGCGGCACTCTAGACCACTAGGCCACCCCAACCCCCCACCATGATTTTCTAAGTTAAATAAATCACAACAATGCTCTTATTTTGACATAGTGCCCTTACGTCGGTCTCGTATTCACGGTGATTTCTGCACAATAGAACATAATTAAATACTATTGTGAATGTTCAGAACAGGATGAATTAATAAGGCTTTTTTTTACCTTCATTTGTAATCAATTATATGTGTTATTAAACTCATGATGGCCATGTAACCAAGGTGGACAAAATTATAGCAAGGTAATTCTGACCACGTGACATCAACATGAAATACGTCATCTCCAGTTGGAATTTGTTTAGCACACGTAAAGGATCGTAAATGAATGGCGATGAAAACATCACCCACAATACAATTCATGCCGTGTGAGATCAGTAACTTGCAAGTTATGCATGAATACAAAACAAATAATGTTTTCCGAATGACAATATGACCACCAAAATTTAATAACCATAGCTACTGTTATGTAAATGGACTATCTAGGCTCCATCTTCCATTAGCCCAGGCTAGGTGCAGAAGAGTAGGACGTTAAACCCCATTTCATTTCGCTGTAACATTTTATCAATATTGAGTATATATAACTGCACTGCAAATGGTTTTAAAAAGTATTTATTCAGAATTCTTGTATACAACCATGAAGGGAATAATATGAATAAATTGGATACAGTAACAAGCAACTTCATGCTATATAAAACTGCAAAAATTTATTAAAACTTTTTCACACTGCTAACTCCACTCTCCGGGAAAACTTTATCTTATTGTCGACCAGAATGAGCAAAAAATGAAAGTTTAGTGTTGAAAAAAAAATATTATCATCATGGCAAAGGAAAGAAAAATTTAATTATAGATAACTTAATTTTATTCAGTCTGTAAGTTCAGAGTATTTTATATATAAACGTATATAAACGCACAAATAAACCTATTTTTTTATATTATTAATTCTAGAGCCTTTTTATAAAAACATTGACATTAAATATTCACCTGTATTTTTTATAGTATTTTTTAATAGTTCAAAGATGTATCAGTAAAAAAAAAGGTTTTTGTTATCTGTAATTTTGGAGTCTTAAAACTGCATAATAAAATCCTTTCATTGCATAGTCATATATCCTATTTTCTTCCCTAAAACAAACTACTTATATTATATTTTACAATGCTGTATTCCTAGTCTTAATTTCAGGGAAACTAGCACAAATGTATTTATTTTGTAAATCTATGATTATGTTATATATTTATATTTTATAGGCCTATATTTCATATTCTGTTTTACAATACAAAAGTGTGTGTTTTCATTGTTTAATACAAAATAGTCTGTATTTATTCTTTAATAATATACGTCTTAAACCATTTGTTTTTACTTTTCTGTAATTTCGAAGTTAATTTTAGAGGAAAAAACTCAACATGTTTTGTACACTGAGTTTTTTCTTTGGTTATTTGGTCAGCATGGTCTTTATGTCCAACTTTATTTGATGCTTAAAATGAGACAATATTTTAGTAGATTCTATAAATAGTTATGTATGACAAACCCCATCGCATAGGCCCTTATCCTATTTTCTTATTTTAAGAACCCTGCTTATTGCATATGCCTGCCTATATCCAATTTACAATTCCGTATCTTCAATGATAATTTAAGTGAGTGAGAGGGGAGAGGGAGAGAGAGAGGGTTAAACTTCCACTTGACACTAACTAGGTCATTTCGGGACTAACACATGGTTCAAGTTTATTTCAGTAATCGCTTGTGCGTGAGGGTCTTTAGTAATGGGGGGAAACCGGAAAAAATCCATGAGGTTGGACAGGCAATCCTATTCCTTGTCACGTATAACCGAAAATTCGAAACTATACCAGTTGACTCAATGGCAGACCTTCTGATACAGCGCGCAAGTGTTTACCATTAAGCCATCCAACCCCCGATAATTTAAGAAAACATAGTGCTTATGTATTGTTTTAAAGAAATATATATCAGAAAAAAGGGTAAATATACAAATATGCTTGTTATGGGGGCTAATTATAGTAGGCCTATACCATAACTTTATGCCTGGACATGATCCAATTCAATTCTCATTTCTTCCTGTACGATGTGAAAAGTTTCTTGAAAATCATATCACAACTGACTGGTCTAGCTCTATTTATCATGCAATGTTATTAATAATATTATGAATGACATTGCGGTACAACGCCATACTATTTGTAATGAATAATATAATTTTAATTAAATTATGTCCAAATACAATTTTTCATTTGTTATTTAATTCTAATAAACCAGTTTTTTTTTCCTGTGCCAGTTTTCCATGTGTGCCATTTTTTACCGTTACCATTATTTTCCTATTTTCCAAATTTATGTTAACCCATTATTACCCATGTCTTTATTACCTAAATACGGTAACAGAAGATATTATTTAAGGATCATTTTACCTTTGAAAAATATTTAATTTTTACCAAAATATTTTTATTTCATTATTTTTGGTAAGGGGAAACTATACATTTTGAATTCTGAAATAACTATAAAATGTAAAAGATTTAATGGACAGTAATTATATTACTCATTTAACTCGACAGTTGAGCATTATAATATCAAATTTGAATACTGTACAGATTAATTTTATTTGGTCTTTTTGTCATAGTAAATATTTTTATAGCCCTTTTCTACATACATCTAAACCTATATTATTCTATTTCGTTTTCTCCCTTCTGTATCTTCGACACGTAAATGATCCCTTGGCAGTTGGAATTCGATATAAGAGTAGACCGTAGTGCCGCTGCCCGGGCTAAAATCCCCTCCTAACACACGGTATGGCGTATGCCCGGTTTAATTAGCCCAGTTCGGAGCTGAAAAAGTAGGGCGTTAAACCCCATTTCATTTCATTTCATTCCATCTGCATACGACTTGGATTATTTTACAAATGGTAACTCGTAAATGGTATTATTTTCTCCTCCATTTATATTTCATGTAGAACATATAGTGGATTATTACTCACAATATTATTATACAACGTGTCATAAGGTCTGTGTCATAACTGCCGTGATTTTGTTGTACCGTGATAAGGAGTAGCGTCACCTGTCCAGCCTCGTGGGTTTTTTCTACAGTTCCCACCACCGCTAAAGACCCCTACGTGCAAACGCGTTACTGAGATAAAATTGAACCATATGTTAGTCCCGAAAAGACCTTGTTTGTATCGAGTGGACGTTACCTCTTTTCACATGTATAGTGCTTATGCTAGGTATTTAAAGACCAATCTATGCAGGGGCGGATTGGGACCGGGAACCGGTCCGGGCTCCCGTGTCGGAGCGGCCCCTTTTACTGCCCGCGTAGCCCGGACTCGGGGGGGGGGGCGTTGTCTCTCCCCCTGGAAATGAACCCCAAATTGTGACCATTTGATTAACCAGTTAGGAATATTGAATAAGTACGAATATTTTCATTGAAAAATGTCCCATTTTTGTTGCCGGAGCGATAGTTGATTCCTCCTGTGATGGAAGGCCACGAGACACATTGGTACAGAGTGACGAAAGAGAAATTCATACAAGCTGTTTTTTGAATTTTGGATTCTGGCGTATCCCCACCAACAGGGTGCAGGTGAATTAATAATTAGTAAATGTGCGGGCGACAGTGTCGGGTGGATCCCATTGCAGGATTCTGAATGCTGGCCCACACAAGGCACACCCGGCCCAGAAAGTACATTATACCAGCCCATTCCAGATTCCAGTGATGGAGTGGCTGCCCGTTAAAGGAGACGAGTTTATGCTGTAGGACAACGGGGTTGCTCTTAGTACTTGATCTTAGATTTTTTGATGGCATGTGGTTTAAGTTAAATGCACCATCGATAAACCATCCTTGTTTTGTTGACTCTCAGCCTCAGTGTGACAGGAAACCAGTTAAAGGACAATATTGGTGCCAGTCATTATCCCATATATGATAGAGCTGGTTAAACACATTCAAAATATACTTTTAACAGAGAGATCCATGCTACCATAGCTGAGTAATACATGTTTCCCGAATCGGAAGTGACGAACGCCAAAGGAAAACACGAGTCACCGGTCTATTTAACTGACTGAAGCGACGAGTGATAACAGATACACGGCCGAATTTCTACTCACTAATAATTCCTTCGACGACCAAAAGTTGTTGTGTGAGACAGTGAGAGGATATCTGACAATTCATAAAAAGAATTGACTGTCACTAGATGAGAAAACACGAAAGAAAAACAGAAAAAGTCCGTGCATTACCATGTTTTTATGAGGTATAGAGTGAATATAAACAAGGAAATGTACGGACTATTTCTATTTTTCTCGTGTTTTTTTTATCTAATGACATTCAATTACCGGTACTTTATTGAATTGTCAGATATCCTCTTACAGTCCCATATAACAACTTTTGCTCTTCGAAGGAATTATTAGTGAGCAGATATTCGGCCGTGTATCTGTGATCACTCGTCGCTTTAGTCAGTTATATATAGCGGTGACTCGTGTTTTCCTTTGGCGTTCGTCACTTCCGATTCGGGAAACATGTATTACTCAGCTATCGTAGCATTGATCTCACTGTTAAAAAGTATATTTGGAATGTGTTTAACCAGCTCTATCACATATGTGATAATGACTGGCACCAATATTGTCCTTTAACGTTGCTGGTGATCGACTGATTAGTGTAACCGTATATTTTCTGGATTCTGTAGTGCTGCGGACCAGGAGCTACAAAGTAATAGATTTAAACCCAAATATTGGCATAATTAAAGAATGCTGGTAGTATTATAATGATGATAAAATTGTGAATTGTTTGTATTTCATTCTTTCAATATTTCATTCGTTCATTATTAATTGATTTAAACATTTTTATTATTCAATTATGTTTCTATTAACTCTTTCGCTGCTGCAGGCGACTTTACTCGAGTAGACGGGTCGCTGCCGCAGGCGACTTTTGTCGACAAATTTGATGTAAATAGTTTAGTACAGTTGACGTCATTTTTTTACAGCGCGTGAAACATGTTACTAAAAATAGACACGGATGTCAACACTGTAAGTGGCGGATGTTGAAGTTCTTTGTTTGCGTGAGAAAAAAAAGTTTTTAGTGGATTTTAAGATATGTAGTTTTAACCAAACCATTCCAAATTAGAGCTATTTATAGCCAAATGGCTTAGCACTGAGGGCTACTGTCTTTTACTGCCACTCAGCAGCGAAAGAGAAATCCTTCGTTATTAATTAGACGTTAAGCTACTTATCTGATGACAGACCGTTGACAGCGGACACATTAATGAGTTTAATTATTATCTTATTGTTTTATTTTACGATAATGTCCTTTATATTTTAATCTTAGGTAATTACATTGTTGACAATGAGAAAGTAATTGTAATTGTACTTCAAAAGTAATGGTAATGTATTTAATGGTAATGTAATGGTCCCAGCCCTGGATATCATAATAAAATTCGATTTTCCAGTGGTAGACAGTATAATTGCAACGGGTTATACCACGGAATGGTTGCTGTAGGTTTTCCAGCGTGATTGCCACCCTTTTTCAGTGGTAAAGGATGGAGAGCATGGCTAGGAATATTCGTCTGAAACAGTCAGATATCGACAATATATTCTATTATTATCTTCCCATTTAGTTTTCGTTTAGTAACATGTTTATAGTATACAATCACTATAAAATAAACAGGGAAAATCGGGGTCTATTCCGTATGAGTTAGGTTTTTTTTATGGCGCTGCTTGTTAATACTGTCATAGTGTATCTTTGTATATATTTCATTATATGATTTATGTCAATGTAGTAATTGACCAATGTCCGAATTGATATCTCACTAATCTTTCACGTCTTTAAACTGTTTGAGTTTAAACGTAATGTAACGATATATATATTACGTAATTATAGTTAACCCGCATTCTTGCTATGTCCATATCTTCTTCTGTATTTAAACATCTGTTTCCTATGTGCAATTTAACATCTTATCAAATATCATTATGTAATTATTTTAATCCTACGCTTATATATATGTTCTATATTCTACTGTAACTTCAGCCTGGTGACCGACTCGCCCTAGCGATACCTATCTCGTTATTGTGACCGTTAGCCAGTTTTGGACACTCGTTTATTAAAAGTACAATTTTAGCTATTTATCTGAGTTTTCGTCGTTAGTGTTGGGATAAATCAAAACCATGAACCCCTTTGTTCTGGAATTAAAGGCCCCATTTAAATTTGGCGAAAATTTAATGATTTAAGGAGTTTCCAACCAGTCGAATCAAAAATATTGATTCATTTTAATAATACAATTTACATTGTTGAAATTGATTTTATCAATTTGAACATTACTGTTAGAGAACAATACATCAGCTGTTTAAAATACACGATACACAAGCAGCATTATGTTATTAATTTCATCATCCCCAAACTTAATATATGACAAATTCTAGAAAATAATGCACTTATTCCCGCCTTGGTTTTTGTTCTCCACTTCTAAAATGCAAGAGGTTGATTTAAATAAAATGACCTGTTTAAGTTAAAACCCGTCCGTATATTATAGCGCTTTCTAGAGGATCTAACACAGAAATAGAAGATTAACTAGAAAAAAAATTGGGGATTTGGATCCGGCATTTGTGTACAACTATTCTCTTTTTCTGCATGATGAAATTCTATAGTATTCTACAGAAATTTGGGAACCTGTAAGAAATAACGGCCCCGCATATTCTACAGTTCCTGTTATACAAAACATATAGGTTTTTTCTAAGGAAAATACTGTAGTATTTTATAAATGTTTGATAGTGTTTTCTGTAGGAAATTATACGGTTATGTATAGGACGGAATACTGTAGCACATTGGGTGGCCTTTGCCCATTGACGAAGAAATCTGCTCCCCTTTGGCTGCGGTAGGCTCCCCTTGCTTTGGACGCAATACGAAGACAACGACCAACATTTTGAACGGTATCCACAAACAAACTGTGGATGAACAGGAGAGACGACAATCAACACCCAGATGAAAAAACATGTATAAATGAAATATTAAATAAAATAATTACAAACAATGAGTCAGATATCCATCGTCCGTTATAAAGCATGCAGTAATACAAGATTAATGGCTTCAGGTATAATTGCTATAAGAAATCGATTTAAATTTGAATAAGTGAGATGTTATAAGAAATCTATTGAAATTTGAATGAGATATTGAAACAACACATTGAAATTAAATGATTGAAGGAATTGATAAATGAACGAATGTATAAATGTAAAAACTATATCCCCATTACAATACTGTAGTATTCTATTGTTTAGGAATTCGGTCATTACAGATTGCTGTACAGATTTAGTTCTTATAAAGTGAGAATGGCAAAGTTCGATAATGAGCATATTCGGCTCAGGGTCAGCGATAAGGCCGGGATTTCATATGTACGCAGTGCGTGCGGAATGCGTGTTACGTGATGCGTGTTGCCTAACGTGTATTGTCAGTTTCCATGTGTGCGTGAGTGGCGTATTATATGTGGATGAGAACCGAATATTGCCATAAAACCCCTGGGGAATCCCCGTTTCCGGTCTCCGTATACACGCGTATTGCGTATTCGGACACTCTTGTGAGCGTCCCGAGAAACACGTACTACGCGCTGCGCATCACGCTTTACGCATTACGTGTGCATGGAATCAACTCCTACCATTTTAGTGCAAAGTGTTAAATACGCATTACGTACTACGCATTCCGCATTACGCAGTACGTACACATGGAATCCCGGCTTAAGAATGTGATTTGTCGAGACTTTGGAACACAATAACTCTCCTTTTAATTGAGCCAGAATGTTAACACTTGGCGTAGGTGTTTATTAGGTGAATGGCTTCGTGGATTTCGAAGATGAACATTTTCTGCTAAGCACAGACCAGCAATTTGCCTGGTTGATTCTATGGGACACGATCACTTTAGTTCTAATTTAGTGATAGTTCCAATTAAGTCGATTCTTTGGGACAATATAACTTGGATTTTAACTGATGGAGAGTGAGGTACTTCGTGTATAGTATAACTACATGATACTCTAAAACCTTGACTGAGTTTGATACTAAACATTTTCTACTTAGACTGAGTATAGATAATCAGTTTGATTTAGGCGGGGGACACCAGCCTCATTGTTGGCTTGTTTTTTGTTTTAAGATTATTTTAGCTTTCACGCGCAGTGACAATAAATCCCCGCTATACACTTAATTGACTAATATTGATTGAGGTGCGTCGTAATCAATAGTTAACTTTATTAGATATTCTTCTAAACCAATCATATCATCTGACACCTCCTAGTGGGAGTATCGAGTATGGATGAATATTGATTAAGGTGTGTCGTAATCAATAGTCATCTATGTAAAATAATATTATCTGACTCTTACTAATGGGAGTATACAATGGAAGCCACGTGTTTTCATG
This sequence comes from Patella ulyssiponensis, assembly GCA_963678685.1. Taxonomy (NCBI): domain Eukaryota; kingdom Metazoa; phylum Mollusca; class Gastropoda; family Patellidae; genus Patella; species Patella ulyssiponensis. The sequence goes on along the minus strand of OY783232.1, from coordinate 154,446 downwards.
TTCACCAAGTGTCGTGCTATTTCTCATGAAAATCGATCGCTGTTTCCATCCGCCTGTTTATAAAGGAAGTCATAAGCAGTGCGGACATCAGATGTGTTTAACTTCAAGTTGAATTAATTAACCATGTATGCTTTGATTCTAAATGTCGTGATTGCTTTTGCCTTTGTGGCCTATACTGCAAACAGTGAGAAATGGTGTTCAAAGAGGCCCTCGGTTAACCTGAAAACCATACCGTGTGATAGAATTGAACAATCGGATCTTTGTCGTTGCTGTCCTGGTATGTATTACTATTTGCTCTCGATTTTGTTTAAGAACATATTTATAATATGTAATAAATCAAAACTGATACCGGTGGCGGCCATGTTTGGATATTTCTATTTTCAAGTGTTGGATTCAAACTTTACCAGAATTCAATCCAAACTAATTTTGACCATTTTTGTAAAATTGGAGGAAATCCATTCGGGTTATGATAAATTATAAGGACTCGCAATAGCAATTATTCGCCCGTTGAGTTCAATGTTAAATGTATGTGACTTTTTGCTCAACATGCCATTGATTCCAATTACTATAAGCATTACAAGGGACGACATTTAGCAGTCTCATCAAAAATTTTAATATGATCTTTTAAGTTCCGAAGATAGAACAATTTAAGAGGTTGTGGTTTTAATATGCTTTACTTCTCATGAGCCTACAGCACACGATTGACTGACCATTTTAATCAACTGTTTTTGTTAGAAATCGAAATATTATCCAACATAATGTAGGCCTGTATCAGAATCCGTACCGCTGGTAGTTGCCATGTTCAAGTCGCGTGACACCATCGCCATCTTCCCCTAAGATAGCTATTGTTTACTTTATTTGCTAGGCGGATTTTATTCTCACTGGGGTAAAAATGTCACTTTGATAATGATCGCGGTAGCACGATTTACCCAAACTAACCAAACTCACAATTATCTTAACTCTTATAATAATTATTTAATAAAAATCATATTGTTCTTTAAGCCAAATTGACATTTTTAATTTGTTTTGTTTCAAAAATGTCCATAAAAATGCAATTTCCAGGCAATACACGATTTTGTGCAATACACGAGTTCGGTCTTTTTATTACAAATCAAAAATGACAATTCTATACTAAAATGTAAAACAAAAAGAATGGAAAAGAGAAGAAAATTAAATGATAATTTAGTATAATAGATTATATAATTGTATCCACGAACATATTTTATGCTTTCTGTGACTTCCAGGTTCCTAATAACGATTAATCTAATCATTTTCCTATAACCCGTAACATCAAGACTAAAACAAAGCCCGCTGTTAGGGATGGTGATGTTTTCAAACGGCATCGATTTAAGTGGAACGATAACATTTCTTCAAACTTTGAGTCTTTATTCTACACCGATGACACTCACAGAGAATTGGAAATAGTAGCAGATCATTTCAAGAGTCTAAAATTGATGAGGCACTGAATAGTCTCGAACGTATATTTCATTAGAATATCTTAAGTCTGTGATAAAGAGGAATGGAAATGCAATGGTCCGACAAGAACAGCCTGGATGGCGGGATGACACGTTTGAAAATTTGAAAGCTGCGAAATATAAATATTTGGACGTATTCAGAGCGACAAATAGGAAAGAAGATTTGGAAGAATACAAAAGGGCCAAAAGAAAATTCAAGAACATGTGTAGTGAAAAGAGAGAAATATATAAAGAAGAAGATGATGTAAATTTAAATAAATTAGAGATCATGGACACCACACAAACATGGAAAAAACTGAAACATTTTAAAAAGGGTGAGGAAAACTCCACTCCACTAGCTCCTGGTACAGACACTTTAACAACTTACGGAATAACTGCAACTATGATAGAGATGAACAATTTGACCAGGACATAGACTTCCATATAAGTGAGGTTGAAGCCAGAGGAGAATCATCTGATGACTTGTTGGATGCAGAAATAACAACATATGAAATACAAGCAGCTGTAAATAGATTAGCAAATAAAAAAGCTCCTGGAATACGAAGGTCAATCAATGTCATAATTCCTCTCCTAGTCATCCTGTTTAATAACCTATTGGTTACTGGTATTTTTCCACTAAAATGGTGACAAGGAATTATATATCCTTCAATTAATAATGGTACTAGATCAGATCCTAAGAATTATAGGGGAATATCACTACCAGACACAATTGGTAAACTTTATACAAGTATTATAAATGAACGCCTAACAAAATGGTGCACCATAAGCGAAAAGTTTATCGAAAATCAAGCGGGTTACAGACGCGGTTATCGAACTATAGATCAAATTTTTGATCTCCAGGCATTAATACAGAAATATCTGAGTAAACCTGGGGGGGGGGGAGAAACTGTGTTGTATTTTTGTCGACTTTTCTACAACCTTTGACTGTATACAACATAAAATATTGTATTACGTCCTAATCAAAAATGGTATAAAAGTAAACTACTAAATTTAGTCAAAGTTATGTACTAACAATTATCTTCGTGCGTTCAATTAGACCAATTTAGTACTACGGGTATGTTTGAATGTACAGTAGGGACCCGTCAGGGGCGCATGTTAAGTCCCCTCCTATTTACCCTTTTCCTAAGTGAGCTATAACTGCTGCAGGAGTCTTTGTTGACCTAAGTCTTTGTGATAATATTTGTTCACTTTTATACGCCGATGACATTTCTGGTATTTCAGATACGATATTTGGTCTACAAAAACAAATTGATTGTATTGCTACATTCTGTTTAAGTATAGTATGAAACTCAATCCCTCCAACACTAAAGTAAGTGTCTTCGGAAGAAGAGACAACCTTCGAAAAAGTGAAGTTTGGAAGTACAATGGGGAAATACTAGAAACTGTTTCACACTATAAGTATCTGGGTTTAATGTGTACGCCTACTTTATCAAGGTTTCCCGCAATCGAAACACTCAGCAAGCCAGAAAAATCTCAAATTAATTGTTAGCATTTGTACACAAGTTCAAAGTTAATATTACCACGGGTTTTTTTATTTATTTGATAAAGTAGTGCTTCCTTTTTTAAGCTATGGTTCTGAAATTTGGGGAAAAAAACCTATGTCGCTAATAGAAACTGTTTACACTAAATATTGTAAATCTGTAATGAAACTTAAAACATCAACATGTAATAATTATGTATATGGTGAAACCGGGCGTAGCCCATTATATATAACGTTTTTTGTAAATGTTATTAAGTACTGGCAATCAATATTAACTATGCATAATAACATATATCCGAAGTTTTGTTACTCAATGTTATATTCCTTAGATGTTTGGCAGCAACAAGGGGTCGGAAATATTAAAATATTAATAAATATATTTAAACAAAGAGTACATGATAACTATATTGTAAATCTGTAATGAAACTTAAAACATCAACATGTAATTATTATGTATATGGTGAAACCGGGTGTAGCCCATTATATATAACGTTTTTTGTAAATGTTATTAAGTACTGGCAATCAATATTAACTATGCATAATAACATATATCCGAAGTTTTGTTACTCAATGTTATATTCCTTAGATGTTTGGCAGCAACAAGGGGTCGGAAATATTAAAATATTAATAAATATATTTAAACAAAGAGTACATGATAACTATGTACACACCTGGTCATCTGAAATTAATTCCACTACAAACGGTGTATATAAAAATCAGTTCATATTTGAATCATATTTAAATGAAAACATAACAAACGAATATAAATCGGCACTACTACGTTTTCGGTGTGGCAATCACAAGCTTGAAATAGAAAATGGTCGATGGCAAAATATACAAAGAATAAATAGAATTTGTAAATACTGCTCATCAGTAGGCATTGAGGTAGTTGAAAATGAGGCCCATTTTATTGTTAAATGTCCTTTATACTCAAATCTACGGACAAAACTTTTACCAGAAATTTGCAACAACCGAAAATTATATTATATTATATTATATTATATTATATTATATTATATTATATTATATTATATTATATTATATTATATTATATTATATTATATTATATTATATTATATTATATTATATTATATTATATTATATTATATTATATTATATATTATATTTTATATTATATTTTATATTATATTTTATATTATATTATATTATATTATATTATATTATATTATATTATATTATATTATATTATATTATATTATATTATATTATATTATATTATATTATATTATATTATATTATTACGTGTACTTTGGGTCGGGGGCTTTTGATACAGAATAAATTATTATATTATTATATATTGCCTTGAATAGAAATGCGTTAATGGTTTAGTAGTTCTTAAAATCAAGTTTTACATATTACATGTTTAGCCTCTCGTTAAATATTTATAAAACGTTAAACAACAACATTATATGACTCTAATATTTATACTGACTGAGATATGGCCTTTTTAATCGGTGTTACTATTCACATGTTTCAAAACTACTATTGCATGACTCGATTTTGGTGTTCTGCTTTTATTCCTTCTAATTTGAAGAGAATATTTTTCACATTTGGGGATTTGAAAGAACTTTTTATGAAGATTAAAAATCCGCTCTCAGATTTGCCGAACAAGTACTGTCGATTATATATGGCGTGCATTAAGGGTAAAAAAATCATATATATTCCACACAAGTCTAATATAAACAATTGTGAGGGAGCTACCCTAGAACCACTGGTTCATCATATTAGTGAATCAAATCATGCATCATAACTTTAATGTGTAAATATTACTGTGTTTTTCAGTAGATCCATGCGATGGCGTGGTGTGTGCAAATGGTGGACAATGTGTAGGTGAAGGTGTTTGTAATTGTACCTTTGGTTTTGGTGGACCAATGTGCACCAGTAAGTAGTGTTGTGATTTTTGTCTTTATAATAAACACTTTACTTACGCGCATGTGTATAATAAACCAGTGATTGTTGTCCCATGTAACTGTGTTGATTTCTTTCCTTTACCTACTGGTGAATCACATGATCAGATGTGGTGATCAACAAGAATTTGAGATCTCAGATATTTTCCATAGCGTAATGATTTCTGAAATGGAGAATATATCACATATCTAAATAGGTGTTTATTAATGATATTACCAATACTATAATTATTTTACAGTGAGAGTATGTAACGTGACACAGTGTAGTGATAGAGGAGGGCGTTGTTCCACATCAAGATGTTTGACCGATGGTGAGATACCTAGTCTTCTATCAGCTATATTTATTATCCAGTTATTATCCACTCAGATAACTATGATCTTGAAATTTACTGATAAAATAAAAATTCCTTAATATAATCTGTGGACTAATCTACAAATTAACTGGACATATTCCGTAGATTGTTTTGTAAAATTTCACATAATCATTTTTTGAAATGGCTAAATAGTTAAAGAAGTATATCGTTAACCTGTAACATGGGTGTATTTTTCAGGTAACGATTGTGGAAGTAAACAATGCAATGCAACAAACGACGAAGTTTGTATTGACGATAATTGTGTAGTCAGAAGTAAATATAACATGTTACCTGTCTATTTATTATTGATAATTGTGTAGTCAGAAGTAAATATAACATGTTACCTGTCTGCTGATTAATGTATATACAAACAGTAGACCATTACCCTCTACTTTATAAACAGACGAAATTTAAACTCTAGTTCAAATGATCACCATTTGCATAACAATTAGTGGAAACAGTCTGAAAACAGGGGTGGCCATCTTTAATATGTTTCAACACAATCCATGAACTCAAATGGTTAACCAACATGTCACAATACGTTAATATGGCGTTCTATTTATTAGCTCTATTTTTTTATATTTCAGGTGAAAATTGTGGTAACATAAACGAAAATTCATTTTTCTGTTTTCCTCGGGGTATGTTGTTTATTTTACTTACTTACAATATCTAGTTGAGCTACAATCATATATTACTAGAACTGGTTATACATACAGAAATATTAGTACAACCATAAAGCTGCACAACTTTGTTTCACAGTAAATGATGAAAAGATAAAAGGTTTGCCGAGACAAACTGATTTCAACACTGGTTTAATAACATTTTAAAGTACTTTTCGTTCGTCTTGGGACTGTTCATAAATAATGTAATAGAAAACATGTGCACACGTGCTCCCCCAAATACTTGGCATACAATTCCCAGGTTTCCATCCCCGTGCAGGCTTGCCTGGCTCCACCGACGGCATTCATGAGGGCTTCGGTTTTCTTCGTCTGCCACGAGTGGGGTCCTGTGTTGTTGGTTAATCTCTTCTTCTCTCTTACCCACTCGGGCGTGTCTTGTTTGTTGGCATAATGATGGGCGACGACAATGGCTCGCTGAAAACAGAGTTCGTCGGCATTCTTAATGGTGACCAAACATTGCTTTCTCTTTAAATATTCGTCAAAATTAGCGCAGTGTCTCTTCTTCATGTTTGTTCCACCGCTACCTCGACCATCGGGAGGGGACACGTGACAAATACTCATGGACATGCGTTGATCTAATCTAAATTCTTCATTACTCTGTAATACGGCAGCCACTTTCTGTAACAGGTCTTGGGCCTTTAACAAACGATGTTCACGGAAAGGTAACTAGATCGGTGTTTTGAGTCCTGGGTGACTGATGGCGATTCTAACATAGTCACTTTCTCTGGCGTCCAAGGTTCGGCGAATTTCCTCGATGATGGCCTCAAAAGTGTCGTGTAGTTGTTGTGGTACATCGTTGGCTGGAACGTGGGACCAATCTTCCAGAAAATCTATCTCCACACACAGTGATTTGGTTCTAAACAATCGGCTGTATCGTCTATCCACGGGTCGTAATGTAAAACTCATCTTTCTTCGCTCGCTGATCGCTTAAAAATGACCGAAGCTGTGGCCTCCCGGTCTTTTATCCCTGTATTTTGTGACGTCATATCCATGCCATTACACATAGATTGTGCAATACTTAACGTCAGAAGAAATGTTACATGCGGTTGTGCAATACTGGATTTTCCATACGTCTATTTTTAGCATCAAACGTACACACATGCGCTGTATAACGTTACATCGCGTCTATATTTAGCCTCCAACGTACGCATAACGTTGCATCACGTCTATATTTAGCCCACAACGTTCAACATACGATGCATAACGTTATGCTCAGTACTGTGACGTCACTCCATGAATGGACTCGTCCGTGACGTCATACCACTCAAATGGACTCGTCCTTACGATCATAAAACGACACAACACCCTTCTCTCTATCAGTATGAGAATGGATGCTCCGGTCGTACGCATCGAAGACAACCGCAGCACGGATACTCTCATGTATCTCAGGGGTCATACGCTTGCCGTGATTACCCCTGACGATATCTTTGTCTTACCTGACGAGGTATTAAAAACACCTCCCAGGAAAAGACCTCCTCCTGAATTAGTGGAGGCCATTAGACGCAACCGACATAAAGTGCGTCGTACCCTCACATTCTAGTGCTTGCATTCGAGTGTGGACCAACGGCCCTTTTCAAGGCCAACTTAATCAATGTAAAAGAGGTGTTTCCCCTTTCTTCTTCTTCTTCTTCTTCTTCTTCTCTCTCTCCCTCTCTCTCTCTCTCTCTCTTTTCCCGCGCGCGCGCCCCTCTTCGTACGTGCAATCCCACGTGCAAGGTCACGCACGTGCAAGGTCACGCACGTGCAAGGCCACGCACGTGTCAGGGGGTCACACACGTGCTAAAGGTCATCCAGTGCAAGGTCACGTGCACGCGCATGCACGCACATACATAACAATGAACTTACTTAAAAGTAATAAATACATACAAATACATACCCTATAAAAGGCTGCTTATTTTTATATGACTACCATACATGTACCAACACCGTAATACAAGACTGAAATTAAAATATGAATAGATTAAACTAAGTATGATATTCTAAAAATGCAAATATAATTATAGGAATACTATAGAAATATACTAATGACCTTATTATTTCTTATATAAAATATATACTAATTATATGACCACATTAAATAGATAAAATATTAAAGTCGGTCAAATAAATATAAAACTTACCAAGTGATATTATTAATATCTGCTTTAATCCAATGCCATTCCATTACGCCTGTTCTTTTCTGGTATTCTAGTCTATCAGAAATAACAAAGAATAGGTTGCAGTCAACCCAAAAAAAACTTTTGAGATTTGTTCTAAATTTAAGTAATCGTTCCCATGTTGGATGTGATGAATTCCTCGAAGGCTACCGGTCCACTTAAGGGTAAACCAAATAAAATTAAACCATTATTTTCGTATAGTAAATGGTCTGGCCCCTAAGTACTTGACAGACAAATTAATGTTCACGAAAGATGTTCACAAACACTTTACTAGATCTAGTCAGTTGTCAATACAGGTAACTAATGTTGAATCTCAGGGTAAAAAAACGTTTCATTATACTGGTCTGGGGCTTTGGAAGAGTCTTCCTTTTAATATCAAATGTATAGACCAAATAGTAAAATATAAAAAAAAACAGTAAGAACTTTTTTATTCGAAAACTTGGTTAAAAGCAATTCTTCCGATTTTGTATACTTTTTAAACTTATTATTATATTATAACCGCTTCCGAAAAATACCGTGTTCATGTCTTTCAGCGTATGTGTATAAATGTGCCTGCCACTTGTCATGTGGTCATGATATTTCCCAGGACCATCATGGAAATAAGCTTAACACATAATGTGTGTTTTTGATGGCATACTTGATTCGTCATGACCAGGTGTGACAATCCCAGTGTGTAGTGTAATAAATGAGATTATTTATTTATTTATTTATTAAGTTTACATGCATATTGATGTTGTTTTTATCTGTTTATGATGTATCAATAAAAATCTTATCTTATCTTATCTTATGTGCTCCTTCTTGTAACAAAGTTAAGATGGAAGTGAGTTTTGAAATAGAAGCTGAGGTGTGATTAGTTTAGTGAGTTAAAAGTGAATTGAGTTTAGATTTGTTATTGAAAAGAGACCAGCTTAAAGATGTACTATTAAAGGGGCAATACAACAAACACCAAATATACTATAAATAACAATTGCATTAAAGGGACAATAATACAACAAATACTCAACATACAATAAAAATATACACTACCACAATTGTTTTAAAGAAGTTGGGGGTTATGAGTAGCGACAAAAGTAATGATATTATCCCAACTGTCTTTTGCTTTAGTAGCCCTCAGTGTTTGGATATCAATTGTCAAAGCTTTATTTATCCCAACTTCTATTACCTCGAGTGGGTAATACTGTTTTAATAAATTTCTTTTTAGCTTACCTAATCTGACAACCCGGAGGTCTCCAGCTTTCACAATGGTGCATATTTCTCTGGCTAGAGGAAAGGGTGTATTATTTTTAGTATGGCCTGGGTGACATGATTTATACGAAAAAAAAAATTTTATCTTTAGAATACATATCAGTTATACGATCAAGTGAATGATGATATACACTGATTATGTAATATCTATGTAGCAACCCATAGCTATATTCATGTTTTGGGTAGGTGAGAGAAACTATAAATAAATCAGACACCTATTGTAATAGCGTCCAGCAATCCAAAAGTTCAATTGTTTCAGGTGTACAATGTGGGGAAGGATTCTGTTCTGTTCGTGGTAGTAGAGTATGTGTAAACAACGCGTGCAGGTGTAAGTATAATATAGATATATTTTATTCAAAGCGTCTGTTTCTTTAATTAATGCTGTTCTACTTGATCATTTGTATTTCTGGTAGTGAATGTGTAGCACCGTGTGCCTTTCTGTCAGACATGGAGAGCAGGCCTCCTAAAAACCGATCGCCACATCTTACGTATGACCAATGTATCTCCTCTTACTACATGATTTATTTAGCCTCGTGATCGTCCAGAATTTTCACTTGTCGTTTTGGCTCTCCTTCACGTTGTGTATTACTTCGTACTGTTTTCTTAAGACGTTTTTCTTACCAGGAATAACAATGCAACAGTTCGTTTTTACATTTTATATATATCAAGCTGGATACATACATGTAGATACAAGCATAGTATAGATTACAATACTGAAGTCATTCTCAAACACTAGCCAGCGAAACTCTCTGGGAGAGTCTGCTGATAGGAAATTGTCACATCTTTCCCCTTCTGTAATCAAGCTGCTGTCTGGCGATTGCTCGCAAATATCATAGTTTTGTAGCTTGGGGTTTGGACCTTCAATTATTTAATTGATCAAATATTATGTAAATAATTAGAGAGATTGGTTAATCGAGTCAAATGACGTCGAAACGCACCCTTATATGGTAATGGAAATTTACTGAAGAAACTTCCCATGAGATATCTGTTATCAACCAAAAATTGAATGTTTACCACATTGTAACTCCTTTTTATTTGTCCCCCTGTCAATTATATTTTTAGTGATATTTAGTACATACTAGATATATTTGAATCAATTAACTTGCCAAAGATATTAATTAATGATATATAATGCCATCTTATTTCTCTATTCCTTGTATTTAAATTGACAACAATGTCGCATTGACGGCTACAAATTTATTTTAATGTGTTAACAACACGTGCAAGAGTAGGTATAATGTAAATATAATTATTGCTGTTCTACTTGGTCATTTGAATATACCTAATGCCTTAACAAGAGGGCACCTGTAAACAATATCCTATGTTGGGAGATTTTTTTAGATTTTATCAATCAGATCGTATTACTCTTTTATCTTATGAAAGATAATCTTAAACACAATTCTATATAGTAAATTATATTTATTATAGTTATAGGTGACTGTAATGTGGAGAATGATGGCACCGATTGCGATATAATTGGTTTTAATTTTACTTGTTCAGATGGTTTTTGTTTTGGTAAATATGATTTAAATACTAGACAATCATTTATACAAAACCAATGCATTTATTAATAAATACTGTTGCTAGAAATCTAACTCAGTTTTATTGCCTTGTTATGAGTACAGCTGTCGGGTACATGATCATAATGCACCTGATAGCAAGGTTGGTCTCCGGTTAAACAAGTGTTGAAAGAATTCAGAACCGGTTTCAAATATTAATTCAGATATTATATGTATGTTCAGACTAACACTGTAAGATCAATAATAAACATTAAATAACATTATTTAAGAACAACGCGTTGTAATCAGAGTATTGATCAATATTTGATCTGAATTATTTTCACCTGATCTATATTCAGATTTAAAATATATATGTGACGTCACCCTTTGATGTTGGCGTAGCATTATTTGAAATAATTGTATGGGCACCTTGCCAAGAGTACTTTATTCATACCAGTGTGACGTATTTCACTGTAAAAGCCCGCGCGGAGTGTCAGTATTTTAAGATCTTTAATGGTCTCGAGCTTACGAGATTGTTATTATATTACTTAATGTCTCGCTCTCGACCATTAAACAATACAGACGGGGATCAGGTGGCCGAGTGGTACATTAGCTGTCCAATCTCCAACTTGTAATAAACATCTGGTTGTAATAAAGCGTACAGTGTTAGTCCTAAATGGGTCTGAAGGGACGACTCCCACCCCCCGCCCCATCAAATGAACTTCACATACGTGTTGATAGATAGTTAGATATTTTTGTGTGTAATAATGTATTATTTATTGTTATAGAACCATGTAGTGATTGTTGATAGATAGTTAGATATTGTCGTATGCAATAATATATTACTAATTGTTATAGCACCATGTTTTGAAGACAGTGATTGTCGTGGTTTGCCATGTATCGATGGATCCTGTACTGGTAAATAATCAGTATTCTATTTATAATCTCCTATCAATATCACCTGATTTGTATATACAGGCACCCATCGTCATGACGATGAGAATTAAGCTTGGACAAAATGACATAATACCATGTCTTGTTGTTTGTGAGGTAACTCGTACATAAACTCTGGTCAACTCTGGGATTAATCGGCCATCTTCCCTAGATAGCGTCGTCAATCACCCATTTAAATCCAGTAAAATAATTGATTTACTTGTTTAACTTTATGTTGTAAAACAAATCCTATTTTCTGGCTTGTTTATTGATAATATATCTACCGTGTTTTGTATTTTGCAGAACCCAAATGTGGCGAACCAGTTTGTTTTCAGTAAACTAGTTGGTGTTATGCTATATCCACTGTACAGTGAACAGCTTTTATTAGATTCAATCAAAAAAATTGTGATATTTAACTACGGATATAAGATATAATATAATAAACTATAAACTATATTTAACCACTTCTTTAAAATAAATGAATTCCATTTAGTTTTTTCAATATAAATTATAATTCTAAGGCAACAATATATTCATCTAAACCAATAACTACAATGTATTCATATGCATCCTTCATAAAAACCAGACACACCAAGATTTCAAATTGAAAAATAAATAGTTTGTTCTTTCTTTGTTGTTTATTTGTTAATCTGATGTTGCTGTATTGTCAGTCATTCGTGTTATCATCCGTAGTTTGTTAACTCTAACTCTGCGAAAAAGCAGCTGGGGCAAACTTTCACCCATAGTTCCTGCTGAATAGTGAAGTTAGGTTTATTAAGCCCCATTTTTTACGATTTTATCTTTAAAACATCCCGGGAAGAAGTGAAACGATTTGCCACAATCCACCCAAACCTACCCTTCAACATACATAAAGATGGCGTTACTCCTTCTTGAGTCACGGGATGTAATGATTTACACATATCACATTACTATTGTATTTCGTATTCAATTTCAACATTCTTCCATTTTAATCAATTTACATGATATTATCTTGCTGTAAAAATAGGGGATTTCTGGAGGGTGAGAATAAGCGGGCATTTCAGGGAATCTGGATTCAACAATTTCTCCGGTGTGCTGATCTCGATGGCGTGGATGCGTCACTCGTATTTGGGGCCAATGCATCAGTCAGGAGCAAACAAAATCGACGCCCCTGGTTAAGTCCTTTTATAATATAACAATAATTTTATTCGTACTCAGGTACAGTTAAATTATAAATACATACATAAATTACAAAAGATATAATACGATATTATACAATCAGGATATTGTAAAGATTCAGTCAGTATAGGTGGTGAATTATTTCACGTATATGTTCACGGATTATATCTTTGTTGTTTGATTCTAATAAATATATCATATCTTTCACAGTTGCTGGTTTTAAAAGATTCACAATATCATTATCAATATTAGAACAAAATAAGTGTTTGCAAATTAAAAAGTTAAATCTCAAAATATTGAATACAAAACAAATATAATTTATATTATTACAAATATTAGAATCACTTTCATAAAAAAGCATGTTTACTACAAGTCCTGGTGCATATGTTCTTGTTGTTAACTGATGCTTTAAAGAATTTCACAAATCTGGAGTGCAGCTGATTTTCAACAGGGTGATCTTGACATAAAAGAGTTAGTATTTATTATGAGTGCGATAAGGCAGATTAAGTAGTCGACGAATTCATTTACGCCAGGTACAGTTACAGTTATTAATAGACTAGGGTTAGGGATTAGGGGAGTAAATTAGTTAAAACTAAAACAAGAGAGCACTGGCCGAGGTTTTGATGCTGCCAGGAAACAAACACGCCTGTTTAGGGTCTTGGGGTTATTTTTAGGTCAGGTAATATTGTTTTTAATAGTTCTTACAATTGTTAAAGGGGCTAGTCTGTAGTTGAGGCTCTTTTGGTGATGAAAGGATCTGAATTCTTAGAGAACGTGAAGCGGTTGGGACTGTAAATGCGGGTTTCTTATTAATTTTCGAGCGGTTGTCCAATAGTCGGGTTTTACTCGGTGGCGCTGCCTTGGGCTTCTGATTCACACGGCTGGTTCTTTTTAAGGGGAAGAAACTCTGGTAGGGGGCGCTCTATTCTTCTGGCAGACGTCGCTGCGATGGGTTTCACAGACAACCCGGTAGGAGGCGCAGCGGCAGGCTTTACAGAGAGACTCGTAGTTGAGGGCGCGGTGTTCGGTTTCACGGAGAATACGGTAGGGGGCGTAACCGGCTTGTTCTGTGGAGACTTTCTGGCGCCTGGTTGGCGTTTAGGCTTCGGAGATGGCTCTAACGGAGACTGTGTCATCGGAATAGGAGGTGTCCCACAATACACTACCATATAAAGGCATACAATGAGTTTTAAAAAGCTGATATTTTGTGTCTGCAAACTTAAATTGATTAAAAGTAACATTGAATTTAGAAATAAAACTATCTACTACCTTCTGGATTGCATGTTTGTTACTATCACAAAGTAGAGAGTTGAAAAATAAAACGGGAGAAAAACGCTAACACCGATGAGAAAAATGTACCCTAGTTAGGGAAGGCCCTAAAGGCAGACAAAAGGGTCCCACGTCTGACAGAGGGGTCCCTCTTGCCAAGGGAAAGGGCCCTCGAGTCTGAGTCAATCGTTTTCTATACACTGTTACTGTCGAATCATCTACCGAATGAGAATACAGTCATTGCATTGGCATGAAACTTATCAATAAAGACCCCCCCCCCCTCTCGCGAAAGAGATGAAATGAAATGAAATGGGGTTTAACGTCCTACTCTTTTGCACCTAACCTGGGCTAATGGAAGACGGACCTTAAATCTTAAAACGCCCCTGAGTAGTGACACAAGGGATTGTCTTGATGGAGTAACGATGTTGTTGTCGTCAGCATCAGCAAGGGCGCCCACATAGACATGTCCAATACGACAACCCAGTTTACTGTCACACAATCTTTTTAATAACTTGTCTAATTATACAGTGAACAATATCGGGGAGAGAACTCCGCCTTGTTTTACTCCATTTGACACATTAAATGGCTCCGATGTACAATTTGACCATTATACTCCAACTTTTTGCGTGACATTATTGAATTCATAGGAACAATGAGTGGTTGAGTGATCAGCCTTGAAACCAAATTGTAAGTCAGACGATTTCAGCACATCGTTGTTCTTATTTAATATAACCCAGTCTAACAGTTCACCAGTGATGCTACTCAGGGCAATACCTCTGCAATTTTCACTTGAGAAACATAGGTGAAATTCGTCATTTTCTGACAAATGAATCCGCAGCAATTTTAATCAGATCTTTGGTAATGTCACGATTAGATTACTGCAACAGCTTACTAACTGGTGTGTCATTGGAGCAGTTATCCAAATTACAAAAATTACAGAACAGAGCAGCCAGAATTGTGACCAGAACTAAACCGCGAGAACACATTACTCCAGTATTGAAATCGTTGCATTGGCTACAACTTCGTGAAAGGATTGATTATAAAATTCTGTCGCTCACCTACCAATCAGTCCACAAAACCTCTCCAGATTACATTCAAGATCTCACAGTACAATATGTGCCGAACAGAATGCTAAGATCTTCAAAGCAATCACGTTTATATAAACCTGACATCAATTTAAAAACATTTGGTGCGCGATCGTTTGGTTATACATCAGCTGCTTTGTGGAATGAACTACCCAAAGATATCATAAGTTCCTCATCACTAGATATATTCAAATCAAGAATAAAAACTTACTTATTTAGACGCTATATATAACTCGTAGTGAGATAACTTTTTAATGCGCTTCGAGCATACTGAGGTGTGGTGTTACAGCGCTATATAAATATTATTATTATTATTATAATTCTCAGAATTGTTTAAAGATTTCTTTCTGTTTTTCGGAATACAGATTACAGTGGATAACGCAAAATTTTGTGGATTAAATCCATGACGTAGCATAGCTGACAAAACGGGTGACAAGTGACAATAATATAAATGGTGAGCATGAATTACATGATCAGAAATTTGACCGATATTACCATCGTTTTTTTTTCAGTGCTTTAACTTTTTGACAGCTTTTAAAATATCTGAAACGGAGATTTCATAGTGACAAGCCAGGAGTGGCGCTGATGTCGTCAGTCGAAATCCCCAAATAAATAGATGACACATATTAATTAATCGCACATTTATTTTTTTAAAAGTATCGAGAATCAAGGTTATCTTTTCCCAAAGCATCGACCAATGAAATTTCTTAGCCCCGCTTAGCTTTAGCTCGAAATGTTAATCAATGACTAAGTCAAGACATTCATCTGATGAACATCTACATCAAGTTTAAACATTCTACCTCGAATAAAAGCAGAGTTGTTATGTTCCAATGTCTTAATTGACCAATCAAATAGTTTATCGCTACTTAACCTAAGCAGGAAATCGTCGTCATCGAACTTAGTCAAAGTAATGATGTAATGAATGTCTATGTTTAATATAACTATTATAACAAGAACGACCAGCCTTCTATCTACATAATGCATGACAAACAAGAACTTAATAAAGATGAGAGATGAGTAGCCAAACCATTCCACTATCCAAAAAACTCTTGATCTGTAAAGAGGTTACAATAATTGTGAACAGCAATATACAATTAGAATACAATAATAAGTTGATGTGTATATCAATCTATTCATTCATTGTCGATCGTTTTCAGTGTCCTTGACATCCAGTTCATGGTTTTGTCAAACTTTAAATCAAAACAACATTTAAAACGATCACACGTCCAGAAAAAATAATCAACGTATGCTTCTAAGGCTTCTCTCCATTGGCTAATCTTCTGTTGATGTCATCCACGACGTCGGGTAATTCCACGATACTATCAATAACATAGTGAGCCCCGGAATCAACCAGTAATTTACGACTATACGCCAGACGTGTTTCGATTTCTTCTGGCGTCAGTTTTTGTGCATGTTCTAAACTGTCAACATTCATATAATTTGAATATCTGGCCACTCCCACTCCCCAACAACCGGCCTCTATGGCTTCACCCACGCCTGATACAGTGTCGTCAACTTTAACCACTGATTGAATTGGATGAACGTTCAATAAGTCCATGTTACGGTATACCATATAGGGTTTAGGTCGAGCTCCATGAACGACTTCGTCTCCAGCGACATTTGCATCCGGTTCGAAGCCTTGCTTTTTGGCCTCCTCCAACAAAAGATCCACCATTGATCGCAAGAAACCTGTCGTCATGCCGATTTTACAATTATACCCTTTGCGTAATTTATGTACGGCTTCCGCGGCCCCTGGGATCAGTGCTCCGTATTGTTTTATACACGCTAATTGCATCGGAACGAAATCCTCAAACATCCTATCCACGTCCGCTTTTTCTGGGTATTTCCCGTAGACGTCCAACCATCTCTGTCTAACAGAATCAACCTCCGTTAACGCCTTAATATGGAGATCTTTCCGTAGCCCCATGGGACCTCTTGCTTCCAACATGCTTATTGGCACTTTGTGTTTCTTAAAAACATCACAGAAAACGACAGCCGGGGCGAGGACATATTTATCAGCTGTGGTTCCACTCCAATCTAATATACAAGCCTGGACTTTACCCAGATAGCTGCGTTGGGTTCGAAGTTGTTTTAGTGCAACAGCCATGTTAACGGACGATCAATACAAATTTTATATGTGTGTCTGTGATATCTGAAAAGACAAGAAAAAAACAAATTAAATGAACATCGTATCTGAGCAGTTATTCTCATCCCGTGGAGCATGCAGGGCTAGGGTCAGGGCATGAAATTTATGTGTAAGAGGTAAATCAGCCTATTGGCAATTGGGGTTTTTCTTGGGGCATCAAGTGTTATATCAAGCCTACATGTATAATAATCTCTCTGGACCAATGGATGCCCGAGTAGTCTCGATTGTTGAGTACTGCTGATATGATAATAAACGATCTATTGTACAACTTCAAACAGTGATAACTTGGCTCAGTATGAAGTAATTTGAGTGAAATGTTTTCAATATATTCATGTTTCATTACGTATATTTGAACTATTGTAGCAGGAACAGTCAACTCTTGGAATGGAGGTCAATGTCCTTCTTCTCTACACTAATGAAGACAGACAGACACTGCAGCTTGAAAAGTCAAACCAGGGTTTTATTGAGTAGTTGAGAGAGAAAAATAAACATTAGTTTTGTTCCTATTGTTGTGGAGTCCATCTTGATCACATAGGGAGTATCAGGTGTCCAGTATTTGATTAGGAGATCAAATTAAAAGTAGGTTGCCAGGCAGCGAAACGTCATCCACAGTAGCTAAACAATCTATAGGTAATTGGGGGCCTTTACAAGACAGTTCCATACAGATCAGATTATAATTTTTGGCTTTCAAGGTTCACAAGGTTCTACTTGTAGGTGTGAGCGTCCACAAAGTGCAACAAATTGAAACCAGGACCATAAGTCTAGGTGTAATAAGCGGAAATAGCTGAAATTCAAAAGGATTCTTCTCTTTACTAATTTAAATGACGAATGTTAATTTCATGTTAGAGCTTTTTCAAGGTGCAACAGGTCCATAACTCTAGAAGTAATTGGCGGAAATTGTTGAAATTCAATACGTTTCTTCGTTTCACTAATATAAATAATGCATAAATTTCACAAAGATCAATTCCATATCGATTGGATGATAAATGTGACTCCCACTGAGATAAAGAGCTGGCCTTTCTGGCTATAAAAGTTCCAAAAATGATAACGCAAACGAATATATTGAATATTTCATTCAAATTTCTTTATTCTTAGCGAAGCTATCGTATCACTGTTTGAAGTTTTGATAAGACGTGGCATAGTCAGTTTATTATCGTAAGCTCGATTCACCATTTCTTAATTAAATCATTAATTCATCATCCGGTGGTCTAGAGAGCTGATTATAAGCTTTTTATGGGAATAAATGTCTAATTAAAAAGACTTGCAATAGTTCTTTATGGGGGTTAGGTGGGGTGGGGGCTATAACATAAG
Source organism: Patella ulyssiponensis (assembly GCA_963678685.1). Classification (NCBI taxonomy): domain Eukaryota; kingdom Metazoa; phylum Mollusca; class Gastropoda; family Patellidae; genus Patella; species Patella ulyssiponensis. The sequence goes on along the minus strand of OY783232.1, from coordinate 135,728 downwards.
AGTATGCCGTAGAGCAAAATTTCCCTTACAGCACAAGTCAACTATACACCAATCTTCATTAGCCCAGTCGGTGCAGAAAAGTATATTTACTAAGAATGTGAAGTACACTGATATACATGTATGACTTCAACAGTCACATGTCACATGTATGACTTGTTAGTCATGATCACATGTATGATCTCTCTACTGTATTTACTTACTATGATCTGACCCTAGCTTCACTAGTGTAAACTACACCCAGGGGCGTAGCCGTGAAACATATATTGGGGGGGGGGGGTCCGCAATGGTGGGGGGGGGGGTACCCCCATAAATTTTGTTTAAAGTCTCAGTCTTCTGTAAACATTGTTTGGCCTATTTTACGGGGTTAAACTAAAACATCACACCAATACAACGTTTATCATGTTTACAGACAGCGGTACTGGTCTTCCCCGAGAGACGAAGAAGCGTGGCTTACCCCCACCTAAGAAAATTTTGGAATCTTTTCCTGCTATTTCAGCCCATGAACAAAGCAATTTCAAAGTGGTCTGACTCGAATTCCAATCAATCGATTACACCCATGAAGACGGGACCGTTGGGAGAAAATTTTGAGAATTTAACTGCCACAAACGCGTTTTCCTGCTATTCCAGTCTGTAACCTGTGAATACAGCAACTTCAATTTGGTTAAATATAGCCTACCTGGCTGCCCAGAATTCCAAACAACCAATCAATCGTCGCGGGCTATGGGAGCCTCACCCTCCCGGAGAAATTTCTTTTGAAAATTTAACCACCGCAAATGCGTTTTCTGCTATTCTAGCCTGTGTGAGCAACTCCAAAAGTATCCAATGGTTTTGTAACCGAAATCCCACTCTGAATTCCAACCATCCAATCACACTGTTGCAGTTGCATTCACAAGTAATAATCGATGCCCGAAAAATGTCGCACAAAGTAGAGTGGCCCCAGACAAAATGTTTTAATCAATAGTCAACTCAGTACAAATTCGTGGTATTCAATTAAAAGAAAAGTGAAATTAGTGTTTTATTAGGAAGTTAGGGAAGCAAAACTAGAAATGCCCGAAGCAGGTTTAGGGGCTGCGGCCAGTTTGTTTTCTTCGCAGGGCGAAAAAGCGGAGCTGACCTTGTATGGACCCCCCAAGAAAATTTTGGAATATTTGATGACCGCAAACGCGTTTTACTGTTATTCCAGTCCTAAAATTAGTGTTTTATTTATTTTGCCCCCCCAATTTTTTTTTATTTTTTTTTTTTTGGGGGGGGGGGGGTCCAAGTATATTCAGACCCCCCCCCCCCCCCCCCGGAAAACAATTTAGGGAGGGAGGAGGGTGGCCAAATGGTTAACTGTCGTGGTTTTGATTCCACACTTGTAGGTGACAAAGAGTGGGGTTGCCTGTCTAACCTTGTGGGGTTTCTCCGGGTCCTCCGGTTTCCCCAATCCTCCCACTGCTAAAAACCCTTACGCGCAAGATAATTAATGAAATAAAATTGAACTATATGTTAGTCCCGAAATGACCTATCTCTCTGTCTCATATTTTAGGGAGAATTCATTATATTTTCTGTTCTGTAGTAAGTTTCCTCCAATCCTCGATCTATTCAATTTCTATTTTATTGATTAATTGATTTTATGTTTTATATATGGCATATATATATCATTTATATGTTTAAAAATTGTCTTAATAAATTTAATGGGTCAGTTTAAAGTAGTTACATGTAAGTCTCCAAATTCAATATCATCCAAAATCTTCAACTTTGAAAACATGAATTATTTATCAATTTAAATCAACATTGATGCTGTGACCTTACTGGAAATAGATGGGTTGCTGATATCCAATATTTGAGACAAAATAAACTTTTTACCATGGGTACACGAATGGTGTACCATAATGCGTTTCAGTCCTAGTTCTTGCAAGAGACTCGGGGTACCAAATCTAAACGGCGTGTGTAGACTGGAATAACCAAACTCTAGAAATTTGCTCTCGATTGAGACTGCTGGCTTATTTCGCCGAAATTAAAGTAAAAACGGAAACCATTGAATGTAAATCTGTTTATATACATTCATATTACAGTATAATATGCGTTTTGCGACCCACTTCTGTCAATTTCTAGGTCCCAAATGTTAGCGGTTTAGCTCCTTTTAAGAGCAGCTGTTTCAATTTGATTTCCGTGCTATTTATGTTTAGGTCTAACACATCCATACATAATTACACAATTACATGTAGCTCTAACTCAATATTATCCATAATGCAATGAACCTTAGACTCAGCCTAAATCGTGTAGAGCTATCTCGACCTTTCTTTATCAATATTATAACCACTATCAAGATTTCCATGTAGGCTATCATCATATTTTAAATTTTATTACGGTACTTGATTTGATCTGCTTTGGTGGTTCTTTGGACTTACCATAAAAAAATCTTGTCTCATCTTAATAATTATTATAATGGAATATAAAAAAAATGAAATAAAAAATATTGCAAAAAATAAATACAACAGTTGTCCATGATGACACTGCCATGGTGTGTCGTATTAAAGAAATGGTTCCACTTCTGATGTCTTCGGTCAGCAACCAAGACAATTTTCACGGCCGATTGAGATTGCAGCTGGTTTAATATCTCTGCAATGTGGGGCATAAAAACTAGGTCTAACCATAAACTAAACTACTGCGCATATATATCTCATATCTGGCCACACGCGATCTTGTCATGCGAAGTCGAAACACAAGCGTTTAATTTAAACAGCAATTTTGAATTTATAAAATTTATAACAAAATATAGAGCTCATTATTATGATTCTGTAATACATTGAAGTATAAACAATATCTGCAAGAACGGTATTATTAGCGGTTTATTTATTTATAAGTCACACGTATAATACCCGTTCATTTCACGTACCACTACAAAGTCCAAGATCGTATATTCTATGTAACAGGAATGAAACTGTAATACATGTTTAATATTAAAATACTTACTATCATGAGCCAGCAATTATACGTTTCCTCTTGATTCAATAATTTCAAGCAGACGACGAGTGTTCAGTGGGTTATATCATAACAACAACCTGGACAGTTGTTACTAAAAATACATGGCCTTGAACGAGACCCAATGGTAAAAAAGGCCAATCACTTGCCCTTCTCCCTTTACGTGACCCCTGTAATGACGTAAGGCTTTTAATTACGTCACGACGCAATGTAAGTATTTATTTTCGTAAAACCGATTCACAATTTGACTTTGAATAATGCCCAACAAATAAACCATTATTCAAATAAGATATTAAATTACGGCATTTACAATGATATATTGTTAATTTTTTTCTGTCAAATTTTGAAATACGAAACTGCAAAGATAGAATGGTGAATTTAATTAGAATGGCGTCCAAAGCAACGAACGAACGGAACAGATGAATAAATGTACATATTTTTTTAAATCTGAGCTGAGCCATGGCGGGGGATGACATTATTCATTCAGTTTTATGTTTGAAATTTTACTTTATAATATGTAACAGGCCTATAAGCTTGCCTGGGTATAAAACCAAGCAAGTTGATGATGAAGTATGAAGTAGGCTACTTGAAGTACGAACAATCCAAACCAAACCACCATGTCATTAGGCCTAGTCAAAATTTGAAGTCCCCCCTAAAAAAACGTTCGAGGCAAAATAGTGCAATGCAAAGTAGTGTAAACAGCAAATAGACTGGGACTGTTCACCGTGTACAAACACGGCAAACAGTGGTAACAGGGGTCCGGATGAGTACAAGCTTACCCTGGGCGCCAACCTCTGTAAATAGTGTAAAATAGCGTAATCTGTTCTGGGGGGAAAAATAATTAATAGTTTTTATAACATTTCAAGCCTGAAGAAAAACCTGCAATAGGCAGATTTAGCTCTTGTATAATGTATGTTTAGCTATATTTTTTTCTCTTTCAGTTGAAATAATAGAAGCAAAGTGAAAGAGATGATGCAGTACTCCAGAAGAAATTATTTACACCGTCAGTATATCATTCAATGCTTCTAGATAAATCAACCAAAGATCCTCATGAAATACTTCTTCATTGAAACTGTCAGGATGAACCTGTAGAATGTAAAATATACCCTTAATCTGGTCAGAATCACAAAGACAAATATAGACGAGTACCGTACTGACAATATACATATAACCAGGCGATTTGTGGGCTACCATCTTATATTATCACAATAATGTCCGACGATGACGACACATACAGCTACGAGGAATCATGGGACGAGTTGGGTAGCAAAACGTTTAGTAGCTTGGGTAATTCATCTCTTGGAACGAGTGAACTCAGAGATGAAACGCAGGAAAATGAAGGTAAAAAACGTGCATTGCCATCGGTTTTGAAAAAACAGAAAGATTCATTTACTGGACAACTTTTGGTGGATTATTCTGAAAATGGTGGATCATTGGATGTTTCTTCGATGGTTGTAGGATCTTCTATACAAAGAAGTACCATGTTAAATCAAGGTTTACATTTTTTGGAGAACGACGATAACCCAGTGACGTCAAATCTCGAAAGAAGTAGTTCCATCATGAGAGAAAGTAGAGAAAGTGTTGGAGCTGAAGATTCCCCAAAAATAAATACACCAAAAAAGATGCACGTACATTTCAGTAATACATTGGAAATAGTGCATGATATTCGCGACTCTCCCCCAGAATTCTCCGATTCAGGAGAAATCAGTTCAGAACATAGCAGTGATCGGACTGATACATCAACCAGTAAATCGTTAACCGATAAATATTCGAATGACTTTGGTTCTCTGTCGGGCAAATCGTACTCTGCAGATTTTGAATCTTCGACGGCCAAATCTTACTCAAGTGATTTTGAGCAGACGTTCAGTGAAGACACGGACATGTATCAGTCCATCTCTCAGGATCAGGAAACGTCTCAGTTCAATAGCCAATCAGTGTTTAGTGACAGCAGTGATACCTATAGGAATGTCAGTGACAGTGAATCGTACACAGATTCTCAATATAGTGACATTAGTTCGTTGTCGGATGATGGATCGGATGCCACTGAGACTGGTGACGACCCCTACAGTGATACATTTGAATCAGCTACAAAAACTTCTGGAAGGTAATTATAAGTAACAGGGTTTCCATGTCAAAATTTTCACTCTTGGTCATTTTTAATAACGCATGCTTTTTTTTTTCACTTAAGTTACAATGTTGTGAATTCGTGGGTCTATTTCACTATGTATCAAATGGTTTTTCAACTTCAACCCAGACAGCGTGGAATGTTTAATGTCCAACTGTTCTGCTCTCAGGACTAATGAAAATGGACATATGTGACGAACTCTGGCGAAAACAGGCGGTTCTCGCTGGGGGTTATTTTGAGCTACGGCCAATATACGTTGCAAAATCAAATTTTTGCCTGAAATGGGTTTCGGCCAAAAATAGATCGAAAATACATTTATCTTTCATCCCTGAAAAAGAGAAAGTGGAATTCCACTCCAAAATTGTATTTTAGAAGAGATTTGTCAAGGTATCCGTTCAGAAGTTATGTTTCTATCCTATTAAAAGTACAAAAACCCACTAAAATCGGACATTGTTTTCAAGTATTTCTCCTGGCTCTATTGCTAAAGTACTTCTATCAAACTCCGCCCCCTGACGTCAACTTTCCAAATATGGTTAATTTATGCAGATTCAATAAGATCTAGTTGCGTAAGGGCCAGTAGTATCAAAGCTTGCAATCTGCCAAGAGGTGTTAATAATGACGTTTTGTTGCTAGGTCGTGGCTCTTTCGAACTCGCTGATTGGTCAATCTTCCGTTGCGCATGCGCTAAGGTGTACTTGCGCTTTAAGGCGCGAGCGAAATGGAAGCAGACGTTAAACCAATGCCATAACATTGCTTGCCTTATTTTGAGCTATATTTACGTGTGATAAATTATAATGTCTTCTGCCAATTCTGCCGCAAGAATAGCTCGGATGCTCAATTCCACCCGGGAATTCGGTTTAGGTGACGGAGAAGTGCTAGGTGTGTTTGAGGATTACTTTTCGGCTTCGTATGAAGGTAATTATTATTATTATTAGCCTTTTATTTTTAATATTAATTAATAATAAAGCACAAATAAAACTGTCGGGCTGGAGGCCTAGCACGGCAAAGATTGTAATCCTACTAATAATATGTTCGTTGAGCTACTTCCATGAAACATGCATTCTAGTATAGTGGTCCAGCTGCATTTCTAATATTATAGCCAACTAATCTAAACAATAATGCAGTCTATCGTACGTGCGTCAAGCATATGCATTATCGTGTAGTAGTGAAGGTCATACTCATTCGTGACATTATAAATTTGGAGTAAGCCTATAGGCTATGGCTATGGCATGGCTGACTGATATCTACTATACAGTTTTCCTAATAAACACCCTTCTCTTGAACTTGGGCTAGTCGGTAGGGCTGAGATAAGGTTTCCATCCATGCCATATAGGCCAACCTACCTACCTGGCCCGGCAGGACGATTTGTCCCCAAACCTTATCTTATTATTGTAACAGTATCAGTCTATCCCCACCTAGACAGAGTCTAATTAGTAGCCTACCGTATGAAAAACTGACAGAATACTAGGCCTATATATACTTCCCATATTATTAGGCCTATAGGCTATAAATTCTATTTCATTTGCTCAGATCTTTAAAAAAAAAATTACGAATGATTATTGTAATTTGTATTGTGATGGTAAACTAAATAAATATTTCGGCATTCCAGTTACTATAGGCGACATCATACATAAAAAAAAAATTAGATGGTGATCGTCCCCGCCCGCCCAGAAAATTCTACCCGACCAGTTTTTTTTTTCTTCTTATTTATTTTAATTTTCAAAGTTTACACTTCTACGATGTTTAAAACCAGTGGTAAAAGTTCCAAAATTGTAGCCAGGCTACGAAATTCCTAAGCGCAAGAGTTAAGGACTGAATGACATGAAATAAAAGGTTAATATTCTTATGAAGTAGTGAAGTATATTGCTTAATATTCTGTATATTCATTAAAGAAAAATAATAAAAATACCTCCCCCCCCCCTCGCCCCTTCCCACATTTTTTGAAAAAAAGGACGATCAACTATTTTTTTTTTTAAGGTGACCTTATCACCCTTTTTAAGATCACCTAAAATTAATAGGCCTAATAACAAAATATATATTATACATGTATTACTCATACTAATTATTATTACGGCAGTAGCCTACAAGTACAACAAGTGTTGAAAAACAATAATATAGTTAAGTGTGGAAAATAAATTATTTGTTGCAATAATATATAATTTTGCCATTCCATAAACCCTCCCCTTATCACCGGTACAATAAATAGACTGTAGACGACACCATACAATTTCTTTCGAGAATTAACATACTGATGTTACAATTAATACAAAAAATTGAAGAATATTATCGAGTTTGGATAATAACATAGTATTATAGGCTATTGTTGTATTTAGTAGGCTACACTTGGTTTAGAATTGGGAGATATCAGGTAAATCTTGGTCGACAAAGAGGCGGGGGGGGGGGGCATGTAATGTCTACTGAACACAAACTAGGTCATTTTTAGGACTAACATGTCATAATATGGTAAAGTTTTATTTTGATAATTTGCTTGCACTGCACATAGGATCTATAGCAGCTGTGGGGAGGAAACTGGAAGACCCGGAGAAAACCCATTCGGGCACCCCCCCAACCCCACCCCGAAGGTCTAAATGTTACACTTTCCTTATTTCTATCCTATCGCTTCATTTTCTTGTCAGAATTTGTCAAATTAGGTCTACATCCAAAATTTATGCCAATTATATGTTTCCCTTTTCAGAGAATGTTACAAACATTGAGGAAGAAGAGAGTACTGATGGATTTCTCTTAGATGATGATGAAGAAGAAACTCTGCAACAATCCATACATGAAGTAGTTGGTTGCGTGGCAGACAGTTTCCTGGAAAGAGCTGAAGATACCATCTTGGATGATGTCGAAACGGGTGTTCGACATGCTGCAGAGATTGCTGAAGAAACGATTGACTTTGTGACTGTGAAGGAGCGTAAGAACCACTGCCGATGTCAACTGTTTCTCAACCCGGACACGAAAAACAAGGAAAGGTGAAATCAGTTTACAGAACTCGAACAAGATGAGATCAGGTATTTGTACATTTTATTCAGATTCTGATTGACTTTTATGTATGTTTACATCACATCAGTATCATATATAACAATGTCCATTTGAAATAATTTAACCAGTACATTGTAAGGTGAGTGGGTAGGATGTTGGCTCGCTCTGGAGGTCCTGTGTTCAATCCCTGCGTTGGCTGAGAAAGTTAGTCAGAATTTTCTGATGTGGTTTCCCCTTGCAAGTAAAAGAACCCTTATTGAAGTTAACAGTTGGAATTCAAAATAAGAGTAAGCCGTAGCACTGCTGTCTGGGGAAAACTTTCCTCAGACAATTTTTTAGGTTATTAAGATATAATATTGAAAACAACAGCTGATCATTACTTAGATTACAATGATACAATGTTATGGGATATAAATTTCCTGAATTATGACCCCTGATTGTATGAAATGAACCACAAAAGAAAATCTGTATGAACTTTCTCAGCCAATGTCGGGATCGAGCTAGCGAGCCAATGTGTCTTACCAACTTAGCCATGATTGTAAGAAAACTTTTTAGCTTTCGGGCCCTCTACACCATATTGTCACTGTTATACAATACTGTCAGTTGAGTTTGAATATCATGTAAATCGGACCAAATTGAATTGAATTATACGATAAATCGCTTTTGTTTTTAGCTTGTTCTCTATCCATCTCTTGCAAAATGTGGGCGTATCTTCCATGGCAACTGCTGGTCATTATTGAGTGAAGCCTGTATAACTGAAGGCCTAGAACTCTACGGCGTAGTTGAAGCATCAGATCAGCCTTAGATCTGTTCACTTAATTTCATGGTACTTTAGTTGCTTACCGCTAGCAATGTCTGTGTGTTGTTGGGGGGGTGGGATGGCCTAGTGGTCTAGAGTGCCGCGCTTCAACCTCTAGCTGCCCGGTCACCTCTGGCTTGCGGCTGTGGTTTCGATCCCTGGTGTGAGCGTACATGGCATGGAGACCGGGGCGCCTTCTCAACCTTGTGGGTTTCCTCCGGGCACTCCGGTTTCCTCCCACTGCTAAAGACCCTTACGCGCAAGCCAATTATTGAAATAAAATTAAACCATGTGTTGGTCCCGAAATGACCTAGTTTGTGTTGAGTGGACCTTAAGCCCCCTCTCTCTCTCTCTCTCTCTCTCTCTCTCTCTCTCTGTTGTCATGCAATTTTTAAGTGGTGAGGGGCTAAACTTAGTTTGGAATGAAACTATGTCTTATTGTTCATTTATTTTGAAAGTATTTTCTTAAAATCTTATTTTCTGTTCACTTCTTTTTTTCCAGAATGAACGTACATGAAATGACGCCATATGAGAAGAACCTGCTTTTGCTTGGTATGGTCTGTGCCAGCATCAACGATGCTGAAACAACATTATGTAGCAAACAGAAAGGGCAGCAAGAGCGACAAAATACTCGAATGAGATGGTTTTACATGGGGCATAAACGAGTGTGCCGGGATACTTTTATGTACCTGATGGAAACATGTAAAGATACGATAACCAAGATCAAAAAACACTATGAGCAGTTTGGACTGACACCAAGGACAAAAATATCAGGTTAGTTTGATAAGAAATACAAGCAAAATTTAACCATATAGCATGCTCGAGGAAGCTAAATTCAGTTCTACTCGCTTCAATGCATCATTAATTAATTTGAAAGAAAATTCCTTGTCTCCGATTCCTTGTCAGTGATGCGGAATGGAGGGCCTGACAAGGACAGCCGTCTAGTCGTTCGGATGGGATGGAAAACCGAGGTCCCATGTACATTGGCATGCACGTAAAAGATCCCTTGGTAGTTGGAATTCAATATAAGAGTAAGAGTAGGCTGTAGCGCCGCTGCCCGGGCAAAATTTCCCTCATGGCACACTGTATGGCGTATGTCCGTCTTCCATTCGCCCAGGTCAGGTGCATAAGAGTAGGACGTTAAACCCCATTTCATTTATCTCAGATTTCCATTTTAAATTAGCAAGTCAGTTTATTACCCATAGTAATACTGGTGCCTACCTATATGTTATCTATTCATTCCATTTGATAGGCACATTTAACAACTGTCAGTCACCACCCAATATTTTTAGTCCTATGGTCGGATTTGGTTTCAAATGTTTAATGGTTTTGTTTTTGTTTCATTCGATGCATCAATGTATAGTAGAATAAACTAAGACACAGTTATTCATCATGTTTATACTTTCATTTATCATTACAGGTGGACTGAAGAATAACAAGCATGCTTTAAGCTTGGATGACGTGAAAAAGATGGTACAGTTTGTATTGAACTTTTGTCAGGAGCATGCCATCATCCTTCCTGGAAGAATTCCTGGATTTGCACGATCAGATATCACAGTTTTGCCGAGTGAATTCACAAAGGCAGATGTTTGGCGAAGGTACAAAGAGTCTGCTCTTCAAGCGAATGAACGTGCAATGGGCATATCAACCTTTCGAAAACTGTGGCTAAAACTCATTCCGTATGTTGTGATAGCAAAGCCAGCCTGTGATTTGTGTTGGACCTGCCAGCAAAATAACCACCTTATTATAAAGAAGGTAAGCACAAACTTTGCTGCTATTTTAATAACTAAAAACTGCCTCCCATTGCCTATATTTCTGGATTGCTTGGAGAATGGACCGTATATACACACAGACCATGCTTGGACGAGGCTGGGGAGTAGGCGTATGTTAATACTAACAAGCCAACAGTGAGGCTGATGTCCCCCACTGAAATCCCCAAATAAATAGATGACACATATTAATTAATCGTGCATTTATTTTTCGCAAAAGTATCGAGCAATTAAACTATACTTTAAGTTTCATCACTGTCTATCCGATCCGATAAAATCAAAGTTATCTTGTCCCAAAGTATTGACCTATGAAATAGCTTAGCTTTAGCTTGAAATGTTAATCACTGTCAAAAAGTCAGTAAGACATTTACCTAATGTACAACTAATGTACAAGTTTAAAACATTCTAGCACAATTAAAAGCATGTTCCAATGTCTAGACCAATCAAATTGCTTATCTATCAACCAATCAGTTGCTTATCTTTGCTTACCTAAGCAGAAAATGCTCATTTTCTAACTACACCAAGTTTGAACATTCTACCTCAAATACAAGGAGAGTTATTGTGTTCACAAGTCTCGGCCAATCAAATTGCTTATCCCTCTGCTTACCCTGAACAAATCAAATTGTTTATCTCTGCTTACCCAAAGCAGAAAATGCTCATCCTCGAACTCCATCAAGGTATTGACCTAATAAACACCTACACCAAGTTTGAACATTCTAGCTCAATTAGAAAGAGTTGATGTGTCCCAAAGAGTGTGACGGACACACAGAGAGACGGAGTACACCTTTTGATAGTCCCCTGCTTTTTTCGAAGGGCGGGAGATGAAAATAGGTAATAGTCTCTAATGTGTCAAATCATATGAGGGGTTCATTATTGTTATGTGTGGGTGTATTGTGTTGTCGCCTTGTGGCTATTTGGTATTGCACTGTCGTATTATAAAATTAAGACAGAAAATCTTACATATCTACCATTTATTTTTATAGGTCAATGTTGACGAAGAAGAAAAGTCGGCTGCTCTCAGGAGACAAGAAAAGCATCTTTATGAAGCCACAACAGAACGGTCATTGTACCGAAGCATGTGTCTTGACTCAAAGAATGTTGCTATTAATTATCAAATGTCCCACCTTGGGCCATCAGAGCCTTGTTCAAGGCCTATATCATTTCACTATTCCTTTGATTATGCACAGCAAATCCATTACCCTTGTGATCCCATGCAGCCTGGGCCCATCTACTTTAAGACACCTCGTAAGTGCCAGATATTTGGACTTCATGCAGAAGGATTGTCGCAACAAATTAATTATCTTGTGGATGAGGCAAGCTTTTGTGGAAAGGGGGCAAATGCTGTTATTAGTATGATACATCATTTCTTTGAAAACTATGCTGTGGGGGAGTGTGAAGTTCACCTTAATGCAGACAACTGCTCCGGCCAAAACAAAAACAATTGCATGATTCAGTATTTATGTTGGAGAACACTGATTGGTCTTCATGACAAGTGTTCCATTCACTTTCTCTTAACTGGTCACACAAAATTTGCCCCAGATTGGTGTTTCGGGCTGTTAAAAAAACGTTATCGTGTTGTACGTGTCTCGTCCCTGAAAGACGTTTGCAATGTTGTTGAGACATCTACTGAAAAAGGTATCAACAGAGTGCAGCTGGTTGGTGATCAGCAAGGAAACACGATTGTAACCACGTTTGATTGGACAACATTCCTAGGCCAGTTCTTCCGGCGATTTATTGGAATCAAGAGCTACCACCACTTTCGATTTGATAAAGACGAACCCGGCCTTCTACACTACAAGGAACTCTCAGAATCCGAGGAAGCAGATTTTAATTTGCTTAAGGCTTTGCCACCCCATAATGCTAGGCCACAGGTTACTGCTCCAAAAGGTTTAGACCTTGCACGTCAAATTTACCTGTTCCGTGAGATACGCGAATTTTGTACACCTGAGACAAAGGACAGTACTTGCCCACGACCAGATGGCTACGAACTGCCAGAAACTGAAAAATGTGGTGATAATGTTGACAATAGAAACATGAGCAAGAGAGCTGCATCATTTGTTACTAGTACTACAGTTGAAAAGAGAAATAAGACAAATCAGCAAAATAAAGTAAATGTGGCTAAAATCAATGAAGATTAATGTCGTCGTGTGACTTCTGTTTATTATTTCATTTTCATTTCCATAGTCACCAGATCCAGTCGGCCAACATATGTGGTGAGCCGTGTGTAGACTTTATCAATGGATGTATTTTTAATATGGCACCTTGTCTCCTTAAACGGGTTTTAGGTATGCAAAAACATCATGTGGTGTTTTAATCCTTAAGTTTTCGTGGGAAAAAAGTAATTAATTTTTATACGCCCACATTTTCATGTGGACTTATTATGCTATCGCCCCTGTCCGTCTGGATGGCGGATGTCAGTCTGTCCACAATTTTTATCCGATTCTGACGAAACTTTAATGTTTATTACCCAAAGATCTTGGTTCCTTTCGATATTTGCGCCCATCAGATCGTAACTTCCTGAATTATGGCCCCTGATTGTTCGAAAAATCGCCTTTTTTAGCTTGTGGTCGCTCTGGAGGTCACCATCATTATACGATTTATAAAATCGGACCAACACTGATGGACAAAATGGCCGCCGCTTGTATGCGAATACTATAAAAATATGGTATATCAAGGTTGTGGACCCTGTAGAGGTCACAATTTTAATCTGATTTTGATGAAACTTGAAATGCATGTTTATAACCCAAAGATATTGGTTTCTTTTGATATTTGCGCATATCGAATTTTAACTTTATAAATTATGGCCCTTGATTGTAGGAAAAATCACTTTCTTTTTAGCTTGCTCTCTATCCATCTCTCAAAAATGTGGGCTTATCCTGCCTGGCAGGCGCTGGGTTATAAATGTTTTTAAAATAATTCTTAAAAAAAATTCATTTTTTGAATTTAATTTGGCACCTGGTCTTCTAAGAGGGGTCCAAGGTGTGCAAAAACATTTATATTCTTGTGAAAAAAAAAAAAGTAATTATTTTTTTTAAAATTATATTTGGCACCTGGTCTTGTTACAGGGGTCCTAGGTGTGCAAAATCATCCTAAGTGGTTTTTTAATTCATAATTTTTTGTTGAAAAAAAGTAATCAATTATTTATAACTATAAGCGGTTAAAAAAAGCAAAAAAAATGCCACAACCCACCCCCACCCCACCCCACCCCCAACCCACACAGACATACAGATACACACATAAGAAGGAAAACTTGCATGTGTTACAAAAAAATATGTTATTGAATTGGTTTTAACTTGATAAAAACCTCATTGTACATAAGGACACACTTGGCTCAATTTTGAAATTGAAATCCAAGATGGACGTTTGGTTGAGCTGTTGCCATGGTAACAGTGGATGTTGCTCATATATGCCAAAGATGTGTTATTTTGTTTAAATAAATTTAATTAATAACAATACTGTGTAATGTTTATTTTTGCAGGTGTTTGAACTGTATTTCACACTTTAACCCATATTTGTGATTTGAGCACGATCTGAGAAAACTGAGAAAACTTGATCATTGTTTGACTAATTATTTTGGGATGTTTTATCAAATTTTTTTTAAGGTATAGGGCTATCATATGAAGGGAAATGATCAGAGCTTTGCCTGTGGCAGTTTTCAAGTCATTTGATTGATTTATAAGCATGGTTGCTATGGACTTTTGATTGAGATAAATACTTTTTTCAATCTTCATTTTTGGCGGCCATTTTCTTAATTTCTCAGTCTGCTGAGTTCTAACACAGAAAAGGGTATAACTTATCGAATTTTTATCCGATTTTAAAAATGTCTTCAATTTTAGAAAGCTCTTGGTGTGCAGATTCCAAATCTAGCAGAATCTCAATTTTGAAAATTTTCTAGAAAAGCCTGTTTTTGCCAGAGCCCCTCACATATAGGGCCAAAGACGATGCTATGTTCTACTCAAACTGGCAAGGGGTCTTTTTCATACTGGATGGATGGCCTGAATGGGACAGTTAGTGAAGGAGGGATGGCCTGAATGGGACAAGTGGTGCAAGAGGGAGGCCTGGATGGGACAAATGGTGCCAGAAGTAGGGCCTGGATGAGAAAAGTTAATATTTGAAAACAGTGCAGGATGTTTGTGGTGTAAGGGGAGACAATAGATAAAACATACAGTCACATCCCTTTCATCATTTCATATAGGTGTCTGTATATTTCAGATTATCCAGCAGTTATAAATATGATGATGACACATTTGAAGACAGTGACACGTCAAGTATTAAACACAGTATATTAGATAGTCTTGTTTTCCCAGTAAGTTTTAGATAGTCTTGTATTTCCAGTAAGTTTTAGTTTTACCTTGATCACTTTATAGCTTATCCAACAAAATGGGAATAATCAAGAACTTACACAGATTAGAATAAAACAAAAGGAAATTTGAACTCCGACCCCAACCCATTCCATTCCTTGATTTGTTAACTAACGATAATGAAGTCAAAAACATTTACTTTTTAAAAGTAAATTAAGTACATTAATGGTGAAACTATTTATTGCACTGTTTTTCAGTTCCTTTTGTTATGGGTGTGGGAGGTGGACTAAATGTATTAATTATGTGTGCACGTTAGATCATATAACGCCTGTCATTGTGTCAAGTGGAATGGTTTATATGCCCCACTTAATAGCGTCACTTGTCTCTAGGATACCTCCCACCATTAAAGATCCCTGTGCGCAAGTGAATTAATGAAATAAAATTGAACCATATGATATTCCCGAAATGATCTGGTTTAATGAATCGTAATAACAAGCTACATCTTGAGATGATCAAGGTTCGAACCAATACTTGAAAATGATCAGGCACTTTGTTAACAGACTGTTTCTACACAAGTATAATGTATTTCTGTTGTTTTAGGATTTAAGTGATATTGAAACCACTGATGTAACGTACGCTAGAGATCAATTTGTAGCAGCAACTATTTATAAACTTAAACATCCTGATATTAAACTTGACTTTTACCTGGCAGATGATAAACCTAAAACAGGTAAATAACCTCTCTTCTAACTTTTTATATGCCCACATTGAAATGTGGTCGTATATTGTCGTCGCCCCCGTTGGTTGTGGACGCTCTAAAAGCCAAATTTAATATCCGATTGACTTTAAATTCATACACAGTGTTTAAGGTCATAAGACGAAGAATCCTAAAGATTTCCAGCAATTTCCGATAATTATTGCCAGAGTTATGGCCCTTGATCACTTCAAAAAATCGTGTGGATGCTCTAGAGGCCAAAGTTTATATCCGATTGACTTCAAATTTATATACAGTGTTTAAGGTCATGAGACGAAGAAGCCTTTTGTTTTTCAGCAATTTCCGATAATAACTACCAGAGTTATGGCCCTTGATCACTTCAAAAAATATTGTGGACGCTCTAGAGGCCAAAGTTAATATCTGATTGACTTAAAATTTATACACAGTGTTTAACGTCATAAAACGAAGAAGTCTATTGATTTTCAGCGATTTCCGATAATTAGTGCCAGAGTTATGGCCCTTGATCACTTTAAAAAATCTTGTGGACGCTCTAAAGGCCAAAGTTAATATCGGATTGACTTTAAATTTATACACAGTGTTTAAGGTCATCAGACAAAGAAGCCTATTTATTTTCAGCGATTTCCGGTAATTAGTGTCAGAGTTATGGCCCTTGATCACTTTAAAAAGTCTTGTGGACGCTCTAGAGGCCAAAGTTAATATCCGATTGACTGTAAAGTCATACACAGTGTTTAAGGTCATGAGACGAAGAAGCCTTTTGATTTTCAGCGATTTCCGATAATTAGTGCCAGAGTTATGGCCCTTGATCACTTCAAAAAATCTTGTGGATGCTCAAGAGGTAAAAGTTAATATCCGATTGACTTCATATTTATACACAGTTTTTAAGGTCATGAGACGCAGAAGTCTATTGATTTTCAGCGATTTCTGATAATTAGTGCCAGAGTTGTAGTCATTGATCACTTCAAAAAATCTTGTGGATGCCCTAGAGGCCAAACTTAATATGCGATTAACTTCAGATTGATACACAGAGTGTAAGGTGTTGAAACGAACAAGTGTTTTGATTTTCAATGAATTTTGATAAGTGAACAGCTAAATCCATCATATTAAATGTTTCCTATACTAATTGTTAGCGTGGGGCAAAACTTTATAAAAAGCAAACAAATTCTAATGATTTTCTGATAATTACATAATGAGTTGTTACTCTTAATTAGATTTTAGTGTATTACAAATGTTTCATTACCAAAAAAAGTAAAAATATGCGACAACCCTTGTTGACTGCCCGGACGATTTAGCTCTGTGAGCGTATGTTTCGTTAGCTGGCAACCTATGTTTGTTTCCATTCAATCACTGTTTTATTTATTATTCTTTTCAAAGAAAGAGAACCAAATCAGTATTTTGTCTTTATCGAGAAAGATGAAAAACATCGCAAATTTACTAATCATGGCCGAGTTGCTCGTATCTGCTGCCATATTGACCATAATGGCTTTTGATTGGCTGTTATTTCTGGGCTAAGCTAGAGGTTGTAACTACTTTACCCTTCCACAAATGTACGGCAAATTGAGGGCGATTTCAACTTTGCCCTATTGCCTTTTAGGGCAAAGGCATATATGAGTTTCACGACTATTTCGCTCACTTTGCTCGCTAATTCGAGCCCTGATTCTGCTTGGCCCCACCTGTTAAATATTTGGTTGGGTGGTTTACTCCTATCCCCATTTGTTTTATATTTTGTATTTTATTTACAGAAAGTAAAAAAGATAGAATAATGTCAGAGTATTGTCAGATGAAAATTGATCAATTGAAGTCTCAAAAAGGTTGGATATTAAAATTTGATTTCTATTTTGTTCTGGTTTTAATTTGGGTGTGGTCCATAAAACATAATGATCTATCTACTTGGTTATCAATGCTGTAGGGAGCCACGATGATTCAGTGAGGCAGACGTTGGCTCGCTAAACTGGAGGTGCCGTGTTAAATGCCAATCTGGGTCCCTGTTGTCAGTGGTGTAGGACCGAGTACTCAGGATTCGACGACCTACAGTTTTTTTGTATGGGACGTAAAAGCAATGTCCTGTTTCCACATCAGCTTGCAAGTAAAAGAACCGGTAACAGTTGAAATTCGATAGATGTGACAAGACCATAGTGGAGCTGTGCTATTATCCTATTACACTACATGGTGTATGTCTGTCATTATTAGCCCAGTCCCAGCAGTTAAACCTCTTTTCATTTCATTTTCACTTTGATGTTGTTGTTGAATGGTGTGGTGGGTACGTGACACCGAGTAGAGTCACCTGTTCATCTCCCACTGCTGAATTAATGAAATAAAACTGAACCATGTGTTAGTATGAGTGGACAATTAACTCTGTTTTTCTTTGATGCCGAATTGCGACTGTTCTAAGTCTACCTTTTCAAAACTTTGCTATTCGGACATGATCGGGACCAGGGTCAAACCGAACCTTATTCATAATAAAACCCCATCCTTCACATGTCCCGGGTGGAGCCTGCGGGGCTATTTGGATGGAATGAAAACAGAGGTCTTCCTGTGTCAGTACTGACATTCACCCCCCTATATACACGCTAATCATTCACCCCCACCCCCACCGCTATATACACGACAACCATTCAGCCATCCCCCCCCCCCCCATATACACGCTGACCATTCAACCATACAACATACATGGGACAACATGCTAACCATTCGGCCATACCCCCCCCCCCCCATATACACGCAAACCGTTCAACCTCCCCCACCCCCTATATAAACCAGACAACCAGAAAAAATTTGAAAATTTATTATTTTTAGATAAACCTGAAAAAAAGACAATGAATTTAAAACCGGACCTTATACCTGTAGAAAGATATGGAATAGGAACCCAGCAAGTTGAACGATTAAAATTACAAAATTTCATGATGAAGTTAAAACAGGTAACTTGTTTATTTTCTATGAGTCTAGTGGCCAGTTGATAAAGTTATTTAGATTCCTGTAAATTCTAGATAGAATTATTTTTGTATATATTTGTTTAATTATAAATTCTATATTTTATTTTAGAAATGTGAAGAAGAGATCCACGATATTAATACATGTTCTGGTTGTAGGTGCGTACAATTTCGGATTTCTGAATGTGAATATTTGGTAATATATTATTGTGTCTCAACATGGAACAAAATTATGATGTGTCCATGCTTTTAATTGAGCTTGAATTTTTAAACTTGATGCACATAATGATAATAAGAATAATAAATATTTGTATCATACTGCTATTCAGTCCACTAGAGAATCCGCTTGAAAATTTTCTCAATTTGGATTGTTAATAATAACCAAGTTTTCACTTTGGATTTAACCCTTAACAGATCAACGTCAATGACGTCATGACCTGAACTTGTAATGCTAAATAAAGTGAAATATTTATATGCCTATTTGAAACGTCTACTGCCGACGGCAATAAAAAAGTTGAAGAGGATATGTTGATCTATAATTTGCACTATTTGTTTCATATCATTTCAAAATGTAAAATAAATACGAAACTAAATACTCGAATGTGGCTTATAAAAAAGGTTTTTCCTGTGGTCACAAATATACGACCGTGACCACTTAGTAGTATAACGTTGTGGTGCAAATATGCGACTATTGTTGGGTATTTTCTGGAAGTGTGTTCCAAACCATTTATGCACTCTATTGAAAAGATTAATTGCATCTATTTATTTTGAGATTGAATTGGGGACATGAGACTCGTTATTCCATATTGCCTGTTTTGATGGAAGAATTAAATTTGAGATTGTTATTCCATATTGCTTGGTATTTGATAGAAGAATTTAATTGACTGTTTCTATAAGTAAAACCTGTAACAAGATTCATCCAATGTATCTCTTATGTCTGGTAATTTGGTTTTACAGACAAAAGTCTGATGAGATTGATGGTGCTCTTCAAGAGAAAGAATTTATTAAACGAATAAAACAGAAAATTGAATCAGAAATAATGGAGGATAAAATACAGAAACATCTGCTAGAAATGGTGAGAATGGTTTGGGTTGTTTATTTGCCTGTATATCTGTATATTATTCAGTTGTTCAGATTGAATGAAATGTTGAAGCCTGGTGCGTATAGGCAATTTTATAAAATGATGTTGAAGCAAAAGGCAATTGTCAGGCAAACAAAATCACAGTGACAAATACAATGATTTATTAGGCTACGGTTCAGGGATTGTCACCTGTGATCATGTGACTAGTCAAATGTTAACGCCGATCGGTGAGTTAAAGTTCCAATAGCATTTTTTTAATTTATATTTTTAAAATGTATTAAATAGATTGAACCTATAAACAGTCCTACCTTGTTAAAGAATAATCCTATTAATCCTATAAATCCTATAATTCACTATTGCCAGTTGAGAAATTGGCAAAAATATCATTTTCAACTTCAAATTCAAACGTTTGAAGATGGCCGTCCATGGAGAGGAATGGGAAAACAAGGGAGGTAATTGAGTAACTATTTCCTCAATCACCCTGTGTCACCCTTTCTAATGCCCCAAAATTTTGCCCATGATCGTATAATAGTGAGTTGACAACCTTTTGAGCAAAAGACATAGAAATAATTATGCTTTGACTTGGAACTTTAAGACAGGGTACCATTTTGTAAGATCATGTGAAATTCTTGACATTTGGTCAATCTTAAACTGTGATATCTGTTGTCGTGACAATGATGTACGCACACATGATTTTTTCTACCTGCACTTAAAATTGCTAAAGAAAATGTTTAGCAGAATTTGGCTTAATATACTGGAAACCATGGCACTGGCTAACGACCAAGAGATCTCCCTGGTTTCATTCTGATGTTGGCCAAGATTTTGCAGCTTGATTTTTACTTGTTAGTGCCATTGGTTGAGAACAGTTAAAACATTCGACCCCCATCCCCCTGCCGGGGCCATGAGCATAAACAGAATGGAATGTGTGAATTATAAATACATGCTATTATTATTTTCATTTTTTGTGGCACTTGAGCATGACATCTTTGAAAATGTGTTATGTAAGTGCTAAATCTACCAATTGTAGTACCTCTTTTGCCGTTATAGAAACTATTATTAGGCATAAAAAGCCTATAGTCAATTCTCTAGTCCATCTGTCGTCAAACTTCGCTCAGAATCGAGTAACTTAAATGAAATTTTCAATATTCGTTTTTCATTATTTATTTTTGAACTAAAAAATCCTTTCTTTAAGTTAGTGTAGTATATACTGGTGTCTAGGGAGAAAATAACATAATATAGTTAACATAATATATTTTTCTCTTTTACAGAATTCTGTGAATCTAATAGCAAAGATAATACGAGAAATTCCCAAGCTGAGTGACGATTCTAGAGAAACTATCTACACATATAAACAAAAACTTCAACAACGTTTCATAAACTCATGACCTCACGTGCACAATTAGGTTTTAGGACATGTCTGTGATATTGTTTTGGTAAAGATATTCATTTCTTCTCAGTGTTCTCCTGTTAATCTTGATTTCATATCAACTCTTAACTTCACATGTAACTTTTTTTATTTTTTGGGAAAATTATTTGTGATACTTTTATATTGTACAATTATTATTTTAATTTTATATAAAATAGTTGGTGTGTATTCAATGTTATTATAACTGGGAGGGGGCTGAATGGTTAATGCTTGGACAAAGGATCAGAAGGTCTGTCATTGAGTCAAGTGACCTAATGCAAGTCTTAGAGCCGTCTCTGAGTTCCCTGGGCAAGTTCCTCTGTATTTTCATGTCAGTTGTAGAGGATGTGGCAAGAGACAATGTCTAGTCTTTTGGAGCAGCCAGAAAATGAGATGAACATGGATATAGGTTGGCATGCCCATAAAAAATTTCTTGAAGTTGAAATTCAGTAAAGACACATTCTTTCTCTCTTCCTGTCTCAATTCCCAGCCTCAGTAAGTAAAACGTTTGCTCGCCAACACAGAAGTCCAGTGTTTGCCAAGAAAAGTTTCAGCACGATTCCATTTGTCAGTTTTGCAGGAAGGGAGACCTGGCAAGATACAGTGTTTAGTCATTCGGATGGGACATAAAGTGTGCACATAACAGAACTCTAGTCAGTTGGAATTTTATATAGGAGTAGAAAATAACACCGCTGTTCAGGCAAAATTTCCCTCGCCACCTATCTTCATTAGCCCAGTAGGAGGTAAAACCCCAGTAAATTTTATGTGAGAGAAGGTTCATCTTTACTAATATTTGCAAGGTTGGCAGCTACACCAGGGTTGTCGTCTAATATATGTGACTGTCATTTGTTCAGGGTTGGTGCTACATTAGGGTTGTATCAAGGCTGAAATTTGATGTATAGATGTAGCTAAGACTGGCAAGTACTAGGCCTTGTGGCATTGGACTACCATTTTCTGTTTCAGAGTTATACTACTGCAGCCGTCAAAATTATTCCAAGTGTTAACCATAAAAACAAAAGTTTGAAATCTATGATTTAACAATAAAACAAAATTTTATTCATGGTCAAATTAAAGCTAAATAATACGAATGCTTCACATCAGAAAAACAAAAACAAAATTCATAAAATGAGAATATCTGAGATAAATAATACTGATAAAACTGGTAGAAATCATTTCACACCATTATATAAAACTGACGACTCAACATTTCACACCATTATATAAATCTGATGACTCAACAGTTTGTTTATAGATACATTATGTAAAAGCTAAATCTACCTATTGCAGGTCGTTTTCTGGTAAATGTTATATACCAGGAAATTATTATTTAAACATTTATTTACATGACAACCACCTAATCAACTCTCTAGACCAACGGATGGCCGAGATATTCAGTGGATGACACAATGTCCACCATATCTTAAAACGTTAAAATGGAAAAGTGTCATATCTTTGTTAAACGTTACAATTGAAAAAAATAAGAGTTCATTTCTTATCGTAAAAATTTTATTTTTCAAGTTGTACATATATTTCGAAAAAGTAAAACATTAAAATGTCAAAAACAAAATATGTATATTTCAAAAACAGGACAACAAAACAGTGAACGTACTCTTATACAGCTATAAGAAACAGTTGATAAATGAGTTTCAGAGACATAAATATGGAAGATAAATAGATTTTGATTAAAGGCTCAAAAATAGATCAATGGTATACATTGGCATGCAATACTATCAATAGGATCCGTGGGGATGAAATACTATCAATGGTATACATGAGCATGCAATTCTATCAATGGTATATAGCAGGGATGTAATACTATCAATGGTATATATATAGCAGGGATGTAATACTATCAATGGTATATAAATATAAGCATATAATTGTGTTTGATTAGAAATAAATGATGCAAACATGAATAAAATATCATACATGCATCATATTTTTCATTCAGTATATTATATATGAAGACTGGACAACAATACTTAATATAAAAGACATGAACTAGTTAATCAAGACAACAATATGAAAGACATGAGCTGGTTAATCAGGACGAAAATATCACCATTGCTGTGAATAGTTAGTTGACTGAAATATAGAAAAACAAAAAAGATAAAATTTCTGTTATTTTATTTAAAGTATCAAAGAAGGTTGCGTGTTTGGTTCCTGCATTGGCCGAGATTGTTCATCATGATTTTCTGGCATGGTTTCCCGTTGTCAATGGTGCAGGGTAAATGTTTTTTTTCCATCCACTGGAGCCAGATGTTATGACGTCATATGTGGATTGTGGGTTAGGATGAGGGTTAGCCTTGGCCCAGGGTTAGGGTTAGCCCTGTCTACATCTCGAGACTGACGAAATCTGCGGGCCACAGCCCTTATCCTAACCCACAATCCACTTAAGACGTCATAACACCTGGCTCCCGTGGATGGAAAAAAATGCTTACCATGGTACAGGACAGGGGGCCTGACAAGGGACAACATTTAGTCGTTCGAATGTGACAAAAACCCGAGGGCCTATGTACATATTGGCATGCATGTAAAGATTCCCTGACAATTGGAATTTGATATAAGACATAGTGTCACTGTGATCGTAAAATTTCCCTCATACTGTATGAGATATGCCCATCTTCATTAGGCCAGTCGGTGCAGAACAGTAGGATGTCAAACTCATTAACGCAGGCGATTTAAGGATGTAAATTTTGCTGCAATATGACCAACAGACAACTAAACGTATGATGCTACAGATCTTTCTCGGCGAACCCCGATATCTAAACAATGATTCAATTACCAAGCTTTATAATTTGCTATCTCATTTAATCTGGGTTTATGTCGGTAATTAAATTGTTGAAAACTGATTCTTTAATTTAAAGGAGCAAAATCGCTAACATTTGGGACCTAGAAATTTACACAAGTGGGTCACAACACATATAATACTGTAATATGAATGTATATAAACTGACACACATTCAATGGGGTCCGTTTTTACACTAATTTCAAATCAGTTATGTTTGGCGAAATAAGCCAGCAGTTTCAATCCGATGCAAATTTCTAGTGTCTGGATTATTCCAGTCTAATTTGGTGCAATGTTTCTAGCCTCTTTTCTCGAGTCTCTTGCTAAAACTGGGATTGAAACGCATTATGGTACACGATTCATGTACCAATGAGAAAATGTTTATTTTGTCTTAAATATTGCATATCAGAAGCCCATCTTTTCTTGGTAAGATCACAACATCAATATTGGTTTAAATTGACCAATAATTCTTGTTTTCAGTGTTGAAGATGTTTTTGGATGATATTGAGTTAGAGACTTAGCTACTTTAATATTAAAGCTACAAATTTATATTTTTAAGTTATTTCTTAAAATAAAGCATTAAAATTAAAATAGTTGGTATCTATAAACAGTCCTGCCTTGTTAAAGAATAATTCTATTAATCCAATTATTCACTATTGCCAGTTAAGAAATTGACAAATATATCATTTTCAACTTCAAATGTTTGAAGATAGCTATTCCATGGGGAGGGGGGGGGGAGAGGGGGGGGGGGTAAAGAAAACACAAGGGAGGTAATTGTATTATTATTTCCTGTGTCACTGATTTTTGAGTGTGGGCATAATGCTTATGATTGTATAATAGTGAGTTGACAATCATTGAGCAAAAGACATAGAAATAATTATGTTTTGACTTTCTTTGAAAATATGAAATTTTTGCTTAAGTTATAAGTACATGTGACAGGACTTACCGACAGCCTATCAGGCAGCTTGGCTGAGTAAACAACCAACTTTGTTTTTCCTGTTCTGTACCTGTTAAAAACAAGTAATTATTAACTACATAATATAATTTATGTGGTTCAACCATACAGACATGTTCTGATTTAAACTTGTAATATGTTATTCACTAACAGGATAAGATCTCAAGTTTTATTATTTCATAATGAAAGAAAGCTTATAGCATCTAAAATAATACATAAATATTAACTTTTCACTTTGGAGGCAGACCACCATTAAATTTTACATCTCGGTACCCACAAATTGTAGTTCGTCTATTTATAGCAGTTCTCTCCTTGTCTTTTTTCTCCCCTTTTGCATGCCCATTTTTGTTGATTTTTTGGCCTAGAATGGACTAAGAGGGTTTGAATTAATATTTTCTGCTAGGTTTTGGTAAATATTCATGATTTTGAGGCGGAAGGATAACGGCGTTATGAGGTTGGCTACGGTGATATGTACGGCAACTAGATACATGTTTTGAGTATGCTTCTTCAAGTTCGTGTATCTCAAAATTTTGGTGGTCAACCTCATAAAAATTTTAGTGCAAAGACATGGCCATTTGTTCCTCTGTCTGTAGTGAAAAGCATTTCGCCCAACGAAAATTTGGGGATAAGTTGGAGGTGGGCAAAGAGTCCAGAATTAACATTGAAGTCAATGGGGAAATTAATGGTGGTCTGCCTCCTGTATGTAAACAAACTGACGGTGTATGAGAGGCCTAAATTTGATGCTATGATCTCCAATTTGTCAGAAAATGTGATATATGACATTTTGATAATAAAAAAAGTGAAATGGTAAAATTTCTAAAATATTTGACAAATTTGTGAGGGGAATATTTGATTTTAGTCCAAATTTTGTGATTTTCAGTGTTTATTTGCTTTTCAAAATTAGTGAAAAATATTTTAATGTGTAATTTTGACTTTTTCTGCATCGTAAAGGTTAGATGGGAAGAAAGTATAATAATTTCACTCAATTTTGCCTAAAAATCATGATAATTTGTCTGAAATTCTTCAGATTACCCCCAATATTACTGTCAAAATTTTAATTATTCATCTGTTTTAAAATGAAACAAAATGTCTTGCATGTCTTTATTTCCATTGTTAAATAACTTGGAAAGGAGCCATGTGTTTGTCAGATATTGAAAAAGTATCTATGATTTTAATAGAAATTTAAAAATTAAGAAATTTGGTCTAATTATGTACTGCTGAGGCATGTTAGAATTTTCAAAACATGAGTGAACTGCATTTTGCTTGGGTGTTCCTCAGACTTAACACAATTTTAATCTTTTAAAACCTGCAATTGTTGCATTTCCCTTCTCGAGAAAGTAAAATCTGTGTGTCTGCAGGGAAATTTCTCTGTCTTCATTTCATTTAGACTGGCTCAACCTCCCCACCCCACCCATTTTCTTGAACATGATATTTGGATATTCAATTGAAAATATATTGACTCCGAATTAACAGTAATTGGATTTTGTGCTTGAATTGTAACCGAGCATTTTATTTTGCTCAAACAAATAGTTACATAAAAGATTCCATGAATTTTTAAGACTTTTTGTTTATGGCTAAACATGTTATTCTATGACATTTTCTCCAAATGAGTCCACACCCCAAAATGGATATGTTGTAGATGTGTCTTTTGCAGCTTAATGTTTGACATTTTTGATGTAAATCTATTATTTGTGGTGATCTTTTAAAATGTGGCACTTACAGAGCAATGAAATATTAATTAATAGCCTTTTCATACTCCTTTTATGCAATGAATTATGTCATAACTCCCTTTTTCCACCTCATTTTGTCAGGAAATTGATGTAAAGATTAAAACAACTTGCTTCCACAAAATATTGACACTATATAATTCCAAGGATACCTCTGATTGTTAAAGTGTTTTAAATACTGAAATATTCCCATTTTTTAAAAAAAAATAGTGCTTTGTGACCCTTTTGTTGGAGTGGCTGGTTGTCAACTAAATACAGCATTTATTTTACATTTATCAATCCATATTTTAATAAATGATTCATATTTCTTACAAGTACCTGTGTTTGTATGTATGTATACAAGCCAGGGATAGAAAAATGTGACTTTTAGCCATATTCCATCAACAGTATTACTTATGTGGACACAGGTTGGATTTGTTATCACAGCAACATTTTCAGGGGGTGGGCTTACAGGTTTCATTAGAGTTCCTTACAGTTACCCTCAATGCAACCAATTTGCAGCTTGTCCTCTTGTATACTGGCCAAGGTTTCTAGAAGTAAATGCCTTTCACCTCAGAGTTTCCAAGAAATAGGGAATTATTGGCATTTTGAGACATACAAAGTGTCAAAGAATGGGCCATTTTGTAAAAAAAGGTAAAATAAGGTCAATTTTTGAAAAATATCCCAATATTTTGAATATTTTTGATGAGACTTGTTTGAAACTCTTTAAATCTTTTTGCGAAACTCACATTTTGACAAAATTAAGAAAGAGTCTTCAATTCTAGAACAAAAGGCCCATGGACCTGATCTGCAACCCAGCATGCAAAACAGTACATAACTTTAAAGGGTCACCATTTCTTCTGCAATTATTTTTTTTTGATTCTGTATTATAATAATTTTGCAAAAATAAATGTGAAGCTATAAAGAAAAGAATTTTGATGATATGTGAACTTTTAAAAACATATAGGAGGCAGACCACCATTAAATTTTACATCTCGGTACCCACAAATTGTAGTTCGTCTATTTATAGCAGTTCTCTCCTTGTCTTTTTTCTCCCCTTTTGCATGCCCATTTTTGTTGATTTTTTGGCCTAGAATGGACTAAGAGGGTTTGAATTAATATTTTCTGCTAGGTTTTGGTAAATATTCATGATTTTGAGGCGGAAGGATAACGGCGTTATGAGGTTGGCTACGGTGATATGTACGGCAACTAGATACATGTTTTGAGTATGCTTCTTCAAGTTCGTGTATCTCAAAATTTTGGTGGTCAACCTCATAAAAATTTTAGTGCAAAGACATGGCCATTTGTTCCTCTGTCTGTAGTGAAAAGCATTTCGCCCAACGAAAATTTGGGGATAAGTTGGAGGTGGGCAAAGAGTCCAGAATTAACATTGAAGTCAATGGGGAAATTAATGGTGGTCTGCCTCCCTTTGTAGCACTGAATTATCTCCCTTTAATCTACAATGGATTTAAAGAATTATTGCCCTAAACCCCTTTATCTCTTTTGGTTGATCAGTTGTTGATACAATTACCACTGACGGACACAGAAATGACTTCTGCTACAGTATTACTAGTTCTGATTCATTGGCTAAGATATTTATATTTTAGAAAACCAGCCATTTCATTGGCTAAAAGATCAAATCTGTACAGTACTAGGACTTTTAATCTTAAAGCAACGAAACAGATTGTGTCTTTTAAATATTTTACGTTTAAGTTTTCATGAAAAGGGTCCCACAATTGTGATGTAACGCTTCAGCAACAGTGATTGAAAGGCTGATTTAGCTTTCAAGTTAATTGACAAGTGTCTAACCATCTTAAAACTGTCGTTGATCTCGAGTTGTTGCAGAAATTGATTTCGAGACATTGAATCAATTAAAATCACCCCACTACATAAATTTGACAGAATAAAGAAGATCTTACTTCTGTATATCTTTGTCTGTGATTCCTGGAGGACTTCCAACTTTTCTGATACCATCTCCTTCCATGTTGTAAGACGTCTGCTGGACCGATTCCATCTGCTCTAGTAGAATATTATCAGGGTTGGAATTATACGCATCCTGCAATATAAAAATTCTAAAAGATTTAATTTGAAGTCTCCTGTTTCACTCAATGACTGGTAGTAAATTCTGAAACCATCCATAGAGAAAGAGAAATTTATAGTTAACATCCACTCAACACAAACCAGGTCATTTTGGGACTAACATATGCTTCAAATTTAATTCAAGAATTCACATGTGCCCAGGGGTGTATACAGGCCTAGAAATAACATTTTTAGATGTACCTGACTAAATGTCAGGCACAATTGAAATAGTACCTGACATTTTCAACTTAGTGCCAGACATGTATAATAATATTAATAAAAAAGACAAATCAGTGCAGAACAAAATGAGAGTCACCGGAGGTTTTATGCCTGACAAAGCCTGAATCTGTGTCTGATATTGTCAGTGACAGGTGCCTTATTTCCAAGCTTGGGTGTATAGTTTTGTCAGGCAACCCTACTCCTTGTCACGTACAAACAGTGAATAGAAACCACACCACTTGACTCAATGACAGACCTTTCTACTATACAGGCTACGTTTATCCATTTACCCCCTCCTCCCCCCTGCTATTTGTTTGTACCCTACGTCAGCATAATCTCTGATATAATGATCGGGGACATTAGGCCTAACTGAACAAACATCAGGCTCCAATATCAAAACAGGCAAACTTACAATGAATTGTTTTTTCTTGTTAGCCTGCATATCAAGGAATTTTTGTTTTCTTCTTGCTTCCATGTGTTCATTAATACCAGAGGCAGCCATCTTTAATAATTTTACAAACAAAGGGTAATTCTGGAAGAGAAATGAATAATCTCCTATTAGATCTTGATTAGAAATGAAACTAAACATACACTGGTGGTTCAAGACTAAACTATCCTCTCGGTTAAAGCTCAAATATACTCATCAGCAGTAAATATTCGCTAAGAGTCAGGACATCGGAGCCAGTTTATTAGCTCTCAATATTATCTTTTTTTTTTCATCTGCAGACTAAATTTTTTTGGAATAGATCTACGGTAAACATCGCATAGCCTAAGTCAAATTTCCTAATACAGATCTTTGCTCAACTCAAATCAAAATGTTCAGTCCATTTGATCTAATTCCTGCTTTTTCCTTCGCCTAAGTCGCATCGGCAGTATGTTCAAAATTTGACTAGGTCAGTTTCTTCCCGATTGTCTCAAATACAGCTAGGAGGCTATTCTATGCACAGAGTCCCAAAATATTTTCCCCTATCATTTTGACTCAAATTAGTTTATTTGACGCGACGTCATAATAGAATTTTCCTGGAAAATTTGAAACTTGCTGTCTGCTGTACGAGACACTTCCCAGGAAAATGTCAGACATTTTTACCTACTCGCACCAAAACAGCAGTTATCTACTTGCACATACGAATAAAATTTTGAAATATGCCTTGAAAAGTTTATCTTAATCAAGCTAAGATTGAATTTCGTTCTTCCGCTAACTCAGGTCTTTGCTTAACTCGGATAAAGTTGGTCCATCCGCTTAGATCAAAATTAGTTGAAGTTTGCTGTATTAACCCATAACCGGTCATAGTCGCATATTTATCCACCACAACGTTATACTGCTATGTGGTCACTGTCACATATATATACATATGCGACCACAGCAAGGACCTTTTTTATAAGCCGCAATTGAGCATTTAGTTTTCTATTTAATTGATATCGTAACGCATGCTTGTCAGACAGGAACTTGTCTTGTTAATAACATTGAGAAAAACATGTCTTTATTCAACATTTTTTGACAAAAAACATAATTTAACGATGTCGTGAGTGTTAAAGACTAGTGGCTTAAATGCTTATGAATGATTCTGACTGATTGTCGATGACACCTATTCTGAAGAAGATATTTCTGATGAAAATGATTTAAAATGATTTGCAAAGTATAGATCAACTTATCCCAGGTTCAACATTTTTTTATTGGTGTCAAGAGTCTATCACTTACAATTATCCGGCAGTAGTCCATTGAAATAGGAGTATAAAATATATCACATTAGCTTTTATTTAGCCTGACCACTTGACGTCATGACGTCAAAATGACATCAAACGTTTAAGGCTAGGGCTATTTAGTCACAAGTGTATTTTAGCTTTGCAATGGATTGAAATTTAAAGGAGGTAATCGCTAATATTTGGGGCGGCACTGGTCTTCCCCGAGATACGAAGAAGCGTGGCTTACCCCCACCTAAGAAAATTTTGGAATATTTGACGGCTGCAAACACCTTTTCCTGCTATTTCAGCACATGAACAAAGCAATTTCAAAGTGGTCTAATATTACGTAATTAAGGTGGCTTGCTGACTCGAATTCCAATCAATCGATTACACCCATGAAGACGGGACCGTTGGGAGAAAATTTTGAGAATTTAACTGCCACAAACGCGTTTTCCTGCTATTCCAGTCTGTAACCTGTGAATACAGCAACTTCAATTTGGTTAAATATAGCCTACCTGGCTGCCCAGAATTCCAAACAGCCAATCAATCGTCGCGGGCTATGGGAGCCTCACCCTCCCGGAGAAGATTTTGAAAATTTAACCACCGCAAATGCGTTTTCTGCTATTCTAGCCTGTGTGAGCAACTCCAAAAGTGTCCAATGGTTTTGTAACCGAAATCCCACTCTGATTCCAACCATCCAATCACACTGTTGCAGTTGCATTCACAAGTAATAATCGATGCCCGAAAATGTCGCACAAAGTAGACTGGCCCCAGACAAAATGTTTAAATCAAGTCAACTCAGTATAAATTCGTGGTATTCAATTAAAAGTGAAATTAGTGTTTTATTAGAAAGTTAGGGAAGCAAAACTAGAAATGCCCGAAGCAGGTTTACGGGCTGCGGCCAGTTTGTTGGGCGAAGAAGCGGAGCTGACCTTGTATGGACCCCCACAAGAAAATTTTGGAATATTTGATGGCCACAAACGCGTTTTACTGCTATTCCAGTCCTAAAATTAGCGTTTTATTAGATTTCGGGCACTTTATTCTGCCAAATTTTTGGGGGGTTCAAGTATATTCAGACCCCCCCAGGAAAACAATTGGGGGGGTCCGCCCCCCCCCCCCGACTCCCCCATGTGTGACGCCCATGTGAATGTATATAAACTGATTTACATTCAATCGCTTCCATTTTTACTCTAATATCAAATCAGTTATATATGTTTGGCGAAGTACACCAGAAGTCTCAAATGAATCACAATATATATAGTGTCTGTTTATTCCAGCCTACATAGTATTTATTGCGCATGCTTCCCGTTTGAGATGTAATGTGGAGTATACCTAGCCTTGTTCTTTGGGTCCCCAGCTGAAAATGAGTCTGACGCCGTATGGTACACGATTCGTGTACTAATGGAAAAAAAAAATTTTCTTCTTAAATATTGGATATCAGACATCAGAAGCCCATTGTTGATTTTAATTGACAAATAATTTGTGTTTTCAACCTCGAAGACTTTCGATGATATTGAGTTAGAGACTAATTAGCTACTTTAACACAAGTTTAGTCAGTAGTAATTTTTCAAGCATTGTTTAATTATTGCAAAATTTTCACTATGCCTAGTTCTAGGTCAACATGTAGCCTTAGTACTTATTACATTTATACCTCTTTGAATCCATGATCGACCCCGGGAACTGCTAGAGGTACGTTACTGATAACAATTAATTACCGCACCCACCATTAACGCATTTAAAAACCGACTTGATAAAGAATGGAAAGACCATACGTTTAGCACGCCTTACGGTTCATTCGCAAACTACAACATAGATGGCAACTAAAATTACTGACATTGTAATAACAGAAATTAACTACGTAACCTGTGTTTTAATCAAACTATGAACCGTGAAACTAACTCAAAACATGTGAATTGAAATCTTACATTGTGTCTGACGGGCCGACCACCGCCGACTACCGCCAACCAATACTTTTTACCGCCGACTGCCATATAATTACCGCCGACCAACTACTTTTTACCTCCGACCGTAATGAAACTACCGCCGACCATGGCGTAATTACCGCTGACCAAATGTCTTATCTGACGATATTATTTTTTTAGAAGAGCATAACAAAAATGATATTCATTTGGAATATATTTACAAGTTTTTAATACATTTAATACATAATACAAAATATCGAAGGCATTTTACATTTTGTTCACAATCAATAAATTAAATACTTAATTATCTTCGCGTTGCACGAACGCTTCAGGCACGTTTTATTTGATGCTGTTTTTTGGTCGGTAATTTTTCTTTTTTCACTACACTGAATTTTTTATTTTTTGAGCATATCATTTCATCCTCTTCCCTTTTTCTTTTCGAATCTTTAAGAAAGTTTTTAAAACATTTGTCTTTTTGTTCTTCCCCGAAACAACGCCACTTCTGTTCCGAGACTGAATATGCCTTGTATCTGCCACAGAGTTCGTATTCTCCGGAAAAATACAGGGATGATTTTAAATTAATGAACTGGTAATTAATACACATCATATAGTTTTTCAATCAATTCCGGGGCCTTTTTTGGTTTCCATTCAATTGCACATTTAAAAATATGATTTGCGGATTCCGCGTTATTGTTTGTCCACAATCAACTTCATCATTTTTTCTTTTTGGAGTGTAAACGAATTTGTTTATTCTGTTGGTAACAGTCTCAAGGTACTTCTTTGAATCCGGATATTTTTCGTACAGGGTCGAAAGTGCATGTTTCCTTTTTTCAAAATCGAACGTGTTAAACGCCAATTCCAGACATTGTTGTAGTAAATATATTTATTGACAGGTACATGTTTATGGTACAAACGCCAGCCCTAGACTGACGCTTAGACAGACAATCTTACAAGGCATGCGCATGTCATAAGAATAATATTGACCTATGACCAATGACCTAATTCAATAGATTAACATTAATTAAAAATTACTTTTTTTTTGTTTTCTTTTTATGTCAATAATTAAAAATCAGATTTACAATGAAGGGATAAAAACATATTTAATGATTTTAATATTATATAATTAAAAAACACATTTAATGATTTTAATATTAGATAATTAAAAACATATTTAATGATTTTTCAAGTGAGTTAATAAAAACATAATTTAATTTTATCTAGAGTTGACAGTCAATAAATATTTCATTAAAATGTTCTTTTTTTTTGAAAAACGATTAGAGCAATCATTGGGTGGACTGCCCTCCTGCTCAAAGGGATTATTCTGCCCCAAAAGAAACACAAGGAGAAACACAGATCACAAGAAGGAATTCAAGCATTATTGGGTACACTTTACTCTTGCTCTACTAAGGGATTATTATGCCCTTCACATTTGAATATTCCACACTCAAGAATTTGGAGAAGTTTGTATCCTGGGGCTCCCTTCTTTGTCATACAATCCGCAAGCTGTTCAGAAGTCGAGCACCAACTGATACAGGAAACTTCGCCTTTTCGTACACTTTCTTGTATAGCTGCCATGTCTATTCGAAGTCTCTTGTCATCCACTAGCTTACTTGAATAAACGGCATCTACAACACTTTGATTGTCAATGAATGCTGTAATTTGAATGTTAATTGGTCCAACAATTTCCTTAAGCACCTGCTTATAATAATAACACGCTTCTAAACCTTCCTGGAGAGCAAGGGCTTCAGCAGCAATGGTGGACCTTACAACACGCTTGATTTTGTTTGCCTGCCATGATATGGGGCAACATCTAAATTTATTATCGACTATCCAAATTACATGTGCTCCCATACTTCTAGTGCTGTCACAGATGTTAGCATGCGAAGCATCAGAATGAAGAACGAATCGCCATTCACTCACTGGTCCAAGTTGAGGGAAAAGTATAACAGATTGAGTTTCTTTCATTTTGCGAATAGCTTTAATTGAACGGCACAAATCTCCAACAACACCAGACTTTAATTTTGTACTCAGTTCTATGGTTTCAAAGGCCATGTCTGGCCTTGAGCCCCTGACAGCCCAATTCAATCGTCCAATCAATTGACGAAATAATGTCTGTTCGGATTTTGAAAGTGGTTCACTTTTCATTGAGGCGCGTTTTGGACATAACACTCCATTAGTCAAATTGTCAACATACGCACTTTGGTCAATGACAATACCGTTGTTCAAGTTTTTTATTTGGAACCCAACATATGTAAAGTTGCGTTCTTCAACTTTACCTGCATAGAAACGCTCTCTTAATTTGTTCATGACAGTCTCATCAAAGTTGGGTTCCCCGGCATGGAGAAAATCGTCCACATGTAAACAAATCATTCCGTTAAGGGAGACTTGGCTGTTTTTAGACAAGAATAGGGCAGGGTCAAGGGTTGATTGCACACATCCAAGTTTTGACACTAATTCTTGCTTGACGCTCAAGAAGAATTGACGGGCGCCGTCATTCAAACCATAAAGGCAATGATTCAGTTTCCAAATGATGCTCTCTTTACAATTTGCTTCTGGTGGAGGTGAAATGAACACATCGCGCTCTAATTTTTGGCCCTGTAAAAAGGCAGATTTGATGTCTGTTGTTTTTACTATCCACTGTCGATGAGAAGCAATCGTTAAAAATAATCGTAAAATATCTTTACTTACAGTTGGACTGTCAGACTTACTATCAAATTCTTCCTCGAACCCTCTGGCAACCAGACGTGCCTTAACAACCCCAGTTTCCTTCTGGACGATCACCCAGCGTGTTGAAATAACTGACTGACCCGTGTCCTCTACCTCATCGTATGTATGAAACGATTTTAGTTTTTCAAGCTCTTCTTTCTTCGCTAAAAAATTAACATGTGTTTGTTCATTTGGTTTCATAGTTACAACATTTACTTCTTGTACACTCTCCCACTCGACACTGTCCAGATTGACGCTGATATCATCACCATTATCAAGTCGTACATTATACCAGTGAGGAGTTTTGCTTGACGTTTTTGATGCGCGACTAATGATTTTTGCAGAAAACCATGAATCTTCATTCTTCAATCTTATTGCGTCATCCTTTTTAAGGCAGATCCTTTTTGACATTTCCTTTTCTTCACGTTTTGTTGCAGGGATAATCTCGGTTACCACAGACCTAGGTCAGGTAGTCTCCTCCTGATGTTGTGCAGCAGCCTCCTTGACCATAGGTTCGTCACTTTCTTTGTTTAAAGTCAGAGGGTCTCTGTCCAAATTATCGGCAGTATTGCTAGGTTGCTGCAGTAGGGCTCCATCTTCAACCTTTGTCAACCTGTTTGGGGATACTCTTACAAATACTCCTCCGTGACGGACGAAAATGACCTTGCCATCCTGAAACACTACTCTCCCTGGACCAAGCCACTTGTCTCTTCCATCTCGTTTGTAAAAAACGGAGTCACCATTTTGAAAATTTTGCTCAGCTGCCCGCACTTTAGACCGTAATGCCCGCCTGATTCGTTCGTCTGCTTCGCTCTTAATAAATGCTACTCGAGCGCTATGTAGGCTGTTCAAATGTTTAGCAAAAACTTCCGAGCTGGTAACGCCTCCCAGGGCAGGTAGTTTCTCATTCATGACATTTGGTAAATTCGGATTTTGTCCAAAGACGAGTTGGTGGGAACTGTAGCCGTTCCACATTTGTAGGGAGTTTCTGGCCATGTTGGCCCATGATAACAAGGTCTCACGATCGACGCCTTGGTTTTCCGCCTCCAGTTTCAAAAGCATTGAGTCAGTTATCGCGTGCACTCTCTCGCATAACCCATTCTGGAACGGACTATACCCTGCAGTTGTACAGACTTTTATATTAAGAATTGAGCTGATTTCTCTCAATTCATCAGAATTGAATTCTCCTCCATTATCTGTCATGACGGACTGCATAACTCCAAAAACACCGACCCATTTAACCATGAGAGCATCAATGATATTAGAGGTCCTCTTTCTATCGACAAATGTTGAGACAGTAAATCGTGACCACATGTCGATCATATGGAGTATCCAGATTTTACCAGACCATAGCTTCAAGTCCATAGCAACCTTCTGGTTAAAAGATTTAGCCATAGGCAAAGCCACAACTGGTCGCGGCGGGGTTTTTGCATACATTTTACAAAGGACACAATTTGAATAGATGGAGGTCAGTTCATTTTTAAGGTCTTCACGCCAAACTCCGGCATCTTTAAATAAGGCAATCAGGCATTTTTCTGGTGGGTGTGCGAATTGTCTATGAAGCTTAACCATTGTCGCTTTATCCAGTAAGTCACTCACACAACAGACAGATTCAAATGATATTTCGTCTGTTTTATCAATTGGGATACAATAATGCCCGGAGGATGTAAAGTTCAGCACAACTTCTTTGCCCATAATCTCTGCCGTGTCATTGATCAGGTCTAACTTCACTTTGGCCCTCTTCATAGCTGTTCGTGATAGAAGAAGGGGTATTTCCGACTCCACGACATCTGTAGTTATTGTTATGTCAGTCCCTGCAACGTGTGCCGGTATTTGATACTCGCCACGTGATGGAAGAACAGTACCACCTCCAAATTTGAACTGTCTATTGCTTTCGCGTTTGATTACTTTGCTCTTATCACATTCGCTTAAGGAGTCAATGTAATTTCTGAACCAATTCTGACCACACACTGTAGCTGAGCAAGCGCTGTCCAGTACGGCACAGTTGCTTGCTTCAAAAGAAAGTTTGCAGTTTTCTGTCACAATATTTCCTGTGAAAAGCACAACATGTTCGTTGTATTCCGTCATATTTGCCGATTCCATCCGTTCATAACTATCTGGACAGTCTTTGATAAAATGTCTAAATGACCCACATGATTTACAAGTATATGGCCGCCCGCTTGGCCCTTGCGGGTTCATTTTTCTCTCCCTTGTTGGTGCTGATGATGGCCTTCGATGGTTTCCGAAAGAATTGCCACGCCTTCCTCGACTTCCTCTATATGCGTTTGGTCGACTTCGAGTCCAATAAGCCTCTTCAGTTAGGTAAGTAGGTTCAAGTTTAATACCACTAAAAGCTGAAGGCTTCTCGTCTGATAGGCCCACAAGTTTTAGCCTGGCTAAATAAATTGTTCTTTTCAGCAAAGTTCATTCCTGTCAATACTAACAGCTTTACTTCCTTGGTGATTTTCGCCATTCGAAGTAATTTAAATGCTATTACTTCTGATGGAAGCTGCATGCCCAATTTTTCGATTTTCCTGTATTTTGAGTCGAATCGTTCAATAAATTCTCTCATAGTCTCGCTTTCTTGCTTAACACAGTCCTCAAATTCCTCAAATTTCTGAAGTCCGTCTGCCAAATCATCTTTGCCAAGGTGAGCATCAAGAAATTCCAATAAAAGTTCGAAATCGTTGTCACGTCTCAAGTCTGCTAAATCAATCTGGTCAAACACCTTTTCTCGAATTGAATCGTCCTCTGGTAGGGAAAGGGCTATCACAACTCCTTGTTTATTCTTTGTTAAGTCTGTGATCTCTCTCCAAGCTTTAAGTTCTTGTTTGTAACGTTCGTACGGTTTCGATTTTGAAAACACCGGTGGATTTATTTTTGTCGACATTTTTGTTGGCACTTTCTCAGTCACATTCGACACTAAAATGTCGTTATCACTGTCTCTTTTCGCCTTAAATTGATGCAAAAAGGCTCCAAAATGCTTTTCATCTATTTCATCCTTCTCCTACACACAGACGCTCAAAATAGCCAGTAGAATTGTCCAAAAATCACCGTTTGTCGCTAAATTTTTTTTTTATTTCTACGCCATTTTGACTATTGTATTCTGGGTAATTCTCGTTCAACGCTGATGCACTCCAAGACTGATACCGCTTGACTTCTCACGCTTATTTATTGTACACCATACGCTGAATTGATCGTTCTCTTATTCATGTCCGTTTCACTTGCACGCTCTGCTACCATTTGTTAAACGCCAATTCCAGACATTGTTGTAGTAAATATATTTATTGACAGGTACATGTTTATGGTACAAACGCCAGCCCTAGACTGACGCTTAGACAGACAATCTTACAAGGCATGCGCATGTCATAAGAATAATATTGACCTATGACCAATGACCTAATTCAATAGATTAACAGAACGTGTCGTTTGCACAAAGAAGTCCTTCATTTCCAAAGAATTTCTCTATTATTTTAGTTCTCTCACTTATATTTCGTCCGACTTTGTTTTGTAGGTGGAATTGCAAGTTATCTTTAATGTGTTTACTACACAATCATCTTGATGCGTTGGGGAATACTTGCTCTATGGCGTTAGTTACATGTAAGGCTTTTTTCGTCGTCACAACCGAATTCAAAACTACTAGGCATGTTAAGTTCAACTTCATTAACCACCCCTAACTGATCCGCGATATGTGACAAAAATTGTTTATATGTTGCAGTCGTTGCATCCTTGTTGAGTAAGATAGGACCAACTATAATGGGATAATCTTTGGGTTTTTTTCCTGATTACACGTTCAGTCTTGTAAACAATCGCGGTCACGTAGTATGTTCCCATGTTGAACGTCCGGTCTATTCCCAAAATTGGAGACTTCCAGCTTTTTAAAAAGTGGTTCATATCTACAATTTGTTCATTTGTATAACACATTACCGAGGGGACATCACCTTTTCTATGCACTATTTGCTAAACAAAAGGGTGGGGGTTTAGCATACAGATGACCTCCAGTATTTCATCTGCTACGTTGGATTCATGCACTATAGGTTTTGATTTCTGTTTTTCTCTGTATAACGTGTTTTGGATTTGTTTTATGCTTGCAGGTGCATACTGTGTTGAATTTGTTTTCATGTCTACAAGCATCTGTTTGGGGGGAACTTGTTTGTTTTGTATGATCTCTTTTAGTACGTTTGGATTGGTTCGGGCCTTATCCTCCACTTTCTGTGTACCACAATACTCATAAACTGCAATATCAGATAGAATCGGATTGCTGGATTGAGTGAAATATGAAACATGTTTTCTGAATGTTGGGTTCAGCTTACTAGCAGTCTCGAAACGGTGCTTTGTTTTGAAGGGTATGCACATTTTCGGGACGTGGGAAAGGATCGGAAAAGTCTAGGTCGATCGGTTCCGTTCGAATCGGCGTTTGATCAAAAATGTCAGATATTCGATCATCTTCACATTTATCGGAAGCGTTGAGATCTGGTAGGGGTTTGGGGATACAAAAAGACGAATCACTCGATATGGTTGAACTATATAACTTCGGTTCGAAACTGATGTTACCTCCTACAACTGGTTTAACATAAACGAAATGGTTTGGAGACCAATAACGTACGGATGACGGAGCACCAAGTGTATGTGTCCACATGATTTTGACATCGGCTGTTGATTTTTAAAGCTCTGGTCGGAATTTAACATCTAAAATTTCATAGGATGGATCTGTCATGCCATTAACTGGGGGAAAGACAGAATGAATTGTTGCCTGTATTAGATCGGCTGCAGCCATCATCGTCCAAACAGAAGAATACGAACCGACCCTAGATGCGTCGAGACAAGCTTGTTCATAATCTGGAGAAACTAACAGAAAGTTTTTAACGTTTTCATACTTCTGGTATTTTTCATGGGCTAAACACATCTGTATACACGTTTTGTATCGTAACATCACAGACAACGCCTCTGTAGCACTGAGGTGTTGACTAAGGGCATTAAAAAAAACAGTTCCCATCACCAGAAGATACAATCGGAGTTCCGAGATTTGATAGGCCACACTTATTCATTATTTCTAGGCCAGCTTGGTCCGTCGGAATTAGTGAAAGTTCAGCTGATGTAGGATCGGGGATATCATCCCTGGGCATAACCCGCTCTTCTCTGCTGCAAACATACTTAAGATGTATCCTATTTCGGACGCCTATAACAAAAATACAGGTAAGAATTTACAAAGATGCAATGAATTGAGTAATTGATTTCAATTGTATCGGATAAAAGTAGTGCTCCTACGGTTAGGACTTTTTGTTATTCGAATAACCTTGGCTATTAACCGGTTAGTAACAATTAACCGTTTGGTATCAAGTTTCAACATTAAATAACCACTCACATCGCGGTATGATTTACAAGCAAGTGGTTTGTAATACATCCTTGTACACGTCTGTCAATATCAAGTACAAATATTAACTTTGACCCTCTCTTAAATCCTGTGTTTTTCCTCTTTGTTTGTAAGTATTTGAAAGTACTAAATATAAAGAAAACAAATGCCGATCATCGAATTCAGAGATTACAATGGCGGAAGTGTGAGAGTTGTGCCCCTTTATGGGGTTAGACGTGTACTATTTTGGTGATCGAGTTTATTTCATCAATTCCACAATTCGAATCTCCATCCTCGGTGTTGTTGATAAAACTACTTTACTGTTATTGAAATGATTAAAGGCTTATAATCAGGCAACTAAAATTATCCACAGCTTGTGTGTGATCAAGATGTAATGTACTCAACTCGTAACAGTCGAACCGTATCACACGCCACGGCATGAAGACTGCACTGACTGACTGAGCGAACACGTGACCGACGCAAATTCTCTTCGGCTTCTTAAATTGGCAGATTTTTAACAGTAATGATATCGCATTAATACAGGATGAATATTTTGTAATTGTTCTTGCCTTGCCTTCCCCCGATTATCAGGATTTTAAGATGTGGGTTGTTTTCCACCGGTCCAACAGCAACACGTACCTCTCGACTGCTCGGCGAAATATTCAAGATAAATACATCGTGGAATGAAATTGGAATAGTTATAAAGAAGAAAGCGCCTGACCTCAGTAACTAACTTTTAAACAATAATATTTAAAACCCAAGAATAACATTTTTTTATTAGATTCCTGTAGAACAAACAACGGCTCATTGACAGGTCATACACGTAACGGGGGCATCTCAAGTTGACATATTGTTCAATTTTCAAAATGGCGCCCTGTCGTCATGGAGACGTTTGTAATGGGAGATAACTCCATTTAATGGGGACATCTCCAGTTAACCGTACCGCTCAATTCGAACCGTTTAACCGTCCATTTCTAACCATTTACGGTTATCCGACTAACCGTAGGAGCACTAGATAAAAGGATTGTAATGTTTGATAAATATTAATAAAGTTCCGTTTTTTAGGTTGTGTCAGCTATGTTCTTTACATCTAAAACGCATTAAAGTGAATATTTTTTGTAATTACCTCAGATAATCGTTGAATAGCTTTCTCGTATTCATATTTTCCATTCATATCGCATGAAAGACATGCTACGCACTTAAACCTATTCAATGCATTTTCCACAAAATGAACGTCTTCTTCCTTGATTCCGTCACAACCGTAGTGGTACCAGACGTTGCAATCGTTGCACTGTACCGAGTTGTTGGTTCAGTTCTTTCTACAAACTCCAAACGGGTAAAAAGCAGCACGTTTAAATGTACGATTTTTCTTTTAGAACGATACATATTGAAGGGGGCATAAAACTAAAACTATACTGAAACTATTTCTTCCGTGGTTTTATATCTACGGACAAGGGCTTGACCGTAAACAAAACGGAACAGACACATCAAAGCAGTAGCAGAAACAATTGGATTAACACCTACTGAAATTACACCTGAAATCACATCTTAATCAAGAACAGACATAGAGATGTCCATGTATATTGCACATTTATCTGTGTATATGGCTAGGCCTAATTGACACTTGAAAATAGAAAGAGAGAGAAATGGGGTTTCAGTGACCGCCCTAGACCCTTAAAACCATTAGCCAAATTTTTAGCCAGATCAAAATTTTATTAGCCAATTCAGAAAGTTTTAGCCAAATATTTTATATCATTTTTATTCATATGTTTGTTAATTAAAAAAGAAACTACGTGCTTGTTGCTTTTTAAACGTACCGGTAATACAAGACTCATAGCAGCCGTAGAAAGGAAATAATAAACAGTACAAAATCCTGTTTTTACTTCGTTTTATCTAGTTCACTATATTGTCTGTCAATATATGAGTAGAAGTTTTGGAAAAGGTGGGAAATATCACGTGGTGAAATGAAGGATGAAAGCGGGGATATTCCTTTGATGTCACGTAATCACTGTCTAATACATTCCGGCTTCTTGATGCCGATATAAATTGAGAAATAATTTAGTGATTTATATTGTTATGCTTGGTTATTGTGTCGACAAATAAAAACTCATAATAAAGATTATACTTTATCAATTAATAATATTATCAACAAATAGGTTCCCATTAGATGTTTTATTTAACAATGGTTCTAGAAATGGCGGGAGAATGTCACGTGATAGCCACGTTGACAAACAAGTCATGAAGGTATCGCTTTGATGTATCATTTCATTACCTCATGAACCTTGCGTTTCCAGACTAAAATAAAGACAAATATCTACACAGATCATCATGTCATTCGAGACATTTTAATGTGTAATGGTTTAATATCCACCACTATCGGTAATTTATTTGTATCGGCCGATATACTTCGCTGCCAATATCTGATATCGGTAAAACCGATAGGTGTCATATCGGAACATCGCTACTTGTAGTAAAGCGAATGTACACTCGGCAAGTGGCGAGCGAATGTAAACAGTGCAGTGCCACACAAAAGGTGCGTAACTGTGTTGTATAGTCTCTAGACTCGATCTTCCAGTCGTTTTAATGCGTGACATTGACTGATTTGCGACTTGTACGATTGAGACTAGAGTAATTAACGTACTAAAAATAGACACTCCATTGAATGAACGAAAGAAGCGTTTAACGAAACGATTTCAACTTTA
This sequence comes from Patella ulyssiponensis, assembly GCA_963678685.1. Lineage (NCBI taxonomy): Eukaryota > Metazoa > Mollusca > Gastropoda > Patellidae > Patella > Patella ulyssiponensis. The sequence goes on along the minus strand of OY783232.1, from coordinate 92,520 downwards.
ATATTAACAGATTTACAAAATAATTTATTCGCCAAAACTTTCGCCAGAATCATCACTTTATTCGCCAATAAAAATATTTGTCGTCATTGGCGAATGTCTAGGGCGGTCACTGGGGTTTAACGTCCACTCGACACAACTTGAAAATAACACCACCCAAAGAATAATTGATATGATTAATAACATCCTTATTAAAAGAATAATTGATATGATTTATAATATCCTTTGTAAAATTCTATCTTTAATATATTAAAGTATTTGATCCTCGGTAAATAAACACGATGGTCGGTGGTTGTTATACGTAAAAATATTTGGGTCGCGGTAATTACTCGAAGGTATTTAGTCGGCGGTAATGACGGAAAAAAATATTTGGTCGGCGGCATATATAATATTTGGTCGGTGGTAAATTATATTTGGTCGGCGGTAAATAATAATTGGTCGGCGGTAAAAAGTATTGGTCCGCGGTAAAAAGTACCACCGGTGTCTGACAACTGGTATTACAATATGTGAATATGATACACTACAATGACCCAATTATGGGGAACATTAACAGTAACATAGCTGTACATTTAACTCACCACGAATGGAATTAGTGCTACTCAAAGTGTTTTAAGATCAGCAAAAGGCCTTATGGCCTACTAACGCTGTAATGATAAGGATAAGGATAAGGAAAAACATGCGAAATGTGATTAGTGATTGTGAAGCCCAATAAATTCATTTGTCATCGTTCTTAAGAGTAGCGACCGGCGCCTCCGCTAGAGGGCTCAGACAGTGCTGTACACAGCTATGGCCGATTTTCAACCCCATTGCACCGGTTTTTGGGTCATATATTCGCGGAGCTGGTACAGACTTTTGCATCGGAATTCGAGTCGGAAAACACATGATTATTTTAGACAAGGGTCAAGCGCGCCTGGAAATATACGCTCAAAGTGTTGCTTACAATCGTGAACATAAAGATTAAATTAGTGATAAAAAATATTGCTAGGGACGGAAACCCCCGTGGAAATTGGCAATTCCTGGAAATCTGCACCGTGTCGGGTTTCAAAGGGACGCAACTCCACCAAAATTATGGGTACAGACCACTGTTAATAGTTTGACTGACTTTGACAAGAGAAATGTCATCGAGTGACTAGTGTGCATTATTAGACTTATAAGTGTAATTTGAAATGCAGATGCTATTTTTGAAAGTATAATTAATACAGTCCATTTTAATTGCGAGCATTACAGTTCCATAATGAATGCTAATTCATCATATTCTGAAGATGATAGCTTTCATCTAACCATTGGTTCAGAAACCGAAGTAAGTACATGCATGCTATACACAGAAGTGTTTTTGAAGCCTGAAGTATTATCCAGTTGGTTTTAAAAAAATCTGATTACGCTACCGTGGTTGTACTTCTACTCAAATATATCTATTTGTTTCAGAAAGAGTTTTAGAGCAAACTAAAAGGAGCACTAATTGACAAAGAGTTATTAGTATGGTAGACCTATATTTTGGAATTCAGGTGAGTGCTGGTTTGGAGAAAAATCTGTTTTTATTTACATTATTTACATTGAATTGATCTGTTTACTACAGTTACCTATATAAATCATTGATAAATAATTTTCTTTCAATTCTTATTTATTCAATTTTTTTTAATATATATTTTTTTTGCTAATTTATTTATTTATTTTATTTTTTATTTACTTATTTATTTATTTATTTATTTTTTTTTATTTTTTTTTTTGGGGGGGGGGGGGTATTATTAATATTATTATATAATGTTATTTTTAATATTATGACACTGTTAGATAACTACATAAATGGTTGATAAATAGTTTTATTTTAATAGTTCAAGTTTATTTAAATTATTTTTATTTTATGGGGTGGCAGTATTATAAATTTTGGCAAGGAGGAGAGGATTATAAATTTTATGATATAGAAATATGGATATGTGGATAAATAATTGTATTTTATGTATTTATTTATATCTTTCTTTTTTTTTAAAATATTTTGTTAACATGTACTTATCTGTTATTTTTAGTATTTGAATACTCAGAAACAAAGTCTTGTTTAAATATGTTGATTCCATTGTATAATTGTTAATGATTTATACCCTAAAGTTAAAGTTTACGTAATTTTTTAATCTTTTGTACCGTTATTACAAACATTATAAAATAAACTTCTAGACCTATATGTAAAGTGTTTGCCTGTTTGTGTTGGTGAGTACAGAAGCTTAATTTTGGTGAAATAATTATGTCTGTAGGACTTTTGGTTTCTGAGATATGGAGTGGGGTTGAAAATTGAAGCAAAATGGCCAATTTCGCAAACAAGGGGTGTGCCAGTTCGCGTTACTAAACGGACTGTAACTCAGCCAATTCTGTGCCGATTTTGATAAACTTGGTGTTGTTACAATACTGAGATGTACAGCTTTCAGAAAATATCAAGTGTCTAGAGAAAAAAATGATATTTCAAAATAGCTGCCGGTCGCTATTAAGAGTTAAAAAATCCTACCTAGATTCTACCCGATTCGAAAATACACAATCGAGTTGATTGGTAATCTTACCTCGGTTGTAACTTTTAGCAGACGGAATGAATGTTTTCAGACCGGCCACAGAATAATCCTAAAACAGAAGGGAAAAGTAGTAGTGTTGCTAAGAAACAGAAAACAAAGCACTACCTATCCAGTTTTTTCTATTCTAAAGAGCAGGGTAAGGGGAAGCAACCTTGATTACGAATATAACCGGAAGTCAAAATATCCATAGTGATCCTTTTTTTTTCTGGCTGTCAAAAAGTATTTATTTCTTCGGTGTATTTATTTCTTGGGATAACATCAAAATTATTAGACTTCAACCCAAATTCATTTCAAAACATGGAAGAGCAAAATGTCAACAGGTAATCTAAAATTGCGAGAAGGTTCTTTCTTCATTTAATGTAGGCTACCGTAAATATTATTATAATATTGACATTGTATTATAAATTAAGGATAAGGTCCATGATTTATTAATCTTGTCTTCCGCTTCCTCCTAGGTATAAATTAAAAGTAGGCTATTGACAAATTGAAGGAGATTGAGAATGAATCGTTTTGACTTGTTTATAATCGTCTCATCAGTTCATTCTTAATAAAGGACCTAAATCGCTAATGGCAAATGGGACCTAGAAACTGACCGTAATGGGTTGCAACCCATGGCCATATAATCTAATGATAGGCCTAAATTGATTTACATTCAATCGTTTCCGTTTTGAATCTAATTTCAAATCATTTATGTCCAGCAAAATACGGCATATGATATGAGTCTCTATTGCTGAGGAAGTTCATCTGGATTGCACAGCGTGATTCCACCATGTCAGTGGTGCAGAACAGAGAGCCTGCCAAGGGATCCGACAAAGTTATACTAAGTAGGCTTATTCCTTGTTACTTAGGATGGGAAGAAAAACTGAGAGTAGGCCATAGCTTGGTAAAATTGCCCTGATTGCACGCTGCATGGCGAATGTCAATCATCATCAATTAGCCCAGTCGTTATAGAAGAACAGTAGGAGTAGGAACCCCATTTTATTTCATTTCACTCAGTTCCACACTGAGTATCAAGTTATCAACTCATGTTACTTTCACTAAAGAAGCAGTTTGCTGTTGGCTATAGAAAAGTTACCGGCCTACTTAAAAACTATGTTACTTTATCCTACTTCCTGTGAGGGGTAAGCTTACTCATGAATGTTTTTGAACTCTAGCTAACAGACTGTCATTTCATATTGTAAAAATTATTACTACCTCTCGATGACCTTGGAATTTGCCGGAAGTATTTCCACAATCGCAGCATGACAGTCATAATAAATCATATGATGTTTTTGTTCAGTACATGATAAATATTCGATTTGTGTAATTTTGTTACTGATGGGGTTTGAAAACATATCATTTGCCTGATAACAACATGTCTCAGAAGTAAATTGTAGATCTAGATGTAAGAGATCTAGAGTATCACTCAGCATCTTCAAGATCGGAAACTATTTTAAATGTTAAAGATACATTATTTAAGAGTTGTCCGTTCTTGCTTATAAGATTCATTTGATCGATAACTCCACCCACATATTCTCAATATCAAGTAACAAGCTCTATTGTAGCCTCGCTTGGCAGGCATTTCATCACCAGTTTCCGGTAGTGACATCAGCGACTAATGGTAAACGTTAGCGTGGTCCGCCATATATTTTAAATTTTAAATTGACGACTGTTTAAATCAAAAACTGTATCCAAGCCATCCATGGCTCTACAGAGTTGATTTTGAGCTGGTCATGCAAATAAAGGTCTACTTAATAATTTCTATAACATCTGAAGCCTATAATTAAAGAATTGCAGTAGGCAGATTTAGCTCTTGCATAATCTAGGTTTAACCAAAATATGGGTTTAGTACTTTTAGAGTGAAAATCATTTTAGTAAGGAATAGTTTGCCCTTGAATTAATATGACACGTTGACAGGTCTAATATTTCAAAAAAAAAAAAAATGGATTATATTATATTTTTGTGAAAAGCAATTTCTCACACACAGTATACTTTAAATTTAAAGATGGATAGGGTGTTGTTAAAATGGACAGGGTGTTGTTTAGTTGGATAGGGTGTTGTTAAGATGGGCAGGGTGCTGTTAAGATGGACAGGGGTGTTGTTTAGTTGGACAGGGTATTGTTTAGTCGGATATGGATAGGGTGTTTTTTAGATGTGCTGGGTGTTATTCAGAATACTAAAGCTTTTTCTAGCTTTGATTGTTTAAAAAATGGTTTTCGTACCTGCTTTGAAAACTAATCTTTTTTCATTCCACGTAAATCTCAGAAACTTTACGTGTTAGAAGTCTGAATAAGCCTCAAAATTAGCCACCAGTGACTGACAACATGGCATATAATCAGGCTTTGTGAGACACAATAAATGATGATGGTAAGGTACGATGAAATTATCATCCATGTTATTTTGGGTGGCTGACTGGTTTAACGCATGCTCGTGAAATCATGATGTCTGTCATGGATGTGGTTTCGATTCCCCAGTTATACATGACAAGGAGTAAAATCACCTCGTGGGTTCTCTACAGGACCTCCGGTTTCTCCCTCTGCTAAAGACCTAAACGCATTTATAGCGAATTATGAATATTAAATAGATCCATATGTTAGTCCCGAAATGACCAAGTTTGTGTCAAGGGGGATGTTCATCCCAATTTCTCCATATCTCTCTCTTTCTCTATTATTATATTTGTCGTACATCTGAACCATTTGAATATTTGGCTTTGAATTCAGTTGGTTGCCATCGACAAATTTGCTTCCACGTTTCATGTTCAATTTTGGAAATCATTATTTTCAGTGAAGTGCCAAAAATAGGAGTGGATGTGAACAGTCCTGATGAGGAGAAGAAAGTTGATGAAATACCTGAAGTTCCTGAAGCAAGTTCACCTGCTTTAAAGTTTCTTGACAGTCTAGGTGAGATATTACACTAACACCACCCTATTGTAATATTTGAATGGAAACAGTTGTCCTGGTTGTCTGTATCATTGATGACCTATAGAGTTGATTATGGGCTTTTTATATTGTTCCATAATTAAAAGTCTAACTACTAAATGAAAAAGTGAAATAAATAATTTTTTTTTTCAGTGCCAGAAACTGATTTTAAATATATGATGTTTGACGACAAACTTGTCACAATCTCTGATACGGGCAAGGAACTGGGAGAATTTTGTGTTACTATCGAACCCACCAAACATTGTAATCAGGACTGTTTTCTGGTGCATGCTAACAGTCATGGGGCTATTGACGGAGTACCATGTGGGACATCTATAACTTGTTATGTGACACGAAATCTAGAAACTATTGAACAGCACCATCATGAGTATGTTAATGTAAGAATCACTTATCTTTGTTAATCATGTCAAATGCTTTTTCTCTATAATTCCGACTTTGATGAAGAATTGTTTTTGATCCCTGTGTAGTTGCATTGTGGTGCTGTGGACTGAAAAGTTACAATGTATAGTCTTTTGGATGTAAAGAAAATCCAAGGTCCGGTTTATACATTAGTATACACATAAAAGAACCTCGGCAGTTGGAATCTGCTAGAAGTCGAGACCCTAGCGCAGCTGTCCAGAAAAATTTGCCTCATGGCAAACTGAATGTTAGCGTATACCCATCTTCATTAGCCCAGTTGAAGCAGAAGAGTAGGATGTAAACGCAATACTCTAATATATAATTAGCCCAGTTGAAGCAGAACAGTAGGACGTTAAATACAATACTCTAATATATCATTTCAGCTTGATAATTGTCCTTTAGATAGAAAAACAAATATAGTCAAACAGGAAACAGAATATACAGTCAATAGAATTATTACCCAAGGGGAGGTAAGTTCAAGTTATCAGCTGGAGTAAGACTACTAACTCTTTCCCCATTGACTATAATTTTAATTTTATGACAGCATTATCTTAATCTTTAATAACCACAACACGTCCATCTTCAAGACTTGACCTTGCTTTAACCCTGTACATCTTCAATAGAAGACTTGATCTGGCTTTAACTCTGTACATCTTATCTAGCTCTTCACATATGCTACCCTGAATATTTTGGCACTGTTTCGATTGGATATTCACCTAGCTTATGAGCCTGTCAGATTCATCAACCATCACAAATACTAAGTCTTGCGCTTAACAGCAAAAATGTTTATCTGTGATAATCAAGTGGCAAACTTTAATGTTCTTTCAATGTCAAGGTTTTCGTGGAAGCAATTATATTTGATATGAGCGTGTTTGTGTCACAAATTCTGATTGGATGCTACTGTTCATGTGTGTGTAGTAAATAGAGATAACGTAGCTATAAGTTTGGGAATTGTAAAGCAAACTAGCAATGTCCAGATGTTGTAAAACTCACAGTCGTTGCTTCATTAACATCCAACATGCCCATTATGTCACAATTATCTAACAGGGCTGATCATCTCGATTTGTTTTTCTTCAACTGGTCAAAGGAACCTGCAGACCGTACTCTCCAACCACAGTGCATATTTTGTTCCTGGTAAATTCATCTAAATAATGTCATACTAAGAAACGTGTGAAGCACTACAACACTCGACACCTAAATAAACAGAAATATTCTCTAAGGTATCATCTTAAAATATTCTCAAATATTAAACCAAACTTGACTTTATTAGAATAGAAACAAGCAGTGCCGTTAACTTAATAAATTATTTTTCAGGCTGTGGAACGTAAAAATAAAACCTTTTCTTTTGATGATATGAAAGGTTTCATCTCTGAAGGTGAGTGAAAACAAATTTTAACAATTTTCAGGGTTTCAATTTCAACCACATTGAGGGATTCCATTGATCTTTAGAAGTAGACAAACCAATCTGATTATTATTAAATCTTTTGTTCGTTCTTATATAAGATGTAACATGTATTAAGAACAACCTGTATTGAGGCTGGTGAGGGAGATCCAGATGGTTTAACACACTTTAGATCAGATCATAATGTCTGTCATTGACTCAAGTGACTATGAAAAATATCTTTGATCCAGAAACACAAAACTTTGCACATAGTTTATTATTGATGTATTTGATACATGGAACAACAAAAGTTTTATAAAGCGCTAGTTGTAGCTAAAATAAAGCGAACGATTTTGCTTAAATTCTTGACTTAAGCCTGAGAATGTTTTGTGAAAGCGATGTCTTTATTTATGAGCAAACTACTTAACGTTGGTTATTATGAACTTACCTGTGTGTTTGAAATTACCCCTGGTTAAATAAAATCTATTGTACAACGAAATATCCCAGCGAATAAAAAGGTCTCTCTCTTTTACGACAATTCAAATTTTGTATATGAATAAGCTGTGGTTCTCAGACCCAGTAATGAGTTTGGGTATTTCGTTTTCGTCTTTTATTAATTATTTGGTTAAAGAGTTGGATCTAAACCATTAGCAGTATATTGGGAATGGAAATAAGGATAGCCGCAGCCCTGCTGTACTGGCATCATTTCTACATGGAGTATACCTACTGTCATTATTCCAATGAAGTACAGCATTAATCTCCACTTTATTTCATATCAGATTGTTTCTTTACCTGTGAGAGACACATAAACTAGGTCATTTTGTGACTAACATATCATTTACTTTAATTTCAATAAATTGCTAGCACTTCAGGGACTTCAGCAGTGGGAGGAAATAATAGGACCCAGAGAAAAACGCATGAGGTTTAAAAGGTGACCTTACTCCTTGTCACGTACAACAGGGAATCGAAACAACGTCACTTCATAAAATTACACACCTTAAGATCTAAAGCCCAAACATTGAACCATTCAAACACCCACTTTCTGGTACTACTGTACAACTAATGATGTCAGAATTTAATACTCCATGTTTTCATTATACTATATTTCAGGATCAAATTTATTATTACACCGACTGCTAATTGAGAAGGGAATGCCAGATGATGATTTTCAGTTGGTTTCCTTTGATTCTGAAACGAATCTTTGTGCTGCAACATACGTAAGTATTCACAAACATTTGGTCTGTATCGTAAAACTATTATTGTGACACTATCCTTTGTCACGGTACTAAAAAGCAGGCTGTGACACTATGAGGCCACAGAGATGACAATGATTGTCTAGGGTTTTCTTCAAGGGTCTTCTTTGGACTTCACGTTTAAAATGTGATCAAATATTCTGATCTTCAATTAACTGACACTGGAACACTTTTTACGTTAAATATGTTTTTATATCTATCTAACATCCATAATACAGGTAACTACAATATTATTGCCTCTCAGCCGGAAAGGCTGTGGTGTTCTCCCAACCTCCCAATGGTATCTATTTTCTACCGCCTCATCATGATATCTGAATCCGGCCTGTGAGCCAGGGCAGCAGCTCACGGTATGAACTTCCCCCTGAATCTCTCGAATGATATCTTAAGAAACTTAGACTGCGAATGTTCTTATAGAGAGGTTACGTGCATGAGTCAGAATTGAGCCCCGGGAAATTGACCAGGTGCTTCCTTTATCGGATTGGTCAGCTGCACAGACACTACCCTGGATTTCAAGACAGTGTACTTATATGGGCACCTAGGAGAGCGACTAACCACGTTTTTAACTGATGGGATTACCTTTTTTGGATTATCAGACTTATGATGTCATTGCCCCACTTTAAACTTCCAGACATATTCTTGTTAGCCTAGTTCTTGTTGTCACTAACAATTTCAATACATAAACCAGAAGATATTTTACAAACTAAGGTAACCCCTACATTATATAGGGTCTATAGTGTAACACTATGTTGTAACACGAACATTGTTTCAACTGGTCACTGTCTGGGCAAAATTTCCTTTAGCACAGTCAGTCGTTTACAAAATGGTACACAACTTCTGTAACATATTTTAAAACGTTCACTGTGTCTTAAATATTGCATATTAGGATCCCACATTTTTATGGCAACATAACATCAATATGGATTGAAAGGGACCAGTATTGAATTCTAATTCATATTTTTTAATTTCTTTCAAATATTATGACTTGACTCGTGTAAATGTTTGATTATCAATCTGGGTACGTATATAAGAATGGAGTAAACTGTGTTTTATTATTACAGAAACATTTAGAGGAGAGAACACAGACAGTAGAAGCTATAGAGTTACGAGTTTATGGCATCGAGCGAACCATCAATTCAAAAACAGATTTACCAACAACGTGGCAATCATATTTTACACAAGATGGGTAAATGATCAATAATTATTTTTATTTGTCAACCAGTGTTGGATGTTATTATGGGTCGCATGTTTTAGTGGCCAAATGGTTTATCATGTGTGTGTTAGATCATAAAATCATGTGATGTCATCTCCATTCACTGCTTGTATGTGACGTGATCTAGTTTTGAATCAAGTGAAAGTTAAACAACATGTCTCTCTTTCTGTAACCTATGTTGTTTCAGTCTGGTGATGGTAGGGCATGAACCTAACATCTAGTATGTCCCTAGTCCTCACATGTCAAGGATGGTGTCTGCTCTCATGCCATGGATAGTGTCTGCCTGGTCACATGACACGGATGGTGTCTGCTCACAAGGAAATTGTCATTTAAAAGAAAAGTGAGCAGAAATATATCTGACTTTTCGAATTCACTGGTCAAAGTCTCTGGGCATACACCATACAGTGTGATATGAGGGAAATTTTGCCTGGACAATAGCGCTATAGCTTACTCTTATATTGGATTCCAACTGCCAAGGGATCTTTTATGTTCAATCCAATTTGTACATGGGACCTCGGTTTTCTGTCCCATCCGAATGGTTATATGTTGTCCCTTGTCAGGTCCTCTGTACTACACCATTGATGTCAGGGAAACACGCCGGAAAATCTAAGTGAACTTTCTCGACTAACGCAGGGATTGAACACAGGACATCCAGTTTAGTGAGCTAACAACTTACTCACTGAACACACGACATCCAGGTTAGTCAGCTAACATCTTCCTCACTGGGCCACCATATTGATTTATTTATATTTCTATGATTGCAGACATTTAACAAATCGTGTACAAGTTGGTTCACCTGTTGGGATGAAATTAGCTAAAGTACCCACTGCTGTTGTTAGAGGTAAGATACCTAGAACACTAGATAACACATCCCTACGGATTTAATTCACCTCATCCTCGTCAGAGAGCTTAAATAGGCCTTTAATCCATGAGGGTTTAAAGAATGGTTATGTTTGAGTCAACTGGCATGGTTTCGAATCCCCGGTTGTATGTGACAAGGAGTAGGGTTGCCTATCCAAACTTGTGGGATTTCTTCGGGTTCTCTGGTTTCCTCCAACTGCAAAAGGTTGTGGAACCTCTAGAGGTCACAATTGTAATCCGATTCTGATGACACTTAAAAATATGTGTTTATCTCCCAAAGATCTTGGTTCCTTTCAATATTGACACATGTACAACTAACATCCTGTATTATGGGCCTGATTGTTAGAAAAATTGATTTTTATACGCCCACATTTTCATGTGGACGTATTATGTCGTCGCCCCTGTCCGTCCGGACGTCCGTCTGTCCACAATTTGTTTGTGGACTCTCTACAGGTCACAATTCTTATCTGATTTTGACGAAACTTGAAATATAGGTTTATCCCCATAAGATCTCGGTTCCTTTCGATATTGGCATGTATCGGATCGGAACTTCATGGATTATGGCCCCTGATTGTACGAAATATCATGTTTTTAGCTTGTGGACCCTATAGAGGTCACAATTTTGAACCGATTTTGATGAAACTTGACATGCATGTTTATAACCCAAAGATCTTGATTCCTTTCGATATTTGTGCATATCGGATTGTAACTTCCTGAATTATGGCCCCTGATTGTACGAAAAATGACCTTTTTTTAGCTTTTGGCCCCTCAGGGGTCAGAATTATTATCCCATTTAAAAAAACGTTTGATTATATCACCGATACATCGTAATGAAGGTTGAGGTCGAATTTCGTGAAAATCGGACCAAAATTGACAGCTGTTCTTGTCAGGCCATCCATCCTTCATCACTAACAAGGGGAAACCACGCCAGAAAATCTAGATGAACTTTGTCGCCCAATGCAGGGATCAAACACCTAACCTCAAGGCTACCAAGCCAGCATCTTACCCACTTAGCAACATGATCCCCAGTCGAATTTGAAGCCTACTGAAATGAACCTTTATAACCCAAAGATCTTAATTCATTTCGATATTTGCACATAGGAAAAATCACTTTCGGTATTGCTTGTTCTCTATCTATCTCTCGAAAATGTGGGCGTATCCTGCCTGGCAGTGCCAGCCTATCTTTTAGCAAGATGTGGGCATATCTGCCATGGCAGCAGCACTTGTTTTATAACCCGGAAAAGTGACAGTTAGAATTTGATATAAGAGTAGGCTGTAGTGCTGCTGTTCGGGCAAAATTTCCCTCATAACACACTGCCCATCTTCATTAGTCCAGTTGGGAGCAGAACAGTAGAATTTTTAACCCCATTTCATTTCATATTGTAGATGAAGAGCCACCAAAACCAGTATTTGACAAGAGATCATTAAATATAGAAGAAGATATGCAGATGTATTCAAAATTTCTAGATAGGAAGGTTTGCTATTTATTTATATTCGTCTCAATTTTTATTTAACCACATTCATCAAGTGTATTCTTTCAAATGGAATGAAAATAAGTTCCCAGCTAGAACTTTTGACAGCTGGGATTCGATATAAGAGTAGGCCTTAGTTCCACTGACCAGGCTAAATGTCACTCATAGTACAGTGTATGGTTTATGCCTGTCTTCATTAGCACAGTCTGGGCAGAACAGTAGAACATTAATCTCCATTTTGTTTCACATTTGAGTGCAAGTAAAATTGCAACAAATAGAGAATTTCATAGAAGTTTATTTTGATATCAAATATCTCTGAACTAAGAAACAACTGTTTGGGTACCAATGGGTAATGGTAATTAATGACATTGCTAAATATGAGAATAAAATGGCTTTGTAATTTTTAATTACATATAGGCAATGTATTGGCCCCAGCCCTGAACTGGGATGGTTTCAGACTGTCCCCACGAATGTACTGAAAAATATATCACTTTTCTATATAGCAGAGGTTGGAAATTTCTCTCACCATTAATATTAAATATTTGTAATTTCAGGAGGATATAAAAGGTAATCATGCCGTTTACATGAGACAACATCCAGAACTCAAAGCTCTTCTCGCAGACTTCCTGCAATTTCTACTTCTTCGTAAACCTCAAGACATCATCTCCTTCGCATCAGAATATTTCTCAGCATTTTCAACGACGGTGCCAAATGCATCTCCTTATTTGGCATCGAATGCTCCGACTCCTTTCCCGGTCAGTCGAGGCAACACCCGAATAGAGCAGTTACGCACACCAACCAGATGAGTCAGACATAAACACCCAGACTGTAAATATATGGTTCAAGTTCTCTGTTAAAAAGATTTTAAATACTAGGGTTAGGGGTTGGGTTAGGGTTAGGGGTTGTTTTTGTATCCATTTCTGGATTCCATTCTTTACATTCAAACCTTTACACTTTAGATCTGCTTTCTTTGCATGAGAACAAGTTGGTCTAATTGCTGATGTAATGGGACTGTTTTGATGAGCAACTTTACTGCAGCGTTTTTTTTTCTTTCATGTAAAGTGTGCACATGCATGCCAACCAAATGTTTACTTTCTGGCATACATACAAAGTTTCCTCGAATAAGTCAATCAACTGCTCTTGCTGCGGCAAAATCTTCATTTATGACAGGGTGGAGGTAGTATAATGGTCAAAGCGCACGCATTTGATCATAAGGTCAGTCATTGATTCAAGTGATGTTGTTGCAATTACCCGCTTGTACGTTAAAAGGAGTAGGGTCGCCTGTCCAACCTCATGGTTTTTCTCCAGTTTCTTCCCGCTGCTAAAGACCCCTATTGAAAATTACCTAGCTTCTGTGTCAAGTGGAGGTTAAACCCTATCTCTCTCTCTCTCTCTCTCTCTCTCTCTCTAAAATACATAAATGAAGGAGGAAATGCGGTGACTTTTGCTAGCAAAAACGCATAGATGGAGTTGTAGTTGTACCTGATACAATTACAAACAGTATTAATTTGTACCCAGATATTTAAAACGTTGTGCCAGACATTTATTAATAAATATCATTAAAAACACAAAATATCAGGTTGTATTAGTGGTTGTATATTGCGGTGGAAATATTAAAACACAAATAAAAATTAATTGGTGATGCAGATACCAAAATGATTGGACCTGACGACATGGTAACAGGTACCATATTTCTAGCCTTTAAATTTGAATAGCAATAATAACAGGATCTCGGACTGAGTTTGAAATGAATCTGGAATTGGATACACTTCAATCAAACATCCGTCTACCCCTCTAAGAAACAAAAGGTCTAATTCTACATTTTAATATGATCTGAATTGAAATGACCATGTTTTTAATTGAATATTGGAAATGATAAAATAAGCAAAATCTCTCCACGTTTGATGTATGTTTTAATTTGTTGGAGATGGTGTTAATGCTGTGATAAATATAGAATGGTGGTTTTAAATATAATTCATTTTCGTCTCCCAAAATTAGTTACCATAGTAATTTCATTTTACTCACAACCAATTTGGATATGAAGTATGTTTACGAATATGTTCCAATTTGAATATGCATAATAATACATTTATCTGTCATCTCCTTATGATCATCAAATAATTAGATTTTAAACAGAATTATTAAAGCCTAAAGTTCACTTACAACTTTATAAACAGCTTTATTATTTCCAAAATATGTCAAATTTAACAAATGAATAATTTGCATTCAGTATTATTTATTTTAAGGCTATACCAATTTATAACTTTTAGGTCTTGGTCAATAAATAGTTATTTAAGTCTTATGAACAATGTTTTGGGTAATATCTTCAACTAAGAAGAAATGGCAAGACATTTGTTTTCTAATTCGTTTTCCTGAAGAAGAAATATTTAAACTATTGCGATCTAATCTTTTAACTCTCCATCGATCTAAATATTAAGGCTACTTGCAGATTTCCGGATTTCATCAGGTCAAGAGATGTAAACAGGGCTAGTGCTTACCCTTACCCACAATCTTGGCAAGAATCATGTGCCGTAACCCTATTTACATCTTGCAACCTCAATATAAAGACCCTACTCCCTAGACACCCCTGTCTGTCCTTGTGTTTAATGTTCAAATGGTTGTGATTTTATAGGAAATAAATCGGATGTTATTTATTGATAAATTTTATTTTTTTTAAATTGTGAGAATGAATCTGTTTTACAGGAAACTATTGCTTTCATGTATTGTTTCATGTTATTGGTCAAATTATTTGGGCATTAATAATGAAATATGTGACACCACAGCCTGATACAAGGTGGAGGGTGGAGGCCGGAGGGAGATGGCCGGATGGCTAGCGCATGTGCGTTATATCATTTAGATCTCGCATTGTTGAGTCAACTGGGGCATGGGTTTGTTTCCCTGGTTGTACGAGACAGTAGGATGGCTTTTCCAATGTCTCTCTCCCCCCTCTCAGTCAATTTACATGACATAGATGTACAATTTAAAAGAATTTAACCTTAAAAGGTTAAAACATAATAAAAACAGGTGTAAAAACATGGAAAATGTCTTGCTGAGGTAAACACAATTGTCAAAAGTTCACCAGCTTTCATGGCAACAAGTGTTGTGAAAACCATTTCAATACCAAATTATTTTAGTTGAAATTTAATGATGTATTATGTAAGAGCTGAATCTGCCTATTACAGATCTTTCATTTGGTTTGTTACATCAATCATTAATTAGACATTTATTCACATACCAAACCCATCGTAAATTCTCTAGAACATCGTATGTTTGTGATTGTCAGTGGATTTAAACATGATTGACAGTTAATAATTTAATCAAAAAATGGATAATCAAGATTTTGTTTATTATTTTAACAATGGTAGTATTAACAATCAACACTACACTGTTCTTCAAATGGTCATACCTCCGCTCAGAATGAAATTTTCAACATACTTCCCTTTTCATGGTCTATTTTTTTAACTGTTATCGCAAGAACTGTCAGCTCTTTATCTAAATCTTACATAATGCATCTTAAAAATACTTACATTTTATAAAGCAATAATTTTCTGTTGTGAATTCACCATGATGTCTATAGATTAAAAGCTGGATTATTTTTCATTGTTTGATATTTCTTTCATATTTATTTATTAAAATTGTTGTAAATGAGAGAATGGTGTTGGTGAGTTTTTATTTGTTGGGGTTTATTTTATTGTCTATCTTCATTTAGACAAGTTAAGAGACAATAGTCATTTGAACGATCATGGTCACTTGTGGATCAGTCAGTAAGCGATTGTCTTGCTAACTTGCATGTCCTGTGTTCGAGTCCTGTAATTTTCCAGTGTTGTTCCTCCTTGTTTGGGGGAGGGGGGGGGATGGCCTTGTGGTCTAGAGTGCCACGCTTCAACCTCTAGCTGGCCGGTCACCTCTGGCCTGCGGCTGTGGTTTCGATCCCTGGTGTGAGTGTATGTAGCATGGAGATAGGGGCGCCTTCTCAACCTCGTGGGTTTCCTCCGGGCACTCCGGTTTCCTCCCACTGCTAAAGACTCCTACGCGCAAGTGAATTATTGAAATAAAATTAAACCATAAGTTAGTCCCGAAATGACCTAGTTTGTGTTGAGTGGACGTTAAACCCCATTTCTCTCCCCCTTGTTTGTAGTGTAGGGACAATGTCTGTACAGTTTGGATGGGATGAAAAACTTAGGTCCCGTGTACATAGATAGGTACAATTTCCTTCATAGCACACTGTATGGCGTAAGCCTGTCTTCATAAGCCTAGTAGAAACAAAAAAGTAGGACGTTAAACCCCATTTTATTTCCGAACATCATTTGCATTCAGATCACAATATTTCCTTTTTTTTTAACGCCCACATTTTCATGTTGAAGTATATTGTTGTCATCCCAGTCTGTCTGTCCACAATTGTTAACACTCTACTGGCCACAATTTTATCCGGTTTCGTTTTGATATTGGCATGTATCAGAGTGTAACTTCATGGATTATGGCCCCTGATTGTACGAAAAATCATATTTTTAGCTTGTGAACACTGTAGTCGTCACAATTTTTATCTGATTCGGTTTAAACTTGAAATATATGTGTATAACCAACACATCTCGGTTCCTTTTGATATTCGCACAAAGCGGACCGTAACTTCCTGAATTATGGCCCCTGAATGTACAAAAAAAAGCATTTTAGCTTGTGGATCCTATAGAGGTCACAAATTTTTATCAGATTTAAAAAAACATTTAAAAATATCATTGTTACACCCTAAAGATGGTTGGGTTCGAAACTGAGGAACAAAATGTTCACCCCGTGTTCGTATAGTGTCAAAATATTGTTTATCAGAGTTGTGGACCCTCTGGAGGTCACAATTTTCATCTGATTTTGATGAAACGTAAAATGCATGTTTATAACCCAAATATCTTGGTTCCTGGTGATTTTCATACATATTGAATCTTTTAAGTTAAAACTTCCTGAATTATGGCTCCTGATGGTACGAAAAAATCACGTTTGTAGCTTGTGGTTCCTCTCTGGAGGACACAATTATTATAGAATTTAAAAAAAACGTTTGAATATATCACCGTTACACCGTAATTTTGTCATTGAGTCAACTAGCGTGATTTCCAGTCCCTGGGTGTACAAGACAAGGAGTAGGGTCGTCTGTCCAACCTCATGGGTTTTCTCCCGTTTCCTCCCACTACTAATTCATACCCCTACGCGCAAGCGAATGATTGAAATAAAATTAAACCATATGTTAGTCCAAAAATGACCTAGTTTGTGTCGAGTGGACATTAAACCACATTTCTCTCTCTCTCTATAACAGCTAATTGCAATCTTTTAGTCAATCCGTCATTTTAAAGCTTCTACAAGCCATTCATAGTTGGATAGTCAATCCGTTTGTTTATCAGCAACATGGCTGCTTTTAGACAAGGTTATTTTTAATTTCTTTCTTTCCACATAGAAACAAATCGTCTGATTTAAATATTGCAACTTTGTTCACCCTAACTTCCTTTAATTTATATTGTCAGTTGATGCCGCTGTCCTGTAGAATCCATCAGACATTGATTTAATGAAAATTTCGAAGCTATTCATATTCTCCAAATTTTCAGGTTTTTTCAATATATTAAATATTTATATTATCGTCATTATCGACAATCTTCCACATTAAGAACACGAATTTTATTTTACAATTGGTCCATTTCAATCAATATTGATAGCTTATATATATTTCATGATCTAGTAATTTCATAAAGACATAAAATGAAATACAGGCCTCGAAATAAGACGGCACAGGATGATCAATAAATCGATCCCCTGATTTTTGGTCCAGGTGATCGATTTTTTGATCACCTGAGGTATCAACCAGGTGAGCAATCGATCACCTGAATCGATCACCTAAAACTAGAGATTGCATGATGTTGTTTGAATGTCTTTGCATGGCCATTTTGGCAACTCGACCAAAATCTTGTCAAATCCACACAACGTGTTGAGAAAATTTTGACAGCCGGGGCATCTTGCATAACAGCAGGGACTCCCAGATTAATTTGCATAGCTGTCAGCGAAAGAGTCAGTCTATTGGTCCTGTCCAGGGGCGTAAAAAAATGTTTAAAACCACTAGCCCAGGAATGGTAGCCACAACAATGTTTTCTTTCACTAAAGTCCATATGAATACTTCATATAGCACATGTCATTTGTAATAAATCTCGGTAAATTAACGTCCTTTAATTCCGGCTCGAAGATTTGTGTACGCAAAGCACGAGAACGCCTCGACTGATTGACAAATTAATTGTTTTGCCTTATTTATTTACCTGGTCACTCTGTAAAGAATCTCACAACGAAACAAAGTAGTTTGATTTGCTGATATAATATTGAAATAGACAGGATTAAAATTGTTTATTATTACTCCTGCAGTGCCATGCTGCGTGTCGATATAAGGGTCAAAGTTGACGACACGCGGGTCACTGGAACCGTTCGACATAGCGTGTGTGTAATGAACACGTGTAGTAAATTATTTGTTAAATAATCAAAATTATCTTGTGTTTAAAAATACAAAGGTATGCTTTCAAATATTTATGTCAGAACTAATCTAAAGTTTTTAAATCAACCTGATTTCAACTCGTTTATATACGTGACCTGTCAAAGCGTGCAAGATGGAGAAATGAAATGTCAAGAAAGAATGAATAAGAGTATAAGAATATGCACAAAAAATGTCCATAAAGTTCTAAGTTTTACAACAGAAAATATATTGTTATGACTGAGTTTTGTCCATATCGTCACATAAGTGATGGCACCAACCAGCCCAGGACTAGGCCCTTAGTACGGCAAAATAGGTCACTAGCCCGTAAGTTATTTTTGGTAGCCCCGGGCGTCGGGTCAGTGGATTTTTACGCCCCTGCCCTGCCCTGTCCCACGTCACCGCTGAATATGTAATTTACGAAAAAGTCCAATCGTATGCTATGAGATGTCACTTCGTGAAAGATCCTAAACAGACGAAGTCGCCGATTTCCTTATTTGGACACGAGCGTGTCATGGATTCCCCACAAACCACCAACTCTGCGCATGACGCTTTGAAGAATTGGAATACACAGATTCAGACATCAGGATGTCTATTATTTGGTTATAGAAACCATCAAACTAGTCAACACTATTCTCCGTGAGTTGGCCACAGTTTTGCTGAGCCAACTAAAACGTGGATTTAAATTGGTGTTCCCCATAAACTTTTTACCGATCACCCGACATAACCGGGGAGATCAAACTATCGTTCTCCTGAAATCTCGTCCAGGCGATCGGTGGGCGATCGACCGATCGATCGCCTACTATATCGAGGCCTGAAATATAAACATTTTATTAACCAATTTAAGATCAGTCAGCGACTTTGTTTTCTCGTGCCATTTGTAATGAGGCGCCTTTATGAATGAAGTCAGATCGTTAGTGTGGAAGTGAAATGTCAAACGGTATATTGTTAACAACACGTGATACGTTCACATCTATATGGTACCACTATCAGTATTGTCATCACAAAGACAAGGGCTGGGAATAAAGTGTCATTGATTTAATTAAAGATAACAGCATGAATTTTGTAAATAATGGAAATTAATATGTTGACATATCCTTTCCATAAGTAAAATGTCAGGATTTCTTAATTTTCAAATTGGTAGGCGACCAGTAGGCTCGTAGCATGGTCCCCCGAAGCCTCTCTGACATCATCACCTCCTGATCCTCTTGTCTTGATACCATAACTACTATGAGCCGTGTTGGTCTACCGTCACTGAACATGTGGCCTGGTTTATTTGTTAGCCCACAAGGTGCCAATTCAAACGTTTGCATTTGCCTACATCAGATGTAGGGTGCCTACAGGCACCTAAAATATAGGTGCCTATTGTGTAGTCTATACTGTAATTTTATGAAAGGACAATATTGGTGTCAGTTCTTATCACATGTAATTGAAAGTTATTAGATAAGAGAGCACAAGAAAAATAGAAATAGTCTGTACATTCCCTTGTTTCTATTCATTCTACACCTTATAAAAACATGGTAATGCACATACTTTTTATCTTTTTCTTTCATGTTCTCTTTTCTAGTCATTTCTTATTATGAATTGTCAGTTATCCTCTCACAGTCTCACACAACAACTTTTGGTCTTCGAAGGAGTGAATAGTGAGCATAAATTCACCCATGTATCTGTTATCACACATCACTTCAGTCAGTTATATAGAGCAAAAACTCGTGTTTCCTTTTGCATACGTCAATTTCGATTCATGAAACCTTTATTACTCTTCTATCGTAGCAATGATCTCTATCTTAAAATTATATTTGGAATGTGTTTAACCAGTTCTATCACATGTTATAATGACTGACACCAATATTGTTCTTGAATAGAATACTTATAAATCACTTGAAATTTGATACTTCAGCTGTATTTCCCGGCCAAGAGTTCTCACGTAAATCAAGACACTATCTCTTTCAAGATGATATCGGTGTGAGGAGTCGAAGAAGGATATTTCAGAAAATTCAGCCATAAAACCCTGCCTGAGTCACTTCAATTTGAGGCCCAGTAATGCACTCAGAGGAGAGAGCACCAAATTTTCTGCTCCAAGCATGTAAAAAGAAACATTGACACTTGGAATTTGAAATAAGACTAGGCCTTAGTACCCCTGTCCGGGCAAAATTTCCCTCATAGCCCACTGTATGGCGTTTTCCCTACATTCATTAGCCCAGTTGGTGTAGAATAAAACTAGTGGAACATCAAGCATTATAACAGAAAGATTTTTTTAATTGTCGCATAAAATGTACATATATAAAAGAATAAGTTATAAATGGTTATGATAATGTTTCTTTTCCATCATAATTTATAGGTTCGTTGTTCATCCCAACATTTTCACAAGTTCGACATAAGCGAGTCAACATTCAAAAACCGAAAGTAGACAGATTACCCAGACGGTTATTTGAGGCGTTGATGAAACCAGTCTTTAAACCGAAAGGTTTAAAACCTGCAGATATTTGTGCTGTTAAAACTATGCAACTTTTACAACAGACTAAAGAAGTAAGATATTAGACTATTAATCTTGAAGGAATGCAATTAGTCATTAGCTCGGTGTTATGAAATATTGCACACCCATCCTGGGTTTCGTTTCCTCTTGTCAAGGAACAGTGTCTAATCCTTTGGATGGGACAAATATCTGAGGTCTTGTGCTCACCTTTGATTTTTGGATTTCAACTGTTTTCCTGTCTTTATTAGCAAAATGGTAGGACATTAAATCACATTTCATAGTCAAACTGTTATTTTGGTTGAGTTTGAGGATGACCGGATGGTTATCGTGTGCGCATTGGATCATAGGGTCTGTCATTGAGTCAGTTGACATGATGAGTCAGTTGGCATGATGAGTCAGTTGGCATGATGAGTCAGTTGGCATGATGAGTCAGTTGGCATGGTTTGGATTCCCTGCTGGTATGTGACAAGGAGTAGGGCTGCCAGGCTATTCAAAAAAAGTAGGGGATATTTGATTTTTAAGTGTTATTAAAGTCACCTAATGAAACTGACGAAGAAACAAATGACAAAATGAAATGAAGTTCACATTCATCGATTTATTCCAAATGATCGTTAGACTAAGTAAGGCACAGACTGACCATTATAAGGGTAAAATGATACCCGGGGTCAAACAGCAAAGTTACCACAGCATCACAACAAAGTCAGTAACGGATAAATCCTCCTCTGTTTGCCAAACAAGCATTGATCCGACGTGGCATACTCCTAATGAGACGTCTAAGGTCATTTTGGTCCAGATTGTCCCATTCCTGTTGCAACGCAGCAGCAAGTTCTTGGACATTGGCAGGACGTTGTTGACGTTGACGTAACCTCTGTCCAAGCATGTCCCAGACATGCTCGATGGGGGGGAGGTCGGGACTCAGTGCTGGCCAAGGTAATGTGTTGTTGGAGGTAACCTGTAACGATCCTGGCCCTGTGACATCTTGCGTTGCCATCCTGGAAGATGAAACGGCGGCCATGACGTCGTGCGAACGTCACAACATGGATTGCCAAGATGTTGTCCCGGTAGTACTGGCCTGTAACACACCCTGCAACAACATGTAAAGCCGTTCTTCCAGCAACAGTGATGCCTCCCCACATCATAACAGAACCACCCCCAAATCGATCATGTCTGATGACGTTAACGTCTTGGAAGCGCTCGTTTCGACGACGCCACACCCTCCTACGTCTGTCCAAAAAATCAACAGTGAACCTTGACTCATCTGAAAACATCACATTGCTCCAGCGTCGATTATCCAAGTGTTGACGATCCCTACACCAACGACGTCTTGCCTGAATGTGATGATCTCTCAAACAAGGGATTACGCGAGGACGTCAGGCGCGAATGTGACCCCTATGCAGTCGATTCCGAATCGTCTGGCCACTCACTCTCACACCAGTGTCTGTTTGAAGACAAGCGCTGATGTGATTTGCTGTGATGACACGATTTCTCAAGGCCAAGGTACGGATAAATCGATCCTGGTCTTGAGTTGTCGCCCTTGGTCGACCTGAGCGTGGTCTGTCCTGTACAGATTGTGTATCACTGTATCTGGACCATAGCCTGCTTATGACATACTGAGAAACATTCATCGTCCGCGCCACAACCGCCTGTGTTGTGCCAATCTGTAGCATGGCAAGGGCACGTAACCTTTCATTTTGGGTAAGCCGACGCATATCAAAATTTGATTTCTGGTCACTAAAACAATTAAACTGATGTTTCCACCCTGGAATTCAATGCCACAATGACTGTAACATTCAAAGTCAGAGTCGTGCAAGTGATGATCCCAAGCATCACCTGCATACCATGCGGTAGCTATTGGTGCGTTTGGGTGTCACATGTAACTGGAAATGTTTCTTCTGTTAGGTTCTATAGTGACTTTTTTCGTAGTCATTTGCATATTTTAGTATTATGCCCCCCAAATCAAATATCCCCTACTTTTTTTGGAATAGTATATTTATTTCAACAAGATTTACCTTCTTGTTCCTAACCTTCATCTTATAAAACCAACTTGTATGTCCAGTACAGAAGTCAAAATTTGGTGAGTGAGAGAGCTTCTTTGTATACAGCAACAAAAGAATGGAACAACTTACAACTGTAGATCCAAAAGAGTCCCATCCTTGCTGTATTTCAAATGATGTCTAGAAACCCAATATTTTACTCTTGCCTTTGAACTATAATTTAAATGCTTCACTTTCCATTTGTATATTTCAACTTAACTATTCCTCTTTTTCTTTTTGTTTATTTGTATATATATATATATATATATATGTATGTTTTTATATACCCACATTTTCATGTCGTGGTCCCAATGTCTGTCTGTCCACAATTTGTTTGATGACACTATACAGGTCACAATTTTTATCTGATTTTAACGAAACTTAAAATATAGCTCAGAGCTCTACATGTACATATATCTACCAAATGATATTGGTTCCTTTCAATATTGGCATGTATCGGACAATAACTTCAGGGATTAAGGCCCTAGAATGTATGAAAAATCACATTGTCAGCTTTATGGACACTCTAGAGGTCATATTTTTCAACTGATTTTGATGAAACTTGACATGCATGTTTATAACCTGAAGATTATGGTTCCTTTGGACATTCGCGCATGTCGGATCGTGACTGCCTGAATTATGGCCCTCGATTGTACAAAAAATCATGTTTTTAGTTTGTTGATCCTCTAGAGATCACAACTTTTATCAGAATTAAAGAAAGCAAAAAACATTTCAATATATCACAGGTACACCGTATTAGTGGTTGAGTTCGATTTTTTAAAAATCAGAATGTTATGTCACGGTTGTGGACCCACAAGAGGTCACAATTTTGATCCGACTTTGATGAAACTTGAAATACCTGTTGATAACCCACAGATCTTTGTTCCTTTTAATATTTATGCATATCAGACTGTAATTATATGTTTTCTAGCGTTGTCATGTTGATTCTCTAGAGGACACAATTTTTTTCTGATTTTTAAAAAACGTATACTGTAGGGGCGCCTTCTCAACCTCGTGGGTTTCCTCCGGGCACTCCGGTTTCCTCCCACTGCTAAAAACCCCTACGCACAAGCAAATTATTGAAATAAAATTTAACCATATGTTAGTCCCAAAATGACTTAGTTTGTGTCGAGTGGACGTTAAACCCCATTTCTTTCTCTCTCTCTATAGAGGTCACAATTTTTATCTGATTTCGTTCAAACTTTAAATTTAAGTTAATAACCCAAAGATCTTGGTTCCTTTCAATATATCTGATTTTGCTGAAACTTGAAATTTAAGTTTATAACCCAAAGATCTTGGTTCCTTTCGATATTCAAGCATATCTAACCGTAACTGAATTATGGCCGCTGATTGTACGAAAATCGCATTTTTAGCTTGATGTCCGTTTTTAGGTGGTGGTCCGATTTTAAAAAAAAAACATGTGAATATATCACCATTTCACACCAAGATCTTGGTACCTTTCGATAATCACGCATATCGGAAAGTAACTTCCTGGCCCCTGATTGGTGAAAAACTGCATTTTTAGCTTGCAGATTCTCTAGAGGTCACAATTTTTTTATTCAATTTTAGAAATTGTTTAAATATATATCCATGAATCCAAATTTCAAGAAAATTGAAACGAAACTCCCCTACAAAATGGCTGCTCTTTGTAAAAGTATGCAATACAATGGTTGTGGACCCTCTAGAGGTCACAATTTGTATCTGATTTTGATGAAACTTAAACCATTTCTTTATATCCCAAATATCTCGCTCCATGGACATTCTAATCCATTTAAATCTCGGCCATCCAACATTCTGGAGAGTTGATTACAGGCATGTCTAGCGAATAAATGTTTAAATAATAATTTAAATAACATTTGAAACCAAAATAAAGATTTGCCATAGTTCAAGGTCCTACTATTCTTCTTCCACTGGGCTATTGCAGAATGAAGATGGCTTAGTTTTTATGATATTATTTCCAGGTGAATCCGTACGAAGAGTTTCTGTTTCGTCGATGTTTAGAGATGTTTGAAACAAGAAAAATGATAGCTGTGTGTCAGTCACTACCAGGTTCAGCGGAACAATTTAAAGCAATCAGAAATCAATTAATCAATAATGGAATGAATCTGGTTCACTTTAATAATAATTTAATGAGGTAAGACTTTATTGTACATGTAAACCACAGATTCTAACCAGGTGCAAGTTCCTAAGTGTGCTGTGAAAGTCACACTAAGAAAATTTCCCACTAAAGAAGACATTTTTTTTGATGAAAGACTGCAATAAAATAAGTTGATAGCTGTGTATAAATTAAAGTCTGACTCATTCAATGTGTCTAACTAGCCCATGTCTACGGTTGTATGCCGTCTGTGTGCCGGTGTCAATAAGATTGAGAACCACTGATGTAGACGTCCAGATGGGACTAAAAACTGACGTCCTGTGTACACGTTGACATGTACGTAAAAGTACACTTAGTAGTTGGAATTCGATATAAGGGTAGGCTGTAGCACACAATATGGCGAGGTCCTGTTTACACATTAGGACATTTATTATGTCTGGCACGACAGGACTTCTTATGCACAGTAACCTACCTGCCATTGATTTTTTTTATTTGCTCAGTTTGTTAGCGAGTTGGATGCAGTGGATCAGTCATGGAGTGTTTGTTTTGCCCAGTTTGACTACAAGTAGATCGCCTGTTTAACCTTGTGGGTTGGTTTCCTCCTACTGCTAAAGACCCCTACACACACACACTACATATTTTAGTCTCGAAATGAACTACATTGAGTTTGTGTCGAGTGCACGTTCAATAATCTCACCCTCACACTCTCTGTAATAGATTTGAAGTATTTTGTCAGGTACATCTAAAACCGTTATTTGAAGTATGTTAATATGTCACCTTTATTTATTATTTCAGACGGGCTGTAACAGATTCAAAGTATGTAAATATGTTACCACTGTTTATTGGACATAATTATTATATTGTTAGTGATGATATTCAAATAAAGGAAATGGTCAAAGTAATGAAAAAAACACCACAACTTCACCTGATAGGTAAGATTTTACAATCTGAATAGGATAATACAAACTTTCTGTAACATCAAGGATAATACAAACTTTCTGTCCTGCTATGGTTTTTCTTTCTATCCATCACACTCTGCTTCTGATTGAGGTGAATTGTTCAAACACATGGTTCATTAGTTGGATGTGTTGACTGACGTCAGTGGTTGGCATGTTTGGTTGAATGGTTTAATGCTAGAGTCTGTTATTAATGAGTCAAGTGGTAAGGTGAGGGTAGAATCTCTAGCAGTGTGAGACTCTAGTTTCTGGCTGTACAGTGTGAGACTCTAGTTTCTGGCTGTACAGTGTGAGACTCTAGTTTCTGGCTGTACAGGTTACTTGAACTTGTCTCACATAAGAGGCACCAGAAATGTTTAACCACTAACATGTCAGATTGATACAAGAGCTGAATCCGCCTGTGCCTATTGTACGTCTTTCTTTAGGCCTCAAATTTTCTCTAAGTTATCAATTAGACATTAATTTATCCAGACTTTCGAAGCCATCACAAGTCTATTAAGTGGATTGGAATATCATTTTTTGAAAAATGAAACGTAAAAGTGGTTAGTTCGAGACTTTCTTTTTTATTGTACCGATTTTAGTAATACATGTAATGATCGAGGCTAACCAACAATTTAAAAGCTAACCTCCCATATCTCCCTTTAAAGTTTGGATACTAAACACTGTGACCTGAATGTCATTTAATCTTGTTTATTTATCCCTAATATCTTTTACATTCATTATATATTAAATCTTGGTATGAAAATTTGTAATTGTCATCTAAAAATCACTCCAGTTGAATGGTGACCATTTAGTATTTAATTTTTTGACAACTGTTCAAGATAATGTCCCATTTAATCATTATACATCAGTAAATCAATTGGGTTGTTTATATTGAACAGTAATTGGGAAATTAAGAAGGTAAAACGCTGGCTCGCTAGCCTGGAGATCAGATTGCAGAGAAAGTTCATCAGGATTTGCCAACGTGGTTTCTCCTTGTCAGTGGTGCAGGAAGGAGGGAAATTTGCCCAGGGCAGCAACAATATGGCTGGCTAGTAGTTTAGATGGTACAAATAACTAGGTCATGTGTAAATATTGGCGTGCACGTAAAAAATCCCTTGGCAGTTGGAATTCGATATAAGAGTAGGCCATAGTGTCGCTGCCCTGGACAAAATTTCCCTCATAGCACACTCATAGCCTGTCTTCATTAGTCAGAGCAGAATTTTAAACCTCATTTCTAGTGAAAAGAGATTCGGATGAAAAAAAGGCTATCGTCTACAATGCATGAATAAATATCTCAGCCAACCATGATAGGTGAAACATATATAGTCTGTGTGTTTATTTACGTTACAAATCTACTTGCACCATGTCCGTTTTCATGACTGAAAGAACTATGAGAGGAATAAATACTGCATCACTCGATTGTAATTCTGAACGTTCTGACTAATATAGAACATTCCCCTTATGTACAATTACTGAAGTAATGTTATTTTGTTTCCTTACAGGAGCTTTAATCGACAACCGAATCTTAACACGTGATGAGTTAATGTCAATAGCCAAACTACCAGATATAGAACAACTACATGGAGAATTACTCACCATATTGGGACGTAGTGCATCAAAGACTTATTCCTTATTAGGAAGTCATCAACAGACATTGTCAGTAAATTTAGAACAATTGGTTAAACAGAAACAAACTGATAGTGAATCTCACCTTAAAAAAAGTTGATCAGTATTTTTCAAAATATGGATAGAAAAAACAGGTTGAATTTTTATAGTGCTACCATGTGAATATTTGATGATAGTGAAATTAAAAATTTGTATTTTTCAAGTGGAATAGGATCACTGGGTCATCTGTCATTGTGTTAAGTGGGATGGTTTCTATTCCCTACTTGTACATGAAAAGGATTAGGTTCCTCTATCCAAACTCATGGGTTTTCTCCAGGTCCTACTGTTACAGGCCCTACTCACAAGCGAATTATTGAAATAAAATCGTGGAACATGTTAGTCTCGAAATAATCTAGTTTTTGTTGTGGATGTTAAACCCAATTTCTCTCTCGCTCTCTCTTGTGTCAACCTTACAATGAGCATAAACTATTCGTCTAGGGCTGTCAAGTTTTAACGAATTAGCAATGGGTACTGATATGATACTACCAAGGCAGGATTAAAACCAAAAGAGGCCCTAAGCATTTAGCAGATTTTGGTGTCCCCTTGTAGACCTGAAAACAATACAATAGAACTGCTAGAGATAGAGGAGGAGTTTCAGATGGTCTAGTAGTAGAGGGAGAGCAGGAGTCTCATGTGTCCCAGGTGGTAGACAAAGACAGGAGTTCAGATGGTCCAAAAGGTAGAAAGAGCAGGAGTTTCAAGACCAGTTCTCAATTTCGGCATACCCAAAAGGAGTTTAGTTTTACAATGTGAACTATTGACACAAGTGAAATATTTACCTACAAATTCTACTTTTGTGTCTCAAATATAGAACCAAAGGGTGTGATTTTCAATTGTCTTAATGGGTATTGCCCCACTGCTTGCTTCCTGTTTTTCTTGTTTTTTTTTTTACTTAACAATGGTCAATTATCTTCAGCCGTATGGATTTCAGAAGGTTGAATGAAAGATAACTGTGTGTTCAAAGATCATTCACAGTCAAACCATCAACTATACGTGTTGTCGGTTATTGTGTGGTCGGTTATTGTCGTCGCATCCGTCATCCACAATTTCTTGAGAATACTCTACAGACTACATTTATTATCTTAAATGTATGAAATTTATATGCATCCTTTAAATTAGTGAAACGAAAAAGCCTTTTGTATTTCAGAAACTTTGGTTAATTAAGTCTAGAGTTTATTGCCTGTAGCACACCTTGAAACACATGAACAAATAAAAAAAAAATAGTTGCACACCTGGCTAAATATAAAAAGCCACATAGAATGACTCAAACTATAATTTCCACACAGCTATGGACTTAGTCAAATAGCTGTCATTTAAAGTGAGGAATTTTCTAAGTGTGCAGGAGCGAATTTAGGAATTTTTGCTGGAGGGGGTTCACAAGGTTCCTGTGAAGGGAATGTTACAATTGACAATGCATTATGCCATTATCGTTTCTAAATTTTAATTACATAGGCAAACACACACATTGAGATTGTAAAACAGAGAAATCCAACATCCCGTTTGACGTCCATATTAATAGTGATATAGGATCACATTGCGATTTAATTTCATCGATGCAAGACATTCATTTTTTTAAGTAGCTGAGCAACCCCACCCCTCTTTAAGCGCCCCCCCCCCCCCGGTGTGACTTTCAAAATTTCGCTGAACAGTTAGGGGCACACTGGTTGAGAATCACTGATATAGTGTTCATCTGATCTGTAGGAAATTGATATGCATCATTTGAGTTTGTGAAATAAAGAAACCTATTAGATTTCAGCTATTTCCGTCAATTGCTTCTAAAGTTCTTGATTCCGGTCGATATTCACGCACCTCAGCCCACCACTCGGTATATTTAAATAAAGTTGTGTCAAATGATTTCAGAATTCATTTAAATCATATACAATGCACATGTTTTAAATATGTCGTACAGTCACTGACACTGGAAATCCAGATGAACTTTCTCCACGAACAAGCGACCTCCAGCTTAGCTGGCCAGCGTCTTACCCCGAACAGATAAAACAGAACTACTATTAAATAAGTATGTGAAACCTATAAACTGTCTCATCGTCGGTCGGGGAGTCAAAAAGTTGTATCTGAATTTTGCGAAATTGTCCAGGAGAGACAAAAATAGTACAGAGGTTAAGAATCAAAATGTCTTATAAAACCGTCACGTCAAAATGTCAAATGTAAAATGTCGTATTGCTGAAGCTTTTCACAAATAATTATTTACAAAATGTATGTGTAGCCATCTGCATATATACTATTCAAAAAAAGTAGGGGATATTTGATTTTTAAGTGTTATTAAAGTCAGCTAATGAAACTGACGAAGAAACAAATGACAAAATGAAATGAAGTTCACATTCATCGATTTATTCCGAATGATTGTTAGACTAAGTAAGGCACAGACTGACCATTATAAGGGTAAAATGATACCCGGGGTCAAACAGCAAAGTTACCACAGCATCACTACAAAGTCAGTAACGGGTAAATCCTCCTCTGTTTGCCAAACAAGCATTGATCCGACGTGGCATACTCCTAATGAGACGTCTAAGGTCATTTTGGTCCAGATTGTCCCATTCCTATAGCAACGCAGCAGCAAGTTCTTGGACATTGGCAGGACGTTGTTGACGTTGACGTAACCTCTGTCCAAGCATGTCCCAGACATGCTCGATGGGAGAGAGGTCGGGACCCAGTGCTGGCCAAGGTAATGTGGTGATGTTCTGTTGTTGGAGGTGACCTGTAACGATCCTGGCCCGGTGACATCTTGCGTTGTCATCCTGGAAGATGAAACGGCGGCCATGACGTCGTGCGAACGGCACAACATGGACTGCCAAGATGTTGTCCCGGTAGTACTGGCCTGTAACACGCCCTGCAACAACATGTAAAGCCGTTCTTCCAGCAACAGTGATGCCTCCCCACACCATAACAAAACCGCCCTCAAATCGATCATGTCTGATGACGTTAACGTCTTGGAAGCGCTCGTTTCGACGACGCCACAACCTCCTACGTCTGTCCAAAAAATAAACAGTGAACCTTGACTCATCTGAAAACATCACATTGCTCCAGCGTCGATTATCCCAGTGTTGGCGATCCCTACACCAACGACGTCTTGCCTGAATGTGATGATCTCTCAAACAAGGGATCACGCGAGGACGTCGGGCTCGAAGGTGACCCCTATGCAGTCGATTGCGAATCGTCTGGCCACCCACTCTCACACCAGTGTCTGTTTGAAGACGAGCGCTGATCTGATTTGCTGCGATGACACGATTTCTCAAGGCCAAGGTACGGATAAATCGATCCTGGGCTTGAGTTGTCACCCTTGGTCGACCTGAGCGTGGTCTAACTCATCGGGTCTTTTTGTTTGTCTTATTTTTATTCACCGAAAGCTTGCTCTCACTTCGTCATTGTTGATTAAAATATAATTTTCGTTAGAATAAGGTAGCGCGCCCGCGACCGATTTCCGCTACAGAAAAGTTTTCATTATGGAAACGAACATAAAAGGTGTTCAAGTCTGTCGAGTGTTAATCTTTCTGAATTGACTTTCTACCTACTTTTTATAGTCGTTTCTACAGGCTTTAAATTTTGAGGTTTATGTCTTTTTGTATACATTTAACTGCGATGCGATCTTTCTTCACAAACGCCCTCTTCTTCGTGTTAAGAGGAGGTTTGAAATCCAAAGTTTATTATTAGGAAAGAGAGAGAGAGAAATGGGGTTTAACGTCCACTCTACACAAACTAGGCCATTTCAGGACTAACACGTGGTTTCATTTTATTTCAATAATTCGCTTGCGCGTAAGGGTCTTTAGCAGTGGGAGGAAACCCTCCTTGTCACGTTCGTATAGGGAATTCAAAACCACGCCAATTGACTCACTGACAGGCTTTATAATACAGCACAAACGTGCTAACCATTCGACCATCCAAGATTTTGATTTCCGTCACAGGAATGAACATGTCGACACAAAAGTTTATATACCGGTAATCCGTAATAACATCGCACCACTCATTTATATCTGGCTGATCCAAAACGCGAATATACCCCAGACTGTGTATTCAAAGCACCCCTTCGGACTTTCCAAGGACTCTTTATCCCACGATTTAACGATCTTTTGGATATCAAATATGCATCATTTATATCCCCCTTTTTGTTTTATATTTGTCAAGGTTTTGTAAAAAGTAGAGACTGGCTTGGGGTTAGTTTAGGGTGAGTTGTTCAACGGTATTTTGTGTCCTTTGTTTCTATAATTATGTCTAACATAGCAGGGGAGTTGGAATTGTGTGTGTGTGTGTGTGTGAGAGAGAGAGAGAGAGAGAGAGAGAGAGAGAGAGAGAGGGAGAGAAATGGGATTAATCGTCCACTCGACCCAAACTAGGTCATTTCGGGACTAACATATGGTTTAATTTTATGTCAATAATTCGCTTGCGCGTAGAGGTCTTTAGCAGTGGAAGCACCCCATAGTACCCAGAGAAAACCCAAGGGGCTGGACAGGCGACCCTACTCCTTGCCACGTACAACCAGGGATTCGAAACCTCGCCAGTTGACTCAATGGCAGGCCGTATCATACAGCGCCGGTCTCAAAATAAGTGCAGTCACTGTAGTCGGTCACAAACACAATACCAGAATAGATCCCAAATACTATATATTTGCGTGAATCCGTGAGCCTAAATTGCATACGTCACACAAAACTATAGTATAAAATAACCATGTCTGCTTGTCACTCTTATTCTGTTGTGAATATGTTGTTCTATGAAATGTTTTCTACCATGGCAAAAAATAGTCGGTCTCAAAAAAAGTACTCAGCGCAGTCGGTCTCCGACTAAATGAATTAATGAGATAAACATACAATCACAAAACAGGCGAAATTGACAGCCAAGCCTCAAGATTCTGTCCCTTTTCTTATCAACCCCGGTCCCAAAAACTTAAAAGCTCTGTTACATATCTGAAATTATTTCGCGCATGCGGCGCGATTACATCATAACATCATTCTTCTACTCGGTTACATATCTGAATTTTTTTCGCGCCAGCGGCGCTTGATTTCATTTTAAAATCATTCTTTTACTCCTCAGTGTCTTATACTGTCTCAGCACTATCATATTCACGATTATTGTGAACTGCCCAGTGTGTCGTTCCACTGGTGTACAGCTGTTATGCCATCTCTGCAAAACACATCTGCAGATTCTGTCCCATTGACTGACATTTCTGGTCTACTCGTCCACAGGAATTTCTCCCAGCAATGACCTCAAATGCCAGGATATTGAATCAATTTTACAAAAATTTTCTCAAATTACTCAGTGTTATAGGCACAATCATTAATATGACATAAACTATATGTGAACTAAAATAAAACTTCTTTCCGACGAGACAACGATCGGTGAACAACTATATAATTATATAATACTATCTATGTTCTACCGGAACGCTTAAAGTTCCAATTTCATATTTACTAAGAAAGTCAAAGCATAATTATTTCTATGTCTTTTGCTCAAAAGGTTGTCAACTCACTATTATACGATCATGGGCAAAATTTTTGGGGCATTAGAAAGGGTGACACAGGGTGATTGAGGAAATAGCTACTCAATTACCTCCCTTGTTTTCCCATTCCTCTCCATGGACGACGTCTTCAAACGTTTGAATTTGAAGTTGAAAATGATATTTTTGCCAATTTCTCAACTGGCAATAGTGAATTATAGGATTAATAGGATTATTCTTTAACAAGGTAGGACTGTTTTTAGGTTCAATCTATTTTAGGGCTTTGTTTTAATACATTTTAAAAATATAACTTAAAAAAATGCTATTGGAACTTTAATGATATAGCCAGTATTTTGTTCACTTCCATTGTGAGGTGGGATTGTTGTTGGCGCCCTAGATTTGAAACCGCCCTTACCCCACCCCCATATTCCCTAGAAAACTCACACGCGGTGCTCGGCTCCTGATTGCGTCACTCGCACTGGGGGTGGGGGGTGGGGGTATGTACATCAGTCGGTCGCATTTTGGCTAAACACCCCGCAAACGAAATCGTTATGTACGCCCCTGCAGCGCGCGCACGCTAACCATTCGACCACTCAACGCCCGAGTTGGAATTGTATAGGTAATTATTATTTTGGTGTTTGAGTATTTTGATTATATGACAGAGTGTGATAGTGTCACTTAAAGTTACATTATGGGAGATAAGATAAAGAGATGGCAGTTCTAACTTTAATAGTTAAAAACTAGATAGTGTAAAGGTAATTTGCTGAATATTTCAGTCAAATTGATCCACTATTAGCCGAGAAAAAAGCGTTTGAAATATTCACATAGCCTCGGTCATCATTACTCAAATCATTAATATAAACAGCATAGTCTCGATTATCCACTTGATTGATTTAATTATCAACGGCCATTAAGCGGCATATATGAATTTAAACCGCTAACATCGAAGGCTAGCCTTGCCACCAAGAGTTTATTATGGTCTGGATATGTTAATTAATGTCTAATTGATTATTTAGATAACATTTCAGGCCTAAAGAAAGACCTGTAATAAGCAGATTTTGCTCTTGCATAATGCTATTTTAACGAATTACATTTAGAAGTAGAGGTATTTTATTTATAATAACACATCTTTATACATTTACTACTTCTTAGTTTATTACTAAAACATTTCAAGTTAAGTTTGTTTAAGTTAAACAGTGATTATGGGTCTATTTATCGGTGATAACTACACACAGGTTAGTTACGGTTGTAGGTAAACGATATAGACTAGGCGATTTTAAGGAGATTTAAGTTTTTGTGACGCAGCTCCCTATTTATTTGTACATATTTATGTATATTTTATTTATTTATTTACTGTACAGAAGGTTGGTTCACAGTAGGTACATGCCTGAGATGTTTTGGCTATCTTGTTATGAGTGGATTATCTTGTTCAGCTGGTTTAGTTTGACCATTAACACTCATAACAAAGGTTTGGTTTATTACATTTTCGTGTATCCCACAGTTGCAGAATTTTATGTTATTGCTTATGTCAGTAATACATTGATGGCGCATGACTTATTTACAACTGCGAATATCAATATAAGCGAAAATCTCTTCTTCATTTGGGAATCTG
Source organism: Patella ulyssiponensis (assembly GCA_963678685.1). NCBI lineage: Eukaryota > Metazoa > Mollusca > Gastropoda > Patellidae > Patella > Patella ulyssiponensis. The sequence continues at coordinate 57,719 of OY783232.1, read as the reverse complement.
ATTTGGTCTGTCTTCTCGGGTGTTTGACGTAGAATTCGTTTCTATAGGTAAACGGCGGATATCTACTGAAGTATTTCTACTGGGAGCAACCTAGACTATATCAACATGTAGAAGTGTATGCTGTGACAGTGTTACAAAACAACGTGGAAGTCAGATCACCATAGACGATCACAAGTCACAAGCAAAGAAGAACCTGGGAGGAACTAACAGCCATTGTGTGTTTCACAACAACGACACAACACCCTCTCTGTTATAAACTGATGCTGTTTGTTAGATAAAGGAGAATAGTTCCTGGAATCAGAAATAACAAGAGGAAGAAGAAGAATATAGCAGAACGGGGTAAGTCTCTCTCTCTTGGATTTATCGAAATCTACTGGCCACACGACAACTATTAGTTTAAGCTTGGTACTGTATTAAGTTTTGCTTAGGAAGAAATAAATCGTGATAAAATGGCAGAAGCATAATATGAAACTATTCAATTGTGTATAACATTCGTTGTGAAACTAAATCGAAGAGATTTTTTATTTGACAGTTTTTTCGCATTTTTGAAACAGGTTTCGAAGTGTTTTGGATCTGTTATTCAAGATCTTTTTCGACGTTCCAAAGTTAAAGTTCGGTGCTAAGACCACGTAAAGATAAATTTTAAATATTCCTTTTATCAATTAAAACATGTTTCGCTTTAGTTTTTATATTTCACGCTGACATTTTATAGCTGTAAATCTCCCTAGTGCTAAAACGGATATTTTGACCTTATGACCCTCGGGGTCACAAAGAACAAAGATGAATTTAGCAAGTTTACATTTTTATTGAAAGAGTGATTATTTTCGATTATTTTCAGCATATTTCTATGAAACAAGAATGACTGCGCATTCACTTTCAGTGTATATGGGCTCATTTGACCTTTGACCCCGAATATCTCGAAAACGCCCCAACAACCGACTGATTACCACTCGGCATCGTATTCTACGCAAAATTTTACTCTAGAAAAGTTGGGTCTGGTTTTGTGCCCATTTGATGGACACCTCTCCGCACTGAGCCTCCAGACTAATTAGAAATATTACCGAATAGAGTCACAAAAGATTTAATGAATGGATTAGAGATGTAGAGAACGCGGGTATCCTTGTAAACGCGGACGATAATATGATGCGTTTTTTGGCACTGCAAACATTGAACGGGAACCGCGGTAGATTATACACTAAGTCTAAGACACATAAAAAGATACCCGAAATGTACGTGGAATGCGTTAAAAACAATTTTAAGGATAGATTTAGCAAAATTGCAGACACCTAATTAAACAAATTGAGACAAAGCAGACGAAATACATGTTACTTCTGCCAATCAAGCCACGTGATGTAAACATTAGCCACGTGGCGTGAATTGGGCCTCAGCGTACTGTTCAGTATGAGTGAATTTGCGCGACGACTGTGTGTACTAAACGTTGAAAAACATAAACCCTAACCCTAACCCTAGACATTTTTACCCGACATCACGACATTTTTAGTGTCGTAATGTTGGGTAAAAAAGTCGTGATGTCGGGTAGAAATGTCGTGATGTCGGGTTGTCGTGTTGTCGGGTAGAAATGTCGTGGTGTCGCGTTATGAAAGGCGAGATCACGACATTACGACATGATACCAATCAGCCACCATAGTGAACACAATACAGCAGTAAACTTATGCCAAATCTGTATGCTTACTATAGAACCCAGTGAGCGTGTTGAACCAACTATGTCACTTCCGGTTTTAATAAAAAAAATAATTAATTTCTCGTTTACAAAAACGTTTTTACTTGTAACAGAGGGGATTATTTCTGAATATATATTTAAGATTTATGGAAACCTTGTTTAAAATATTGGTCTTCCCCTTTAAGTTAATACACGTAAATACCTTCCTTGATTCTCGCTCTGATTAGCCTATAAAAGTTCAGTTTGATTTTTATTTAGTGAAAGACAAGGAATTAATTTCGGGTTATTTTGGGTTTCAGTTATTGAAAACGGGGCTGTTACCATGCGGGCCTTACTAAAGGTAAGTTTTCATATAAATGTATTTGTCTTTATTATGCTGTATTGTATTCAGAATAACACAACTTTATGGTTTTAAAACTTCTTGGTTTATTACATACAACATTTCAAGTTAAGTTCGTTTAAGTTAAAAAAGTGATGATGGGTTCTCACTAAATAACATTTAAGGACATAAATGTACTATATTTGATACTTTAACATTTTCTCTTCGCTCGGATGAGCAATTACAATAATAAACATATCAAACCCAATTGCTGCAATGCTCTAGTGACACCTGGGGGGTTTATTCGAGATTTGTAGATGTATAGTTAGATAATTTTAGTAAAGGACGTAGTTCCGATTTTACACTATTATGTCGTTGATTAAAGCATTTGATAACATTGGGGACGGGATGATGAGGTTGAATCAGCGTAGTAAACGTGTGATAACACTTCTTGTTACAGGTCTTTCTTTGGCTTCAGATGCTCTAGAAACTATGTTTTTATGATCAGTAGTGGAATACCGCGTTTTATCAGCGAAATAAAAGTGTTATTCCGCTTGCTAGCAGTGAAATAAAACTTGTTATTTCACTGGCCGCCGGGACTACTTTTTTGTTTTCTGGAGTTACCTCCCTTGCGTCATCTGCTTTTTTAAACTATTGATTCAATCAAGCCAGTACCTTCAACGACAACACCATGGCTTCAGCAAAAGAAATTAAAATTTTCATGTCGGACGACAATTTACATGTAGAATATGGAAATTTTTAATTAATTAATACATCTGGAACGGGACAAATCGAAAATGGTAGATTTAAAGAAATTACAGAAATGGATATTAACAATTTTCTGGAGGAACAAGAAAACCTAAACACAAGAAAAAAACCCAGTGGTAACTGTTTCAGAAATTCCTTTTTTCAAAAGGAAACAATAGCTTAATGGAAGCAATTCCTGCACAAGATCTCAACATGCTAATTTCAGAGTTTTTGCTGTCGGTGAAAAAAACAGATGGAAATGAATACGAACCATCTTCTTTACGTTCTTTCTTTGCATCTTTCGACAGACATTAATAAAAGATCTTGCATCCGAAAAGTGCCGACAAATACTGAAAATGAAACAAAAAGATTTAAACAAAAAGGGAAAAGGAAACAAACCTCATGCTGCAGACCCCATTACTGATGAGGACAAAGAAAGAATGTTTGTTACCAAGACACTTGGAGAAAGCACCCCACAATCATTAATTCATTCACTGTGGATGATTTGCACAGGGCAATTTGGTATGAGAACAGGTCAAGAAGTTCACAATTGAAAATGGGGAGACGTCGCATTAAAGGCTGATCTAAATGGAGACGAATATCTTCAATACGACACGGAACGTCCAACTAAAACAAGAACAGGCACCAATCCTAGGGATGTAAGGTAACCTATTGTTTATAAAAAAGTTTTTGATCTATATATATTCATATCAGATTAAACATTTTAAACAAGTCTGGTTCAATTCCAAATTTTTGTGAAAAAGTTCAAATCTAGTAGACTACAGGGATTTCTAAAGTAAAGCTTAGCTAAGGCAAAAAGTTTTTTTCCCTGCAAGTTTTAACTCCAGTTTAAAAATCCTTTTTGTTAAATTTTTGCGAGCTTCATTCATATTGAAATTTGAATCCAAGAATTTTTGTTCCAAAATTATTAAATTATTTAAACTGTAATAATTTTATGCACTTAGAAAAACTAAATTTCCCAAAATTCACAGTAATATTAAAATATTGTTTTTTAGACTCACAAAACCCAGGGCATATGCCATACCGGAATGTAAAGACAAGGACCCTGCCCATATCTACAAATGTTACCAAATGAGAAGACCACAAGATATGCCTGAGCCCGAAAGCCCTTTTTTCTGTATCATCTCGAAATCCTAAACCAGGACAGGTATGGTTCAAGGCACAACCGATGGGCATAAACAAATTGTATTCCATAATGAAAAATATGAAAGAGGAAGCTGGGCTAACAGGAACTGATAAACGTATCACACCATACAGATATGTTCATGTTGCGATTACCAAAAACTTTAAACTTCTACAAACAATAACAATAGTAAAGTAGATCTCACCTTTAATCTGTGCATATCTAGTCATAAGATATATGGCATCTAAACTCTAAACCACTAACTCTGTCCAGAAAACTAACATACCATGTCGTTACAAACTAATTGGTTAGGACGTATACCATGTAGCTTAACTGTAGTTGACCACCACCCATATTCCTGGTGATTTAATTATTCACTCTAAAGCCAAGCCACGATATAGTGTCATTTTTTAAAAATACATCTACACAGCGGGTGACATAAAAATAGAACAATCTTCTTGTAGCAAATATTATTCCTGTGTCTAATTTCCAATGCTGTAGTTATATTCGATATAAAAAACAACCTGTAATAAAATTGTAAAAATATAGATATCTAATTGATTGGGGTTTTTTTGGGGTTTTTTTATTTTCTGTGCACGTAAACACTCAGTACAAGAGTTAAACGATGCTGGAGTTGTACCAAACCAAATCATCCAAATATCGGGACACAAAAATGTCAACTCTTTGAATAATTATAATCAGAGCAAGCAAATTTCACACATATTAGCCCACAAACATCCGCACACTGTCAGCACTCGTCCAAAAGTACCATTACCAGCCCCAAACTGCAGAATCCTAGAACCAAAGCCAATGAATGCAAATCTACCTATGCTGCAAGGTTCTGAGAGTTTTTTTGCTAATAGTATTTTCAATGGCACTGTCAATATAACGTTTGAGAACAAGTTAGAGCACCAGACTTTAACACAAACACAAATTGCGTACACAAGTTCTTATATTATATTATCTTATAACCCAACTTGACACGGTTTTAAGCGAGGGCGATAATTTCAGTGACCTATTGCAAATTCAGTAGATATTGATATATTATTATTAATATATAATTATAATTTATTTATTGACTATATTGACATTGTTGTTTATTTTATTTTTCTCTATAATATATATTTATTAAATATTAAATAAAATGTTGGTTTTAAAAAAAACGCGTTTTTTATTTATAAAGACAGGTTGCCAGGCAACGAAACATACACCCACAGCAGCTAAATCGTCCGGGCATATTTGTCGCATATTTTTACTTTTTGTCGGCAATGAAACATTTATAATACACTAAAATCCGATTAAGAGTAACAACTCAATAGGCTTCTTCGTCTCATGACCTTAAACACTATGTATAAATTTAAAGTCAATCGGTTATTAACTTTAGCCTCTAGGGCGTCCACAAGCAAATGTGGGCGTATAAAAACTTACTTCCTAAAATATTTGTTAGAGAATGTAGTTGTTATCAGTGCAGTATACCATGGCCCGATAATGACTTCCAAGGAAATATGCAATGCAATTACAGATACCATAATTTATAAATAAACGATACCATATATGACAATCACTCCTGTCAATCGTGTTGGAAGCTTTATTAGCAGGAGTTTTCTGACAGATAGCAGGCAACCAGAGACGACGAACAGCGGCAGAGAAGAGAAGGACACAGAGACCGGCGTATGGACTCACCCGAGTTCAGCCACTCCCTTCACAGAGAGGCAGAATGGTAGATTCCGTATGGTTAGAGAAGCGAGGCTAAGTCTCAAGTACCGTCGTGTCACGTAATGCCAGAATTCTAAAAAGTGATAACTTTCCTCATAAAAATGTAATTTGAAAGAAATTTTCAATATATTCATTTTACATTATGTATTTTTGAACTATTTTACCGAGAACGGACAGCTCTTTATCTAAATCTTACAAAATGTGTCTATAATAATTACAGTTGTACATAAAGTTCTATTATATCTGTGTTTGTTGTAGATCGTGATACCCGTGGTGTTCTTTATCATAACTTTATCACTACATACGATACAGAAAACAACTTTTATTTGGTTACTACGGATTCATAGTCGACAGGATATCTCCTTTGAAGCCAGGTATGGTTATAATACTGTTTGAATGGCATTTAGTAATTGGACACATTAAAAATAAACACAAAAGTTATATGGATAACAATTACTATATTTCTATTAAAGCTACGTTTCAACAATGATACGCTTGTCGTTGTCAAGCACAATACTGATACAGATAGAAGGAATGAGATATATATACTATGTACAATCATAACATTCAATGAAACCATAAATTGGGAAAAACAGTGACCCTTGTTCTAATTAATGAAACCATATAGATTAACATAAACCTCTAATTGTAATATACACATGGATGGAAAACCACTGATTAACATAAGGTTAGGACCTTGATATGTATAAATAGCACTACAATAGATAAATTGCGAGGCCATTTGATTAACCTGTTGGAATTCTTCACCGTGAAACGGTATGCAATTATTTGTATGTTAACAAGTTACAGACAGTATAATAAAATTAATAACAGACTGTGTCAACACCACCTACTTCACCTGGGGTGATGACTTATACCAACAGATACATGGCCTACCGATGGGGAGCCCCCTATCTCCACTTCTAACCGAAGTTTACATGACCTCCTTGGAAGAAAAAGCTCTACAGTCCGCACCAATAACTCCCATCTGCTATTATAGAAAAGTCGATGATACGTTTGTAATGCTGAAAGAAGAAGATGACCCCAACTGCCTTCTACAACACCTAAACAACCAGCACCCCAGAATCAAATTTACGATGGAGAAAGAAAACTGTGGAATCATCCCCTTCCTAGATGTCCTGTGAATAGAAATGGCAGTACCATCCAAACCAGTGTATATCGGAAGCCCACACACACCGATCAATATATCCATTATCAATCTAATCATCCCATCAAAGTTAAAGCAGCTATCATTTCAACCCTCGCCCACAGAGCCAAGAAAATCTGCAACCCTGAACTCCTCAATAAAGAACTAGAACATATAAAACATACATTCTGCAACCTCAACCAATATCCTGAACAGTTAGTCGAGAAAGTCATCAATACCGCTACCAGCAATGAACCCAAACCAGCTAAGACTAAACAAGATTCACAAATTCGCATCTCTATTCCATTCCACAACAAGCTATCCTACCAAATCCGGAGGCTCCTTAAACCAGCAGGAATAGACACCAGCTTCTACACTGGTTCTACAATAAAAGATATCCTCAGCGCAAATGGTAAATGTCGACCAACTATACCTCTTCAACCAAAGGGATGTGTGTACCAGATTACCTGCTCCTGCAAGAAATTTTACATAGGCGAAAGTAAACGACCATTAGACATCCGTCTCAAAGAGCACCAGTCCAAAGGCACCACCAATGACTCAGCTGTATCAGAACACCTGAAAAACAACCCACGCCACAGAGTGACAGTGAACTGGTCAGCTGTAAATACCCTTAACATCAATATCAATCAAAAGACAACTAGAAGATTAATGGAGGGAGTACAAATTAAGAGACATCAACCAGAACTTAACAGAGACAGTGGTTTATATATCCCCAGAGCCTATGATGAATGAATAAAAACAGACCAAAACTAATAATTAACATAGACTTTACTCTCATACATATCCTTAGTGCCTTTTACTTAGTTCAAGAAGTACAGTTTTATTGTTACAATTATATGCAGCACATAATTATTATAGTAGTTATAATTCATAACATCAATATATATTTATTAAGTTTCTCTGTAACTTGTTAACATACAAATAATTGCATACAGTTTCACGGTGAAGAATTCCAACAGGTTAATCAAATGGCCTCGCAATTGATCTATTGTAGTGCTATTTATACATATCAAAGGTCCTAACCTTATGTTAATCAGTGGTTTTCCATCCATGTGTGTATATTACAATTAGAGGTTTATGTTAATCTATATGGTTTCATTAATTAGAACAAGGGTCACTTTTTTTCCCAATTTATGGTTTCATTGAATGTTATGATTGTACATAGTATATATATCTCATTCCTTCTATCTGTATCAGGGGGGTTGGGATGGCCTAGTGGTCTAGAGTGCCGCGCTTCGACCTCTAGCTGGCCGGTCACCTCTGGCTTGCGGCTGTGGTTTCGAGCCCTGGTGTGAGCGTATGTGGCATGGAGATAGGGGCTCCTTCTCAACCTCGTGGATTTCCTCCGGGCACTCCGGTTTCCTCCCACAGCAAAGACCCCTGCGCGTGCGCTAAGATTATGAAAATGAAAAATAAGACTTGTCCGCGATATCACCTTCGGTGGAAGCGGACGTTAAACACCAAGAACAACATATCTGTATCAGTATTGTGCTTGACAACGACAAGAGAATCATTGTTGAAACGTAGCTTTAATAGAAATATAGTAATTGTTATCCATATAACTTTTGTGTTTATTTTTTATGGTTATAATGTCTTTCTTCTAAACCAGCGGTTGTTAATTTTTGTGCCCGGGGAACTGGTGTGTCCTAGAAGATGTCCCGATGCGCTGTGGCATCCCAGAGAAATAGAAATATTATTACAATACCATCGGCTTTTACCAATTTATTACGCAGATGATTACAGTTATACCGTAACAGGTTAAGTACGTGTACGTGTAACTTAAGTTATGTTTCATTTTTTATTCTTTGGTTGCACCATTTCTTTTGTATAATATTTGACTTAAATATAACAATTTGTGTATATAGCGCGCCTGCCATTATTTGTAGGATTTCAATAGATATTATTTTAATATTTGATATTCGGATATTGTTCCATGTGCTCCCAGTCCCTGGCCGCCATTTCAGCTTCCTTGAGTCTTACTCGTCAAGACAGGGATAGACAGAAATAGAATTTATCGAACATTTCGTGTATAGCATAGAGGTCTTCTGCGATGAGAGGAACCAGGGGAGCAGACGACTTTACGCGTCGGACCCTAGATTCAAATGAACGATGATGAGTTTTGTTATATTGTGGTTAATATGTATATTCCAATTGTAACCGCCAATCTTCGTTAGTTACAGGGCATTTGGGGAGGGGGAATTCAAACGAGTCCTTCTTCACTTGCACTAATTGCAGTAAATAAAGTACTTAAGAAATAACTCTACTGTAGTAAGAAATAACTGTATTACGGTAGAAACTTCAAGATTTACTGTAGCGTACAATGTATAACATTAAGAACTTAGTGAGTAAGAACTGAAGAACTGAACTAGAGAACTAGAGAACTCAAGAACTGTTTCTGCAAAAACAACAATAATGTTTGTATAAGTAGATGTACACAATGGAATAAATGTATTTAAACTTATAGCCTTTTATGAATTATTCCATGATATGACGAGAAGAGCAAAGCTTATTACTATAAAATATAAAATGGGAGAGCCAGTTCGGGGCAGAACCAGCCAATACATAGCCGGGGAACCTAGGTTTTCACATCACACATGCACTGTGTTATGAAGTGAAATCTTACTGTCTTAATATACTGCTGATACATAACTGACTGTATTTAGACATATAATTGTAATTAAAATGAGTACTGACAATATCACATCAAACTTACGAATATGTTGAACGTTCCCAATCTTGGATTGACAATAAGATATGGATAAGAAAATGGAGATAAATCAAGGCGTCCTACGCAACAGGCTAAGGGGAATATGGCTGCTCAAAACCCATGTGCTCAGTCCCGGTTTTCCAGTCCCAAGTTCATGATTTATCCCAAAAGACAAAAAGGAGTTATCTCCCCTGAATCATAAAGTATAACATTAAAGGCTGTGCCTACATACCCGGCCCCTTTAAATGTGGAACATTAATGTGAAACATTTAAACTAATACATACAATATTTATAATGTATGAAAAAATGAAATATAGAATCTCAAATTAAAATGTCAATAAACAATTTCAAACTTTCAAAATGTCACTTTAAATATGGAACTGTTACTTAAGTTGTAAGCTTTATATAATCACACAAGCCGTTTAAAGTTTTAGTCTTTCGTAGATTCAAGCAAAACACACTTGGTAACGGGGCGTTCTAGAACAGTTGTTTTAGTCTTGACCTTAACAGAACGTATCAATCCATCTTTTCCTGGTACAACAGCGATAACACGCGCTAAGGGCCAAACTACACGGGGTAGACTATCATCAACCAATAAAACCATGTCATTGATTTTCAAATGTTCGTTTGGATTAATAAATCTCTGTCTGATTTGTAGTAGCGGCAAGTACTCTCTTCTCCAGCGTTTCCAAAACAAATCGGCCATATATTGCACCTGTCTCCAACGTTTACGCGAGTAAAGGTCCTGTTTAATAAAAACACCTGGAGAAAGTGTTGGCTCTGATCTTAATAAAAGAAGATGATTTGGTGTAAGAGCTTCCATATCTTGGACATCGTCTGATACAGGAGTAATAGGTCTTCCATTAATGATGCCTTCAACTTCGCACATAAGAGTGGATAGGCCTTCGTCGTCTAATATCTGTTCTGTCATAAGTGCGTTGAGAACTTTTCTTACGGTACGTATGCACCTCTCCCATACACCGCCGTGATGTGAAGCTGCTGGGGTATTGAAAATCCACTTGACGTACTTCTGTAGTAGAAAATCATTAATCCTTTTCTGATTCCAATCATCAATTGCAGATTTAAGTTCGCGATTTCCACCAACAAAATTGGTTCCATTGTCTGTTCGAATTTCAGACGGTACTCCTCTTCTGGCAATAAATCTGCGTAATGCGTTAATAAACGAATCGGTGTCTAAGGAATGCGTTACTTCAATGTGTACAGCACGTACAGCTAGACATGTGAATATACATCCATACCTCTTCAACTGACTTCTTCCTCGTTTTATTAGAAAAGGTCCAAAGAAATCAATGCCAACAAAGGTGAATGGTGGCTTTTCTGCAGTTACTCTGTCTTCAGGAAGATCTGCAAATTTCTGTTGAATTGGTTTAGCCTGTCTCTTGCGGCAACTTATACATTTGGATAAAATACTTCTAACCGCGGAGTTGACTTTAATAATCCAAAATTTCTTTCTGATCATTGAAATAACATATTCTCTACCAGAATGTCCTGATAAATGATGAAAGTGACGTATAATCAAAGTACTGATGTGATGATTCTTAGGCAAAATAATAGGGTGTTTGGATTCAAATGACATTGTAGCATGTCTCAGTCTACCACCAACTCTTATAAGACCATCAGAGAAAAATGGGTCCAATTTACGAATATTGCTGGATTTCTTCACATTTCCATGCTGATTTTGACTTAAGGCTATGAATTCTTCATGAAAGATTTCTTTCTGGATATACTTCAAAATTTCAAGCTCAGCAGAAATGATTTCCTCCACTGTCAAGGGCTGGAAATTGGTATACTTCAAAGTTGCTGGATTGTCTCCCTTTACCTTATTTCTACATGCTGTCAGTAAATTTTTCTTGTATCTCAAAATGTAAGCTATACATCTTTTAAGGCGAAACCATGAGGAGAATCTATTGAATATCCTGTTTACAATGTCTACATCATTTCCAACAACTAAATTACATTTCTTCTCGATCTTTACTTCTGGGTCATCTGACGAAATACTATCTTGTACATCAGGCTGTCGCGGCCATTCATTCTCTGGTAAATACAGGAAACCCGGCCCCAGTATCCAACTCTGATTCTTGATTAATTCATTAGCTGTGACACCTCTTGAACTTTGGTCACTTGGATTCAGTTTTGTGTCGACGTAGAACCAGTCCGAGGGATCTGAACCATCTCTTATACGTGCTATTCTGTTTGCGACAAAGGTGTGAAATCGTTTGGTTTCATTATTAATATATTTGATAACAGAAGTGCTATCGGTCCAGAAGAATGATCTTTGAATAGGTATTTCAAGTTCTTGTCTTAAGATTTTATCTAATCTTACGGAAATCGTAGCAGCTGATAACTCGAGTCTTGGTATGGTAATCTTCTTTAAAGGAGTAAGACGCGACTTTCCAATCATAAAGGCGCAATAAATCTTGCCGGTTGAGCTTACTGATCTTACGTAGGAGACGGATCCGAAACCGACCTCTGATGCGTCTGAAAAGTGGTGTAATTGGTACTTAACGACTTCATCAAAATCCTGAGGTATTATACATCTTTGGATGTTGAATTTAGCTAACTTGGGTAAATCTATTAACCATGCGTTCCATCTTTTCAAGAAGTCTTCAGGTATAAGAACATCCCATCCATACTGTAATCGACATAAGTCCTGTAAGATCATCTTTGCCGGTAAAGTGAATGGTGCTACAAATCCTAAGGGGTCAAAGATAGAGCTTACTATTGAAAGTATTCCGCGTCTAGTCCCTGGTCTCGGCTGTATTGAAATGTCAAATCCAAATGAATCAGTGGCTACATCCCATCGAATTCCTAAGGTCCTTTGGACTTGAGTCTCTTCAAACTTGTGGTCTTGTATTATAGCTCTTTCTGATTCGGGTATACTGTTTAGTACATCTTGTGAATTTGAAATCCATTTAGTAAGTCGGAATCCTTGTCGTGACAATAGTTCTCTTAAATCTCTGGTAATTTCTTTGGCTTCATCTTCGGTAGCGGTAGATTTCAAGAAATCATCAACGTAAAAGTTTCTCTGTATACAGCTGATCAGCTCTTCATTCGAAGTGTCATTTGCAGTCTGTAACAGGGCAAAATTGCAACAACTTGGTGAAGAGACGGCACCAAAGAGGTGTACTTTCATTCTATAGGTAGATGGTTCTTTCTTGATGTCATTCTCTGGCCACCATAAAAATCTTAAAGCATTTCTGTGTTCCATTGGTACGTGGACTTGATGAAACATTGCTTCAATATCGGCTAACAATGCTATGTGTTGCTGTCGAAATCTTGACAAAACTCCTACTAACGTATTAGTGAGATTGGGGCCCTGTAGAAGACATTCATTCAATGATATTCCATGGTATCTTGCAGAACAATCATATACTACTCTGATCTTTCCTGGCTTCTGAGGATTAAAGACTGGATGATGCGGCAAATACCAATTAGGAACAACTGACTTTTCATCTGGGTCTATCTTCTCTGCATAACCATTATCTAGTAGGTTATCAATGAATTCAGAGTACTTGTCAAATAAGTTTGGGTCTGTTAGTAATCTTCGTTTCAGGAGATGTAATCTGTGCTCTGCTAATGGTTTATTATCAGGCATACAAGGGGGATAACTCTTCCATGGTAGCGCTATTTCATAGTGCTTTTCTTGATTCAACTTGACTGTTTGCTCCATTATTGACATCGCTTTATGGTCTTCTTGTGACATTTCTTTGTTAACTTCTACAATTGAATCATTGAACTCTCTGTTACAAAATTCCTTGAATTGTTCACTTAATCTTTCGTCACACTTTATGAAGTTAGCTGTGTGTCGTTTACAAAATGTTTTCCTGTTTAATGGTCCGTTGACAACCCAACCAAGTTTGGTACGTATAGCATAAGGACTTCCATCTTTACTAGGTCTTATTTCAATTGGTTCAAGAGCAGATATGTTGTCATTTCCAATCAACAAATCAACATCAGCATCTATATTAGGTAAGTTGACATCCTTAAAGTGCGGCCATTCTTCAATATCTTCTTGTATTGGTACATCAGACTTGGTAAGTGGTATGCTTGGTCTTGAGAAAACAAAGGGTAAATCAATGAGGTGTGTTTCATCTAAATCATAGATTTGTAGGCTGACAATTCGACTTTCGTTCACACTATCTTCTTTGTCAATAGTGTTGAGTGATATAGATGTCTCCTGTCCTTCTATACCAAGTTTTCTTAGTAGCCTATTAGTGCAAAAAGTCGAATTAGAGCCATTATCTAACAGCGAACGAATAGTGATGGGAGTTTTAACGCCATTAGTTTTCACCTTTACAGTAGCAACTGGCAAACCAATAAAGGGTGATCTTCCATCAGTAAAAGTGGAGTACGTTTGTGAAAACCCGTTCTTAACATTAGCTATTGCAGTAGTATCTTGCATAGTATCTGGTGCCTTCCCGCTGTTACATGGTACATGGTTGATATGGGTCGGTTGATGCAACAGTGTGTGGTGTCTTCCGTGGCACTCCTTACATCTAAACTTACTCTTACAATGTTTTGATCTATGACCATGGTAAAGACAATTAAAACAGAGACCTTTAATCATAACTATCTTTGCTCTCTCTTCAAGTGGCAATCGTTGAAATAGGTTGCAGGATGATAATGGATGATCTGAATTACATTGAGGGCATCCGCCTGGGGATTTTCCTGTCATTGGGCTTGAATAATTACTATATGATGACTGTCTGCTATCAACTTGTGAGAAGAAACTTGAGCCACTAGATCTGTATTGCGGGGTTCTCTTCTTGTCGTGAGATCGCTCCCTGGAATCGTTGGCATTGTGTATGTGTAGGTTGCCAAATACAGGGTGTGTTGTGATCCTGGCTTCTTTGTCAACAAATTCTACTACGTCATCTAAAGTTATTTCACGGTCGTATCTTTCTGCTATTGTATCTGCTACTGTACGCCATCTTCTTCTAATGTCGTATGGGAGTCGGTTTACTACTTTCTTCAAACTATCTGCGCTTTCAATCTTGGAAATGTAGCCGATTTCTTTGAGAGCATTTTTACATGTTGTGAGGGCTGTAGACAGTTTTTGTAGAGCTTCTCCGTCTTCTGACTTTATAGGAGGACCCTGTGTTAACCTATCAACGTAAGCTGATGCAATTCTGTAATTCTGTCCGAATCTCTTCTTTAACAGACGTCTGGCTTCATTATAGCCTTCTGTGGGTTTCATAGATAGACAGCTGCGCATTACTTCCTTTACTTCTCCACTAGTATACTGAACTAGATAATATAATCGAGCGTTATCATCTTCTGTCTTCGTTTCTATGATATTCTCAAAAGCTCTGATAAATCCACTGTATTCCAAGGGATCACCATTAAAGGTAGGAACTTCTGAATTAGGTAATTTAAGGGCTAATGCATTCTGTTGTTGTTGTTTCAACATCTTATCCATGAACTGAGTTTGAGACATCAGGATATGTTGGAAAACATCAGGCTGTATTGGCTCTGGCGTTGGTATATGTGGCAAGTCAGATGATCTTGAATCAGTAGAGGACTTTCTTCTTACGTCATTACTTAAAGTAGGTGACAAATCCTCCACGTTTTGATGTACAATCGGCACATCATCTTCTGATTCTACAACTGGTTGCGACACATCACATCTTGGATCAACTTCTATTTCTTTTTCGCTATCTTCAGCTGCTATAAATTCTAACAACTCTTGTTCAGCCTTCAATACTCTGAGTCTTGCCTGTAGTGCCTTTAACTTCTTGGCCCTGGGGGTATCTGCATCATTCGCAGTCTTATGACGGGCAGGAGTAACAACTCTTGATTCTTCTATAATTTCTGTGTTATCTTCTTCAAAATCTTCAGAATTGTTATCTTCAGGTTGGTTTTCAATTTCAGCTGTAATATCTATCGTCTGTTTGCCATCATATCTTCTGCCAGATCCTGTTACCTTGTGTTCTTCTTGTTCAGTCTTGCTGGCAGTGTCTTGGTTACGCGTATCTGTTGTTATGATTTCATCACCATTTTGATCCATTTTGAAATTATTCTTGTGCTTGTCTTATTTCAATCATGTGTTTAAACGAAGACGATCATATTCAAACTAATGTAACCGCCAATCTTCGTTAGTTACAGGGCATTTGGGGAGGGGGAATTCAAACGAGTCCTTCTTCACTTGCACTAATTGCAGTAAATAAAGTACTTAAGAAATAACTCTACTGTAGTAAGAAATAACTGTATTACGGTAGAAACTTCAAGATTTACTGTAGCGTACAATGTATAACATTAAGAACTTAGTGAGTAAGAACTGAAGAACTGAACTAGAGAACTAGAGAACTCAAGAACTGTTTCTGCAAAAACAACAATAATGTTTGTATAAGTAGATGTACACAATGGAATAAATGTATTTAAACTTATAGCCTTTTATGAATTATTCCATGATATGACGAGAAGAGCAAAGCTTATTACTATAAAATATAAAATGGGAGAGCCAGTTCGGGGCAGAACCAGCCAATACATAGCCGGGGAACCTAGGTTTTCACATCACACATGCACTGTGTTATGAAGTGAAATCTTACTGTCTTAATATACTGCTGATACATAACTGACTGTATTTAGACATATAATTGTAATTAAAATGAGTACTGACAATATCACATCAAACTTACGAATATGTTGAACGTTCCCAATCTTGGATTGACAATAAGATATGGATAAGAAAATGGAGATAAATCAAGGCGTCCTACGCAACAGGCTAAGGGGAATATGGCTGCTCAAAACCCATGTGCTCAGTCCCGGTTTTCCAGTCCCAAGTTCATGATTTATCCCAAAAGACAAAAAGGAGTTATCTCCCCTGAATCATAAAGTATAACATTAAAGGCTGTGCCTACACCAATATATCCTTATTGTGATGTTTTGAACGTTTACAGCTATGTTGGTGTTGGCAGTTCAATTTTACTCCCATATATCTGGTCAGTGTTTCAAATGTACTGGAATATTCCATTTCTTACAAAAGTCGAGGGAAGTCCGCTTCCACCATTGAAATACATACTATTGGTAAGAAAATTTTATATATTATTTTGTAACGTTAATATCTACTACTGGTGAGACATCTTTTACATACCCTTCTGTGACGTTTGAACACTAAAAGGTTCGTGATCTCAGTTCTTGTATTTGATTCCGGTGTCGCCACTGAAATTCTATCGGGATTTTCTGGCGTGATTCAGCCGTCTTAGCGGTACAGGACGGGGGTTGAGAATAACGTCTAGTCGTTTTGATAATGCGAAAAATACCGTGTTCATGTATGCGGAAAGAGTTGTCATTAAAAAGAAAAAGTAATTCTTAGCACCGCTTTCTGATCAATTTTGCGGAGGGGGGGGGGGCTAGTGGTTTTACTCGTGCGCGTGAAATCACAAGATCTGTCATTGTTTTTTAGAGAGGGAGGGGTGGGTGGCTCATTGGTCAACGAATGCGAGTTGCATCATTTGGTCTGTAATTGAGTCAGGTTGCGTGGTTTCGATTTCCCGCATGTACTTTGTGCGTAATAAGGAGTGCGGTCGCCTATCCAGCCTCGTGGGTTTTCTCCGGGTCCGCCCTCCCCACCGCTAAAAGCCCCTACGCGCAAACTAATTATTGAAATAAACTTAAACCATATGTTAGTCCCGAAATTACCTAGTTTGTGTCGATTTGACGTTAAATGCCATTTCCCTCTGACCAAAAATATCTCTCATGATAGTGGATAAATAATAATTTATATAACATTTGAAACCCAAACAAAATTTAGCTCTTACATAATGCATCTTTCTGGATAATTTCAGTAAGCAATATTCTGCTCATTACAATACTTAATTGCACATTATATATTAAAGATGTTTATTGTATTTTTCATCATCCACAGGGAATTATTACTGCCATTATTGAAAGTGCCGCTGTAGTAGCTTTCACCACGATCGTGGCCACGTCACTTCCAGTTTATGTGTTGCTTCCTGTCATGGGTGGTATTCTATCGGTGTCTATTTTATCCGAAGCCATTGTTTGTGGAACTAAGGTAAAAACAAGTTTGTAGAAGATCTTGACGAAGTTGAAGCTGGAAGGAATAAAATGTGTATAGATTCGTGACGCAAGAATTTCATATGAACTTGATTATTATTTCTAACCGATTTTAACGATTCAGAATTGTGTAAGATTATTATAAATGGCCCGCGTTCTTACTATAATATACTATTCAAAAAAAGTAGGGGATATTTGATTTTGGGGGCATAATACTAAAATATGCAAATGACTACGAAAAAAGTCACTATAGAACCTAACAGAAGTAACATTTCCAGTTACATGTGACGCCCAAACGCACCAATAGCTACCACATGGAATGCAGGTGATGCTTGGGATCATCATGGGGGTCCAACCCAAGATTTGCACGACTCTGACTTTGAATGTTACAGTCATTGTGGCATTGAATTCCAGGGTGGAAACACCAGTTTAATTGTTTTAGTGACCAGAAAACAAATTTTGATATGCGTCGGCTTACCCAAAATGAAAGGTTACGTGCCCTTGGCATGCTACAGATCGGCACTCAGATGAGTCAAGGTTCACTGTTGATTTTTTGGACAAACGTAGGAGGGTGTGGCGTCGTCGAAACGTTAACGTCATCAGACATGATCGATTTGTGGGTGGTTCTGTTATGGTGTGGGGAGGCATCACTGTTGCTGGAAGAACGGCTTTACATGTTGTTGCAGGGCGTGTTACAGGCCAGTACTACCGGGACAACATCTTGGCAGTCCATGTTGTGCCGTTCGCACGACGTCATGGCCGCCGTTTCATCTTCCAGGATGACAACGCAAGATGTCACAGGGCCAGGATCGTTACAGGTTACCTCCAACAACAGAACATCACTACATTACCTTGGCCAGCACTGAGTCCCGACCTCTTCCCCATCGAGCATGTCTGGGACATGCTTGGACAGAGGCTACGTCAACGTCAACAACGTCCTGCCTATGTCCAAGAACCTGCTGCTGCGTTGCAACAGGAATGGGACAATCTGGACCAAAATGACCTTAGACGTCTCATTAGGAGTATGCCACGTCGGATCAATGCTTGTTTGGCAACATTTTTAACACTTAAAAATCAAATATCCCCTACTTTTTTTGAATAGTAGTTTAAAAATAGATCATGAAACATACAATGACTAATTTGAAATTTTAGTCAAATTACATTGTTCTGAGCTGATGTTTAATGTTTTTAAATGAATAGCGTAGCCGCAGATGTGATTGCTACGATAGTAAACATGTATCTCGAATTAAATGGTGCAGGGTGTCTAACCAACGTAATATCCCAGCCATTTGATGTCTAGAGAGGTGCTTTTAGTATTGGAATGTAAATGAATGTCTAAATAATGATTTATAACGTAACATTTAAAGCTAGAAAAAAACCGACCCCGCAATAGATAGATTTAGTTCGTACATAATGCATCTTTAATATGCAAGCTACTTGTCATGATAAGTAATAGAAGGAAAAACTACTCTCCAGAAAAAGTTCTCCCGCCTCAAAATGGAGGAAGTACAATGTAAACGACACAAAACAACATTCCTACCCTTTCAGACCATTCTTTCCTATTGGAAGTCAAACCGAGGCCCCATGTGCACGAACAGGAGCCCTTGGCAGTTGGAATTCGATATAAGAGTAGGTCGTAGTGCGGCTGTCTGGGTAAAATTTCCTTCATTGCACACAGTATGGTATATGCCCGCCACCATTAATCAAGGCTGGAGCAGAATAGTAGAACGTTAAACCCCATTTCAATTTAGTTCATCTGCAACTAAAGTTCATACTACCTTCCACTGATTTACGCTGCCATATTTATTTATACTGGAAGCTTAAAAGATACGTCATTCTTATCCATGAACATTGAACGTTCAATATGGTCATCAAATGATCAATTTCCACTCGATCGTTTTAATTAGATATAAAAAAAAAAGAAAATGATTATTAGCCTGCTGGCGCACTGGGACTTTTATTCCCTTTATTGTAATATTAAATACAAAGTATTGGTGTTTTTTTTCCATTGTTTCAGGGAGTCGGCGCCTGCAGTCAAGCGACGTGTGGGAAGATGTACATCCTTGGGGGTGTTTTAACTGCTGTTGCTCCTGTTGGTGCTGCCCTCGTACTTTGTCTTTTCAATCAAATCACTTGGTTACAAGCCTTGATCTTGTGTGTCGCTCTTGCTGCCATGGCAACAGTGTGGTCACCACGGCTACAGATACGAACTCTGAAGACAACGGACGGTGTGAAAAAAATCCATGTCATCTACGGAATCCTAAAGATAATTGGTATAATAATATTCCTGGTTCTTAAGGTATATATTATGAAAGATTCTACGGAAGCAGCGGGAGACGTATTACTTAAGTTCCAAAACATGTGGACAGGTGTTTTCACTTGGAAAATAATGATTCCCCTGGTTTCCAACATATTGTCAGGGCTAGCAGCAGAAGGATTTTTGTATCTTAGTATTGCATATTGTACACCCTTGATGGTTATTTTAACGTCCATGTTCTTAGCTACACCCACGTGTATAGTTTTATGCATCACTGTTCTTTCACCAATGATGTACCAAGTTGACAAGCTTAAGGACTTCGGGGACTTCACCTCTCTTGTCATCGTAGCTTCTATCTCGGCATTATCGTGGACTTTACCTTTCATCCTAAAAATCTGCCAGTTGATTAAACGAAACCCGAATTATCTATTCATGCCGTATGAGAACCTATTCTTGTCATATGGATGGAACAATCTGTTTTTTGACCAGAAGCTTCTCTTATCCTACAATTCTGACGTCAATTCAGTTGGCATCGAGGAAACCACTGACCAAATTAAGAATAGTAGCTCAATATATGTCTGTACCACAATGTACCGCGAAGATGATTACGAAGTAGAACGACTGCTTCGTAGTTTGCAAGGCTTATCCCAATCGACGAAACTCAAACTCGAGGATGTACACATTGAAGCAAACATTTTTATGGATAATGGCTGCAGTGGTAGGGAGTTGAAAGAGTTTTCACTGCAGTTGGTCAGTCTGCTGATTACAAAGTTTAGCATGACTCTTGTCGATTGTCCGTGTTTTGAGACACCTTATGGGCTGCAATTGAGGTATATTCTAGATGGAGGAATGCCTTTATTTATGCATTTTAAGGATCCCGAGAAAGTGAAGTCGAAAAAACGTTGGAGTCAATGCATGTATATGAATTATGTGTTGAAATACAGGAGCCTAATCTCCAATAATGGCGGGAAGTTTGGAGACATCGTCACGGCGAATTCTGGACTTCGAGAGAATAACCTAGAAGCTGAAAAGATTGATTTTTCGAACGATATTCTAAACCCAGATGACAAAATAAGTGTTACCAAAATCTCTCCTTATTTGAAACATATTGAGTACCTCGAAGATGACGACGAAAGGTTCGTTTCTCGGACCTTAACTCCAACAATAAGTCATTGTTATTCAGTAGCTACACTACAATCTTGTTACGTCAACGATGTGATTGAGAGATCGGATACGATTGCGAGCTCGGCTGCTATTGAAGCAGAAGGTGTAGTTGATGAATATCCTGGTATTATCAATATCAGTTATCTCTTCGACGAAGTTGATGACACTCCTGCTGCAAATGACTCTAATCCTGAAGGACATTATTCTACGGCCCGCACGTCTGAAGTACGTGGATCATACGATATGTGGTCATCATCAGCGACCGGGTGTCATGATATACCCATTCAGATGAATGCTGAAGTCGACGATGATCATACATATATCCTGGGAACTGATGCAGACATGGTTTTCAAGGATGATGCCGTCCTAGATCTGCTACGGATGTGTAATAGTGATCAAAGAATTGGTGGTGCTTGTGGCCGAACTCACCCAGATGACAAGCACCGGAGTGCCATAGTGTGGCATCAAATATTTGAATATGCTAAAGGTAAGCAGACGAACACTAAATTTATTCCTATGCCAAGGGAGACACTATTTACAGTGTCTGGTGGTATTTGTTTGTAACATGTAATATCTGATCATTTCGGATATACCTTAAAGTACACGTGGGTTAAAGAGCTAAATCTTCCTATTGTAGGTCATTTTTGGATTCAAATATTAAGTAAGTTATAAATGAAAAATTTATTCACATGGTAATAACTTTATCAAATCTCATGACCTCTTGATGGTCGTGTAATTGAATGGGTTGATAATTTAATTATAAAATGTAATCAAGGCTGTTTATTGTCGTAGCAATGGCACTTGGCAATCGATACATGCATTGACAAGGCTTCAAACACTGAAAACTTCGTTCACTCGGAATAACGTTATTTGACTGAAACTTACAATATATTCACTTCACATTATCTATTGTTGGGCTGTTATAGTGAGAATGACCAGTTCTTTATCTGCATCTTACATAATGTATCTTTAACTGTCTTTGGTAGACTTTGTCCACTGAATGGAATACTAGTAATTGGTTTCTATCTTTCAGATTTCTGGATGATTAAGAATTCCCAGAATGTTATTGGTTCTGTGATGTGTGCTCCAGGATGTTTTAGTTTGTATCGAGCCAGTGCTATGAAACAAATTATGGAAGAGTACTCGAGTCCAACATTGACTCCATTGTCAGTTTACTATAAAGATACCGGTGAGAAACTAGACAAAGGGATCTTACCCGTTATAATTTTGTCTTTGTTGACTTCTGAAAGTTTGTGATGCTATAACCCTGCTGTATCACAGGGCGCCCAAAATACAATCCTTCGTCGTGACACCAAAAAAAGAATTTGAAATTGGACAGAATAAGAAATAGCAAGCAGACCCTGGTTATTACAATAACCACTGAAACCCGTAGCCAAAATGTTTATGATATAAGCGTAAACGAACTTGAAGATACCAAAAACTAGGTATGGAAGTCGCAGACCACAAGCTCCGTTTTCATATTGCGTAATGGGAGCACCGGTTATAAGATTTCCATTTGTTTTGCTTCAGGTGAGGACCGATGGATGTCAACATTGTTGATGAACCATGGATGGCGACTGCGAAATTCCGCTTTCGCCGACAACACGACCTACTGCCCAGACAACATAGAAGAGTTTTTAAAACAGCGCCGTCGGTGGCTTCTTTCGGACATAGCAAATACGTTGATTGTTGCCCAAAATCTGATTCCATTGATGAGGACCAATGACTGCTTCACAACTGTATACGTCATATATTTAATAAACTTGTTTATCCTCACTATCGTGAACCCTAGTACAACTATAGTCATGATTGCAGGTGCCCTGGAGGTTTCATTTGATATTCCCTACATCGCTACAGCAGTCCCACTGACCATCATCTATGCCATAATCTGTACACAGACAAGCAGTAGCACACAGACCAAGGTATCAACCGTTGTGGGTGCGTTGATCGGTTGTCTATTTGTATCAGCGGCGGCTGGGTCGTACTGGGTAGTGCTTGATATGGTGCACGGTGAGTCTGTAGGATGTTTTAAATTTAATAATTAGCAGGCCAACATTTAGACTTGGATGGCCGATGGACCCGGTGAAAACCCATAAAAGATAGATTTTAAGCTACAAATGTTAATTTTGGTATACAAATGTCGAAATACGACAACAAATGAAGAATTAAGGGCTATGAATTAAGAAATAAGGTTTGGTCTTCAGTAGAAGGCGAGGTACATGTAAATTAAACACAAGGTTAGAAGGCGAGGTACATGGAACATTATTTCACTATAGGATTTTGTATAGCTGTCTTTTTTTATTGTGTATAGCTGTCTTTTTTTTGTGAGATTGGATAAGCGTTTTTGCCCATTTGTTTCTTGAGATAAGATCACTAAGCTATTTGACCCACATTTTAATTCCTTTATAAATCGACGATCTTACTTGAAAACACGAAGTATACTGCTCGAATGTTGAAAAATGTTTATTTTCCTTCCATTTAATAAAATGAAGAATTAAGGGCTATGAATTAAGAAATAAGGTTTGGTCTTCAGTAGAAGGCGAGGTACATGTAAATTAAACACAAGGTTAGAAGGCGAGGTACATGGAACATTATTTCACTATAGGATTTTGTATAGCTGTCTTTTTTTTATTGTGTATAGCTGTCTTTTTTTTGTGAGATTGGATAAGCGTTTTTGCCCATTTGTTTCTTGAGATAAGATCACTAAGCTATTTGACCCACATTTTAATTCCTTTATAAATCGACGATCTTACTTGAAAACACGAAGTATACTGCTCGAATGTTGAAAAATGTTTATTTTCCTTCCATTTAATAAAATTGAAAAGGTTTATTCAGGCTATGGCAGCTGTGAAAGTACATGTATATGCAGGGGAAGCGCTTGGTAGTCTTGAAATTTTAGAAATGACTGTTTCCAGATTCCCGTTAGTTATCTGATTTGAGCCATTGTTATTTGCATCAAACTGTGTTGGCTTTTATTTGTTTGTTTGTTTTTTTTTTCAGATATTTCTGTTGGCAATTTCAGGTTTTACCAATATTGCATCATTTTACTGATTGTTGGCAGTTTGATTTATGCAGCCCTTCTCCATCCGACTGAGAGTTATTTGATAGTTTATTCATTAGCCTACTTGTTTATATTTCCGGCTACGAACGTACTTCTGTTGATCTATAGTGCTGCCAATATGATTGACCAAACCTGGGGAACAAGGGAGAAGGCAAGTTTTTTGTTACGACTGATCAACCTAAATGCGACATGATTACAAATTAAATGAAATGGGGTTTAACGTCCTACATTACAACTCCGGATAGTGGAGACCAGCATGCAGACTGCTGTTGCCCGGACTGCGGCGCTACGGAATACTGTTATTTCGAATTCCAAATGTCGCATTTACCTTTATTCCAACGTCACACCCGAACGGCTAGGCACCATCTTTTGACATGTTCACATTATTGCTATAGCTAATAGCAAATGAGCTGAATCGCTATTCTTTGGGAACTAGAATCGGACGCAAGTGGGTTGCAACGCATATAATCATGAAATATGGATGTATATAAACTGATCTGTATTCAATCGCTTCTGTTTTACTCTAATTTGTAAATATGCGTCTAGTTGTTCCATTCTACACCGGTAGTATTTTCATCTGAGATCAGTTTAGCCTCGTTTTTCGAGTCACTTCATTACAATGGCACCGAAATTTCATTTTGTCATAAATATTTGATATCTTTTCACGGTAAGCTCACAACATCAATATTGATTTTTTAAAAATTGATCAATAATTCGTGTTTGCAATATCGATGATTTTAGATGGTATTGAATTGGCAACTTGCCTCTTTTAAGATCAAAGATATTACTATGCCGGTATTACAGTCCCACGATAATGGAGTAACCTTCAGCACATATGGGATGCATATAAAAGATTTAATTAAATTCATTAACATCTACGGGCCACAATCCAGGTAATTTCAGAACTAACATGTGGTTCAATTTTTATTTCAGTAATTTGCTTGCACGTAAGGGTCTATAGCAGTGGAAGAAACCGGAGGACCCGGAGAAAACCCACGAGGTTGGACAAGTGCCCCTACTCCTTGTCACGTACAACCGAGGAATCGACACCACGCTAGTTGACTCAATGACAGACCTTATGGTGCAGCGCACATTTGCTACCAATTTCTGTACGAGAGTTTGGCAATCTCCCAAACAGAGTTGTCTTCCCTTGCAGTCCACACTAACCTCTGCTAAGGCTCAATTGACTACGCCACCAAGATTCTTGGTGTTGATGGACAATGCTTAATGATACGATTTAAAACAAATAAATGATAATATATTTCAATTGCAAAGTAACAATATATTTCAATTGCAAAGTAACAATATATTTACAAATATTACACAGAACTCTTTCGCGTAAGATCACAGGTTAATCGGTCGGAAATAAGAACTACACATGTCGCCGTGCTAATTTTAGAATGAATACACTTGGGTCTGTTTATTTGTACAACGCCATCGATGGGCGGCCCAACAATCAATTTAAAAATGTCTGTAGTTAATTTAAAGCTATAAATTCTCGGTATATGCTTTTAAACTCATAAAATCATGCAGTGTTTATAACGCCAAGTACATTTTTCTGACAAACGCCATTTTCGATCAACGTACATCACGTGATCGATGACCTCCGGGTCAAACCTATATAGTACGCGAGCCGACGGCAGAGTCGAATGCTTGATAGAGCGAGACTTGCGTGGAGAATGAGAGTTTGGATGGCCGATGGACAGGGTGAAAACCCATATTTAAATAGATATAACGATACGTATCTTTAGCCGTCTTCATTAAACCTGTTATTTAAAAACACATTTTTATTCATAGGCTTTTAGTTAAAAAGATTCTATGTATCTTTCATTTTGGCATTCTCTATATGTATGTAATCTTATCTTGTAGACTTTATGTCATGTGAATTTTATACTGTTTCAATTTATGGTTTTGTAAAGCGCCTCAGAGCATTGCTCTGCAGTGGAAGATGAGCGCTGTATAAATATCGTTTTAATAATAATAATAATAATTTACGCCCGAACTTCAGATGAGAGAGTGGAAAAGGAAACGATAAAAATATGCACCACTTTTATTTATGTTGTCAAAATATTTCTGTTGTAGACAAAGGCGAAGATACCTAAGCTTTCTTGTTTTCGAGGTTTAAAGCGAAAATGTAAAAATAAGAAAAGGAAGAAGAGAGACACAGGTAAAGGTATTCATGGTGTATAAGGTTAGGGTTAGAACCTTTAAAAGTTTTATGGCCGTCATATTGACTTGATTGTTAAATATAACGTGTCTCTCGGCTATTATTCTAGATATATTTTATTGACATGTATACTATTAATAACTCCCTGATTATGTCTACTACATCGTTAACACTGTTCATCACGTGCATGTAGCATACCGATAGTTCATTGGCCAATCACGCTATTTCACCGACATTTCGCCTAATAGTTTGGATGCAGCTATGGCGAGTGTGGCGCCCGGTCGGCTAAGCTTACTCTTCCGGACACCTGTTACCACTGTTTGTCGTGTATTTTGTACACGGGGAGCAGTCCATTTGCTGATTGCACTATTTTGCCTATAACGTTTTTTTTTAGGACTAGAATTCTGTCTTATGGTTTGGATTGTCCGTACTTGGTTATTGATTGGCAGGATTGGTATCGATTCGTTGCATGAGTTACAAATTAATGATCCTTGGGTCATTTTCCACACCTTGACATCAAATGTTCATTCTAAAACAGTCGATTTGATGATTTACTGGGAATTATTTTTAGTGCACAATGTGAGTGATTCGGCTAAATAGGTGAAGAAACGCGAGTTTGAGCCGTCATCTTGGATCTTTGTGACGCGACCGACGGATGCATACATCACATGACATTCAAAATGGCCGACGAGTTTTACAAGAGATAAACAAAGGGATCGAGATTGTATTTCTGACTTGGAACCTCCACACCTATATCGACTACATTTGTTGCTTTAATACTACATCTTGGAATTCTGGTCAGAATCAGGATTCAGATCCCCAAACTGGATTAACTCTTCATGTTTACTTCCCGCCTCAAATATATACTTGTAACTGTTCCTCCAGATTATTTTCATTTCATTTCTTTTAGGGTCATATGCTGATATTTCCGAGGTTATCAAATCCCTCACTCGTGATATAACTGAAGAGGGCCGAATGGAAAATGTGTTCTGGGAAGACTTAAGGCGACGACTTCTTGGAAAAGACACCAACAACGGATTGGAAGCTGTTGAATTGGCGGATCGTTTACGGTCTTTAAGGAACAAGAATCTTGTAGGCTTGTTAATCGTTAACGCTCTATGGTTAATTCTACTGTCGTTTATATATAAGGGATATGACTCACAAACTTACAGATTAGAGTTTTATGGTGTGATGATCGGCGTTCTGTATGGATTTCCATTTATTGTTCAGGTTGTTGGACTAACTATTTGTAGGGTCAACCAAGTGTTGAGAAGAATTGCCCGATATGTTTACGGTGGTGAGAAAACCATGTGGGTTAGTAGTAGACATGCATGTACATAAAAAGTTGACGATAGGAATTGCAACGATCCATTGGATTGACACGCACTACCACTGCATTGACTAGCACCACCACTGGATTGACACAGCCGGTTGACACGCACCACCACAGGATTGACACGCACCACCACTGGATTGACACGCACCACCTTTGAATTGACACAGTGGGTTAACACTACTACCACTGAAGTGACACGTACCACCACTGGGTTGACACGTACCACCTTTGAATTGACACGAACCACCTTGGATATAAATTGTTTAGTAGAGAAAACGCTAATCAGATTCATAACAGTGTTAGGTATCCACTGAAAAATATATTGTTTTAATCCCCCGCCCCCAAAAGAAACAAAGAGAAAATAGTGTTCCAAGCCTAATATATAGTTTAAAGATAGAGGCTAACTTGTGGTAGATGCTGTTTCGTAGCCCTCGTTATACGGACAATAGGCAGCGCTTATCATTGGTCATCATATTGGATATGAATACGGGGCGGTGAACGGGCCTTTGTAAGGTGAAAATTTCGACGTGAGCCCTGTCTATCAATCTATAATTATGAATATGTAAACAGATTGCAGAGATCAATTCTGCTTTTGAACTCTTGCGACCAGACCATAACTACATAACAAAAACTTGTAAAAGAATACTTTTATGAGAAATGTGCCACGGTCGTGTGCTTGTGATATCACAATAAATGTTTTGCATCAATAAAATTGAATCACAATGTGATCTTGTTAATTCATAATAAAAATTAACGTCAAACGGGTTGTTGGGTTTATATCTTTAAAGAGCTCTGTGTGTTTGTATGGAGACGATGATGGTATCACGTATTGTCAACTGTCACATTTCCTTAACAGGAACCTTGGAAAACCCCTCCTGTAAAAAATCCTGTATCCACCCCTTCATATTTAAAGATACATATATACCCTTGGGTTTAATTGGGCAAGAGTAGGACGTTAAACCCCATTTCATTTCATTTCATTTTTAATTGGGCAATATATTGCAACATATTATATTTGTTAAAAAGATCATAGTAAATAAAATACTAAAACAATCTTATAATGTCAATCAGTAAGTGCGACAACACGGCGTTTATACGGTACAGTATTCCACAAAATCTACCAAACAAGCTACAGTGTGTCCAAAACACATCGGCCAAATTGTGCATTGAATATGAGTTATTATATACAGTGTTTAAATCTGTCAACGATTCATCTCCTTCGTACCTTCAAGAACTGATATACAATAACATTCCTGCACGCGACCTCAGATCAAGAAGCCAACTGAGTCTTTACAATCCAGTCTACAATATGAAACCTTTCCCATGTTGAACCATTGCTCTGGAACGCAATTGATATTGATTTAAGGCGATGTGATAATCTCGGAACTTTTAAGTCAAAATTGAAAACATTTCTTTTCAACTCATACTATAATTGATAATTATTATTAAAAGGTGTATTGTATTGAGTAGTATATATATAGTACATATTATCCAATTGCTGATTATACAAATGGGACAATTCCCCAAGGTATAAGATACACCTACATCAGTTAGATAAACATTTCCAATTCACGACAAACAGTGGTAACAGGTGTGCGGAAGAGTAAGCTTACTCTGCCTACCCTGCCTGACACCACACCCGCCATAGAAGGTATAGAATACATCTATCTATGTGAGTCAGATAAGCATTCCAAGTGCCACAAAAACTGTTTGAATAAATGGATATGGCATTACAATCTCTTTTCAATGAAGATAACCCAGTGTCACCTCTAAATATGTTGTTCCTTAGAATCAAATGCAACCGCTTACTGATACATTCTCACGTTGGATAATTATTTCTATAGTATATGGATATATGGAAAGTTTAGACACCACACAAAACACCCACGAGGCTCACAAGTACAAACACGGCAGTCGGAGCAGAACAGTGGGACGTCAAATCCCATTTCACTTCATTGTCAGAGAACCCTTGGCAGTTGGAATTTGATATACGAGTAGGCCGTGGCGCCGCTGCCCAGGGCAATATATTGCGATAAACCCCATTTCATACATTGTAATTAGTCTGTCATTGAAACGTGGGATTTTTCTAAGACTTGATACGCTGGGAATCTGAGACTTAAGCCTAATTTAAGAACATATCAGTATTGAAGTGACCTGGATGGGGCGAGGGCGTCGGTGGCCGAATATGTCATTGAGTTAAGTGGCTTCCGCAACGACAGAAGCAATTCTTGATTTGGGGGATGGGGGTGCTATCCTGGAACTAGTTTTAGGGTAAGAGGTAAAATACGAAAGTGAGCCCTGAAGTGGAACCCCGAAGTGGAACCCCAGCGTTTGGTAAATGGGGTTGGGGTTGGGGTGTAGAAGTGTGGGGGTAAGTGGTAAAATACGAAAGTGAGACATGTCTTATAAGCATGGTGATGTGATGTTTGCGGTAGATCATTTTATAATAAAACGGGTTGGATGTGGGTGCTTTGATTCTGAAGTGGTTTCTTTGATTTTGAAGTGGTGAGATTTGATAGGTTCGTTAGGTTGGGTTCTCGGGACATGGTTAGGGTTAGGGTTATGACTTGAATACTACTTCGCACCGCAGCCACTGTTGGTGGAAAATGCATTTTTGTCAGAAACTACAAGTACACGACTCTGAAATTGTGCCTGTGATCTACATTTGTCTATTGTCGAATCGTATTAATATTTGGATGGTGTACTTGAACCGGAAATAGGTGTTTGTTCTTGTAAATTGGCAAGCTGATATGGTAACGTCAGGATTAGAGTAAGAAGTAAAATACGAAAGTGAGACATGTCTCATAAGCTTGGTGATGTGATGTTTGCGGTAGATCATTTTATAATAAAACAGGTTGGATGTGGGTTCTTTCATTTGGAATTGGTGAGATTAGATATTCGGGTTGGGTTAGGATGTGCAGGTTGGTTTCTTTGATTTTTGAAGTGGTGAGCTTAGATATTCGGGTTCGGTTAGGTTAGGTTAGGTTGGGTTCTCGGGACAGGGTTAGGGTTATAGGTTGAATACTACTTTCTTCTCTTCTGGCAGAATACTATAAATAGCTTTCAGAAGAGAAGAAAGTTTTATTTGCGTTTTTTATGAGAAAATTAATTTCAAAATTCATTTAATGTTATCTTTTTTAAAACTTTGTTATTTATATCATTACAAACTGTTTAAGAATTTAGAAATTTTACAACATTAGATATATTTTTAGAGAATAAAAAACTTTATTAGAAACATTACTAACTGATGTACATACAAACTAAAAAGAAGTATCCCAATTTGAAACTTTATACCAAATTTAACTTAAAAATTTACATAAGAATTGAAAAAAGTGAGTGCTTAGGCCCTCGTTCAGGTTGAACCCGGGTTGAACCCAGGTTCAACCGGGCTGAACCCAGGTTTGGGTTGGGTTCTCGGGACAGGGTACTAGGGTTAGGGTTAGTGAACAAGGTTAGGCCTTAGGGTCCACTAAAAAAGTGTCGCTTAAGGCGAAAGCACTGGCCTAGGTTTTGATGTTGGTATTAAGGAGCGCGCCGGTTTAGGGTCTTCACAGGGTTAGTTTTCGGGTCAGGTTTATATTGTTTTATTTCCAGTTGTTGGTCACGGGTCGGTCTTTATTCGAGGTTCTCCTGTTCGACTTGGACACAGCGGGTGGGGGGCATACTGTATTGACAGGTGGGTCGAAACTAAACCTACTGGGAACTGGGGTCTTGAGTTTCCTAGGTTTGGCCCGGGTGTCTGGTTGTCGAGGCCTACTAATGGGCGCTGTCTTTTTCTGTTTAAACGCGAATTTTGTCTTTCTTCTAGGTGTGTAAGGGACGACACTGAAGGTCGGCGGTGCTTTAGTCGACTCTGACGGGACTCTAGTCGAGGGCGTGATACTGGGTGTTCTGACCTTCTTGGGGGGCGCTGGGTTTTGTGATCTCGGCGATGGAGTCTTGGGGGTTGGAGAGGGGGGTTCTGACGGTGACGACGGGGGCGTGGCTACACAATCTGGTAAAACTCTCATGAATTCATCGATCGTGTCCTGTCTAAGTCGTTTACCGTAATTCTTTTTCGCCCAAGATAAAGAAATAGCGCCAAAGTTCATCATTTGACCACGGGTAAAGGAACTGTTGTAATAAAGCACTAGGTCGAGGCTCCACACTTTATCTTCGGTGTAGTGAAGTCTGAGTTCATCGCGTATGCTTTTGGCCCAGGCAGCGTTGACTTTCTGTATTCGCTCGACAATTTTGTCGTTGGTACGGGCGGGTCTAATAAATTGGTTCAGTTCTTTTTCTTTCTTTTTAAAGCATGTAGAAGGTTCGGCCAGATTTGCTAGGTGATGTAAACACTGGATAAACTGATAAAAGGATCGGGTGATGACACGTTTGTCATCTGCCTGCTCCTTTTCCGTTTGGGGGTCCATGTTTCATGAAAAGAAAGAAGAAATAAATGGGGTAAATAATTTGGTTCTTAAAGAAATATGCTGAACAAATCAGCGTTTTATTCCCGTCTTATTTTAGGATAAACAAGCAAAACACAGGGATTCAATTATTATTACATTCACGACTGACTTTATTAATAATAATGATGAAAGAATGGTATTTACTAATAACAGAAAAAATGGTAAAAGGCAAATAATAAGACAAGGGTAACAACAATGGAATATAAACAAAACAAAAACTTACATATTAAATTATACGGGCTCCTTATATCCTCGACGCGTTTCGTTCTTAGTTGAACTTTATCAAGAGGAACAGAAAATGTCTGATTTAAAATAGTTTTACCGGGTCCTATATATGCTTTGAATGGGGGTGGGGGATTAGTCGTATGCTATAATTAGGGGAAATTGGTACTCACACCTAATATAGGGATTAAATAGACATGTGTTTGATCGGATTATCTGGGAAGCCATACATATTGATCAGCTTATCAAAGATATCACACATATTCTTATAAACAACGTCAAATTTTAACACCTTTAAAACAAAGCCTAAAGTAATTTAATTGATGTACAAATAATCTCATAGAGTTTATATAGATGGACAAAATATTCTGTTTTAACACAATTAAATTACAAATTCTGTGGTTTTTAGATTAAACTAAAAGATCAAGACGTTCTGAGGAGCCGTAAAAAAGGAGACACTATTTTATACGAAAGTGTTTATAATTAAATATATACGGCACTGTTCGGAGACTAAAAAAATATAAATAAAAAGAGAGTTTTTATGCGAACATTAATAACAAATCTCTGCCTGGCACTGGCAGGGTTAGGGTTAGGGGTTAGGGTTAGGGTTAGGGTTAGGGTTAGGGTTGGGTTAGGGTTGTTAGGGTTAGGGTTAGGGTTGGGGTTGGGTTAGGGTATAGGACAAATACGAAGTTGGTCGATTTTCTCTTGGTCGATTTCGTGACGTCATGGTATTCTTAGGAAGTTAATACCGCACACTGCTTCGTTCGTTATATAGGCGCTACGAAGGTACTTACATTTAAAATGGCTCAATATCCATAATAGTTTATTGAAAGAATATAAGATAATAAATTTAGCTTGTAGAAAATGATTAAGATGAATAGTCTATTTTGGTGAAGGAGGCATTTCTACAGATTTTGGTTGTTAATTTAGGTACTTATAGTGTCACTGTTGATGTCGTGGGCGTAAAATCACTCTTCTCTGCTGAAGGTGAAAGAGGAGTTGTGCTCATAACTCTATAAATAACATTTAACATTTGTTAGTGTGGGAGGTTAGAAGGAATTGTCACCAGATTTCATTTTAAAAATGCTTACTTGAATTAGGAATTTGGTTATTTAATGTTTTTATTTGAAAACAAATTGCATTTTGTGTGAAGTGATATATAATCGCGTGTTTATATGCAAGGGTACTTATTAGGCTAGAAATTAAAATGACCGTATTTCAGTTTGTATAATGAGCTAGTTTAAGACATTGTTCGACTTGAGGAAAGATGGTAAAGCTAAAATTGGTCATTTAATTTGCATGTCAGATGTGAGCAGCAGCGTAACTGTTTTTATTCTACCTACACTATCTCACTACAAATAACTGGGTTTTTTCGCATTTACTATAGGTATATGTTGTTTTGAAAAGCGAACGGCGGTAGCCGTGAAGCTCGGTAATATTTAAAAGCAACGATTCCGAAGTAAATGGTGAAAATTACCATCCCTGGCCAATATCAATGCGAAAGTTGTTGTGTGTTTATCAATAACATTTCGATTAAAACCTAGAAAGTGTATGTTGTGACTGGACGCTATAGAAAACGATAATCATTATTGTTATAATTGTCCTTGTGAAATTAGGGATAGTTCAAAGTGGAAGAAAACCCCAAAAGTATACCCCAAGACAACCGTGAAGTTGACGAGTACATTTCGGGCTATAATTTAGCGCAGGTAATGTGGAAGAAACCGATTTTGAACCAGTTCAAAACGGGTGTACCCCAATAGTATACCCCCATATACATAGTATATATGTGTGTATTTCGGGCTATAATTTAGCGTAGGTATTGAGGAAGGAAACGATTTTGAACAAGTTGTTCAAAACGGGTGTACCCCAATAGTATACCCCAAAACAAAGTGAATTTTATGTGTGCATTACGGGCTATAACTTGGGGTAGGTATAGTGGAAGGAAACGATTTTGAAGCAGTTCAAAACGGGTGTACCCCAAAAGTATACCCCAAAACAACCCTGAATTTTACTACGTCTTTTGGCGAATATCTGTTGTCCTCCTGAAATTAAAAATGATGCACAATAAGATACTAGAAAATCATTAAGATAATTTATTGGCTTAATTATGGACTTTGTCGTTTTTGCTGCATGAAACTAGATTTCTTTGATTCCAAGTTACAAAATATTCCCTTGATTTAACGTGAAAGGTATTTCACTTTAAAACAATGCAGAAATGAATGGTCTAAATTTTGAAATTTTAAAAATACGAATTGATTACACATACTTCCTTGTTCTTTCTGATTTCAGGTTTGCGATGAGACAGACACTCAGTATAGGCCTACACTATAAGCTGGCCCTTTAGGCCCCAAAGCAACCCTGAATTTTACGTCTTTTTGAAACTGTATGTTATGACTGGACGCTATAGAAAACGATTATCATTATTGTTATTATTGTCCTTGTGAAATAGTTGAAAGTGGAAGAAATTAAAAATGGAGCAGAATAAGATTATAGAAAATCATTAAGATAATTTATTGGCTTGATTATGGACTTTGTCGTTTTCTGCATTAAAATAGATTCCTTTGATTCCAAGTTAAAATATATTCGTTCGATTGCATGTTAAAATATATTCGTTCGATTCCAAGTTAAAATATATTCCTTTGATTTAAAGTTAAAGCTATTTTACTTTAAAAAAAATGCAGAAATGAATGGTCTAAATTTTGAAATTTGAAAATTACGCGCAATTTTGGTATCAGTGTTAACTCGGGTTCACCCTAGGTTCATCCCCGGGGTGCAATTAGGGCCAAAGTGGAACCCAAGAAGAACCCCCAAGTGGAACCCCAGAAGAACCCCAAAGTGGAACCCCAGAAGAACCCCAAAGTGAAACCCAAGAAGAACCCCAAAGTGGAACCCAATAAGGAACCCCAAAGTGGAACCCACGAAGAACCCCAAAGTGGAACCCAACCCAAGAACCCCAAAGTGGAACCCAAGAAGAACCCCAAGAGGAACCCCGAAGTGGAACCCCAGTTCATCCCTAGGGTTGGGTAAATGGGGTTGGGGTTGGGGTGTAGAAGTGTGAGGGTAAGAGGTAAAATACGAAAGTGAGACATGTCTCATAAGCTTGGTGATGTGATGTTTGCGGTATATCATTTTATAATAAAACGGGTTGGATGTGGGTTCTTTGATTTGGAATTGGTGAGATTAGATATTCGGGTTGGGTTAGGATTTGCAGGTTGGTTTCTTTGATTTTGAAGTGGTGAGATAAGATATTCGGGTTCGGTTAGGTTAGGTTAGGTTGGGTTCTCGGGACAGGGTTATGACTTGAATACTACTTCGCACCGCACCCAGTGTTGATGGAAAATGCTAGGGTTAGGGTTGGGTTAGGGTTAGGGTTAGGGTTAGGGTTATAAGTTGAATGCTACTTTCTTCTCTTCTGGCAGAATACTATAAATAGCTTGCATTAGCGAAGAATGTTTTATTTGCGTTTTTTTATGAGAAAATTAATTTCAAAATTCATTTAATATTATCTTTTTTAAAACTTTGTTATTTATATCATTACAAACTGTTTAAAAATTTAGAAATTTTACAACATTAGATATATTTTTAGAGAAAAAAAACTTTATTAAAAAGAAGTATCCAAATTTGAAACTTTATACCAAATTTAACTTCAAAAAATTTACATAAGAATTGAAAAAAGTGAGTGCTAAGGCCCTCGTTCAGGTTCAACCCGGGTTCAACCCAGGTTAAACCCGGGCTCAACCCAGGTTTAGGTGGTTATTGTATTTTTTGGTAAATCAGTCGGGTAGTTTAGATTTTCAGGTTTAGGTTAGGTTGGGTTGGGTTAGGATTTGCAGGTTGGGTTCTCGGGACAGGGTACTACGTTTGAACGAAAATGGTCCAAGTTCATATGGTCCAAAATGCATTTTTTACAGAATCTATAAACAGTAGGACTCTGAAATTGAGCGTGTGATGTACATTTGTCTATTGTCGAATTGTATTAAAATTTGGACCTTGTACGTCAACCGGAAATAGGTGTTTGTTCTTAAAAAAATGGATAAAAATGCGAAAAACCTTTAAGTCCAGTATGGTCCAAACTTCATTTTTTACAGAATCTATAAACAGTAGGAGGTGTCCAAAATTGCGCGTGTGATCTATTGTCGAATTGTATTAGAATTTAGAATTTGTACTTGAGCCGCAAGCAGGTGTTTGTTTATGAAAAATAGAGAAATTTGGTGAAAAAAGACTGAAGTGCTTGCATGCAGCGCGTAGGCATTTTGACTAGTCGTGTGAGTTTTAAGACGATTAGGCCATTTTGGTCATTGACCATTTAACTGGAAAATACCAGCCAGTGATTTCTATTCGTCATCTGTCCCACTACAAATAACTGGGTTTTTTCGCATTCACCGTAGGTATATGTTGTTTTATAAAGCGAACGGCGGTAGCCGTGAAGCTCTGTAATATTTAAAAGCAATGGATCCGAAGAAAATGGTGAATCTTACTATCCCTGGCCAATATCAATGCGAAAGTTGTTGTGTGTTTATAAATAACATTTTGATTAAAACATCTCTTGTCTTTGTGAAATTAGGGACAGGACAGGGTTGGTGTTACATGGAGATCCTCGTTGATACCAGGCATTTACCCCGAAGGTTACTCTTACCCGAATTCTCCGCACCTAGTATGATCTTCCGAGAAAGAAAGCAGGTAACCCGACCCGAAGTCACCTCACCCCAACCCTGTAACCCGAAGACTAACCTACCCCAGTACCTCTAACCTTATCCAGTATCCCCTACCCGAACTCACCTCACACCAAACCCTATACCCTACCCCAGTACCTCTAACCCGAACTCACCTCACCCTACCCAACCCAACCCAACCCAACCCAACCCAACCCTATACCCGAACACTAACCTACCCATTTGGTGTTTTTAGGGGATAATGACTAGTTTCCGCCCCGCCCGGATTGATGAATTGTATGCAAAATCTCCACCAAACATTTCTATTCGTCCCTGGTCTAACACAGATTCTTTTTCTTTTTCTTATAAGGAAGCAAATATCCATGCTTAATTTCTTATGGTAGGAAGTGAAGAGTTATCGCCAAAAGAAAATAAGATAATAAATGTAAATTGGAGAAAATGGTTAAGAATATTAGTCTATTTTAGTTGAGTGGGCATTTCTACGGATTTTGGTTTGTACATTTAGTGCTTAGAAGTGTTTCCCGTAAAATCGTGCTTCTCCGCTGAACGTGAAAGACGAGTTGTCCTCGTAACAATAGAATGACTATCAGTTAGTCTAAGAAGATTTCTTTTGTTTCAAAAATTTCAACGTGACCTAGGGCAACTAAGGATACTAGTTGTTAGGGTTAGGGTCTATCCATGGTCAAATAATAGGGTATAGGACAAATACGAAGTTGGTCGATTTTCTCTTGGTCGATTTCGTGACGTCATGGTATTCTTAGGAAGTTAATACCGCACACTGCTTCGTTCGTTATATAGGCGCTACGAAGGTACTTACATTTAAAATGGCTCAAGATCCATAATAGTTTATTGAAAGAATATAAGATAATAAATTTAGCTTGTAGAAAATGATTAAGATGAATAGTCTATTTTGGTGAAGGAGGCATTTCTACAGATTTTGGTTGTTAATTTAGGTACTTATAGTGTCACTGTTGATGTCGTGGGCGTAAAATCACTCTTCTCTGCTGAAGGTGAAAGAGGAGTTGTGCTCATAACTCTATAAATAACATTTAACATTTGTTAGTGTGGGAGGTTAGAAGGAATTGTCACCAGATTTCATTTTAAAAATGCTTACTTGAATTAGGAATTTGGTTATTTAATGTTTTTATTTGAAAACAAATTGCATTTTGTGTGAAGTGATATATAATCGCGTGTTTATATGCAAGGGTACTTATTAGGCTAGAAATTAAAATGACCGTATTTCAGTTTGTATAATGAGCTAGTTTAAGACATTGTTCGACTTGAGGAAAGATGGTAAAGCTAAAATTGGTCATTTAATTTGCATGTCAGATGTGAGCAGCAGCGTAACTGTTTTTATTCTACCTACACTATCTCACTACAAATAACTGGGTTTTTTCGCATTTACTATAGGTATATGTTGTTTTGAAAAGCGAACGGCGGTAGCCGTGAAGCTCGGTAATATTTAAAAGCAACGATTCCGAAGTAAATGGTGAAAATTACCATCCCTGGCCAATATCAATGCGAAAGTTGTTGTGTGTTTATCAATAACATTTCGATTAAAACCTAGAAAGTGTATGTTGTGACTGGACGCTATAGAAAACGATAATCATTATTGTTATAATTGTCCTTGTGAAATTAGGGATAGTTCAAAGTGGAAGAAAACCCCAAAAGTATACCCCAAGACAACCGTGAAGTTGACGAGTACATTTCGGGCTATAATTTAGCGCAGGTAATGTGGAAGAAACCGATTTTGAACCAGTTCAAAACGGGTGTACCCCAATAGTATACCCCCATATACATAGTATATATGTGTGTATTTCGGGCTATAATTTAGCGTAGGTATTGAGGAAGGAAACGATTTTGAACAAGTTGTTCAAAACGGGTGTACCCCAATAGTATACCCCAAAACAAAGTGAATTTTATGTGTGCATTACGGGCTATAACTTGGGGTAGGTATAGTGGAAGGAAACGATTTTGAAGCAGTTCAAAACGGGTGTACCCCAAAAGTATACCCCAAAACAACCCTGAATTTTACTACGTCTTTTGGCGAATATCTGTTGTCCTCCTGAAATTAAAAATGATGCACAATAAGATACTAGAAAATCATTAAGATAATTTATTGGCTTAATTATGGACTTTGTCGTTTTTGCTGCATGAAACTAGATTTCTTTGATTCCAAGTTACAAAATATTCCCTTGATTTAACGTGAAAGGTATTTCACTTTAAAACAATGCAGAAATGAATGGTCTAAATTTTGAAATTTTAAAAATACGAATTGATTACACATACTTCCTTGTTCTTTCTGATTTCAGGTTTGCGATGAGACAGACACTCAGTATAGGCCTACACTATAAGCTGGCCCTTTAGGCCCCAAAGCAACCCTGAATTTTACGTCTTTTTGAAACTGTATGTTATGACTGGACGCTATAGAAAACGATTATCATTATTGTTATTATTGTCCTTGTGAAATAGTTGAAAGTGGAAGAAATTAAAAATGGAGCAGAATAAGATTATAGAAAATCATTAAGATAATTTATTGGCTTGATTATGGACTTTGTCGTTTTCTGCATTAAAATAGATTCCTTTGATTCCAAGTTAAAATATATTCGTTCGATTGCATGTTAAAATATATTCGTTCGATTCCAAGTTAAAATATATTCCTTTGATTTAAAGTTAAAGCTATTTTACTTTAAAAAAAATGCAGAAATGAATGGTCTAAATTTTGAAATTTGAAAATTACGCGCAATTTTGGTATCAGTGTTAACTCGGGTTCACCCTAGGTTCATCCCCGGGGTGCAATTAGGGCCAAAGTGGAACCCAAGAAGAACCCCCAAGTGGAACCCCAGAAGAACCCCAAAGTGGAACCCCAGAAGAACCCCAAAGTGAAACCCAAGAAGAACCCCAAAGTGAAACCCAAGAAGAACCCCAAAGTGGAACCCAATAAGGAACCCCAAAGTGGAACCCACGAAGAACCCCAAAGTGGAACCCAACCCAAGAACCCCAAAGTGGAACCCAAGAAGAACCCCAAGAGGAACCCCGAAGTGGAACCCCAGTTCATCCCTAGGGTTGGGTAAATGGGGTTGGGGTTGGGGTGTAGAAGTGTGAGGGTAAGAGGTAAAATACGAAAGTGAGACATGTCTCATAAGCTTGGTGATGTGATGTTTGCGGTATATCATTTTATAATAAAACGGGTTGGATGTGGGTTCTTTGATTTGGAATTGGTGAGATTAGATATTCGGGTTGGGTTAGGATTTGCAGGTTGGTTTCTTTGATTTTGAAGTGGTGAGATAAGATATTCGGGTTCGGTTAGGTTAGGTTAGGTTGGGTTCTCGGGACAGGGTTATGACTTGAATACTACTTCGCACCGCACCCAGTGTTGATGGAAAATGCATTTTTGTCAGAAACTACAAGTACTACGACTCTGAAATTGCGCTTGTGATCTCCATTTGTCTATTGTCGAATGGTATTAAAATTTGGACGGTGTACTTCAACCGGAAATAGGTGTTTGTTCTTGTAAATTGGCAAGTTGATAGGGTCGAAAATGCATCTTTTTTCACAAACCAAAAGTAGTAGGACTCTGAAATTGTACATGTGATCTACATTTGTCTATTGTCGAATCGTTTTAAAATTTTGACCCTGTAAGTCAACCGGAAATAGGTGCTTGTTCCTGAAATTTTATTTGGTCAAAAATGCATTTTTTTCTGGATATTTAAATAGTACACCTGCCAAAATGTAACCATTTTGAGAAAATTAATTTCAAAATTCAGTTAATATTATCTAAATAAAACTCGCGTATTTATATCATTACAAACTGTTCAGATTTTCAGGTTAGGTTAGGTTAGGTTGGGTTGGGTTAGGATTTGCAGGTTGGGTTCTCGGGACAGGGTTATAAGTTGAATGCTACTTTCTTCTCTTCTGGCAGAATACTATAAATAGCTTGCATTAGCGAAGAATGTTTTATTTGCGTTTTTTTATGAGAAAATTAATTTCAAAATTCATTTAATATTATCTTTTTTAAAACTTTGTTATTTATATCATTACAAACTGTTTAAAAATTTAGAAATTTTACAACATTAGATATATTTTTAGAGAAAAAAAACTTTATTAAAAAGAAGTATCCAAATTTGAAACTTTATACCAAATTTAACTTCAAAAAATTTACATAAGAATTGAAAAAAGTGAGTGCTAAGGCCCTCGTTCAGGTTCAACCCGGGTTCAACCCAGGTTAAACCCGGGCTCAACCCAGGTTTAGGTGGTTATTGTATTTTTTGGTAAATCAGTCGGGTAGTTTAGATTTTCAGGTTTAGGTTAGGTTGGGTTGGGTTAGGATTTGCAGGTTGGGTTCTCGGGACAGGGTACTACGTTTGAACGAAAATGGTCCAAGTTCATATGGTCCAAAATGCATTTTTTACAGAATCTATAAACAGTAGGACTCTGAAATTGAGCGTGTGATGTACATTTGTCTATTGTCGAATTGTATTAAAATTTGGACCTTGTACGTCAACCGGAAATAGGTGTTTGTTCTTAAAAAAATGGATAAAAATGCGAAAAACCTTTAAGTCCAGTATGGTCCAAACTTCATTTTTTACAGAATCTATAAACAGTAGGAGGTGTCCAAAATTGCGCGTGTGATCTATTGTCGAATTGTATTAGAATTTAGAATTTGTACTTGAGCCGCAAGCAGGTGTTTGTTTATGAAAAATAGAGAAATTTGGTGAAAAAAGACTGAAGTGCTTGCATGCAGCGCGTAGGCATTTTGACTAGTCGTGTGAGTTTTAAGACGATTAGGCCATTTTGGTCATTGACCATTTAACTGGAAAATACCAGCCAGTGATTTCTATTCGTCATCTGTCCCACTACAAATAACTGGGTTTTTTCGCATTCACCGTAGGTATATGTTGTTTTATAAAGCGAACGGCGGTAGCCGTGAAGCTCTGTAATATTTAAAAGCAATGGATCCGAAGAAAATGGTGAATCTTACTATCCCTGGCCAATATCAATGCGAAAGTTGTGTGTTTATAAATAACATTTTGATTAAAACATCTCTTGTCTTTGTGAAATTAGGGACAGGACAGGGTTGGTGTTACATGGAGATCCTCGTTGATACCAGGCATTTACCCCGAAGGTTACTCTTACCCGAATTCTCCGCACCTAGTATGATCTTCCGAGAAAGAAAGCAGGTAACCCGACCCGAAGTCACCTCACCCCAACCCTGTAACCCGAAGACTAACCTACCCCAGTACCTCTAACCTTATCCAGTATCCCCTACCCGAACTCACCTCACACCAAACCCTATACCCTACCCCAGTACCTCTAACCCGAACTCACCTCACCCTACCCAACCCAACCCAACCCAACCCTATACCCGAACACTAACCTACCCATTTGGTGTTTTTAGGGGATAATGACTAGTTTCCGCCCCGCCCGGATTGATGAATTGTATGCAAAATCTCCACCAAACATTTCTATTCGTCCCTGGTCTAACACAGATTCTTTTTCTTTTTCTTATAAGGAAGCAAATATCCATGCTTAATTTCTTATGGTAGGAAGTGAAGAGTTATCGCCAAAAGAAAATAAGATAATAAATGTAAATTGGAGAAAATGGTTAAGAATATTAGTCTATTTTAGTTGAGTGGGCATTTCTACGGATTTTGGTTTGTACATTTAGTGCTTAGAAGTGTTTCCCGTAAAATCGTGCTTCTCCGCTGAACGTGAAAGACGAGTTGTCCTCGTAACAATAGAATGACTATCAGTTAGTCTAAGAAGATTTCTTTTGTTTCAAAAATTTCAACGTGACCTAGGGCAACTAAGGATACTAGTTGTTAGGGTTAGGGTCTATCCATGGTCAAATAATAGGGTATAGGACAAATACGAAGTTGGTCGATTTTCTCTTGGTCGATTTCGTGACGTCATGGTATTCTTAGGAAGTTAATACCGCACACTGCTTCGTTCGTTATATAGGCGCTACGAAGGTACTTACATTTAAAATGGCTCAAGATCCATAATAGTTTATTGAAAGAATATAAGATAATAAATTTAGCTTGTAGAAAATGATTAAGATGAATAGTCTATTTTGGTGAAGGAGGCATTTCTACAGATTTTGGTTGTTAATTTAGGTACTTATAGTGTCACTGTTGATGTCGTGGGCGTAAAATCACTCTTCTCTGCTGAAGGTGAAAGAGGAGTTGTGCTCATAACTCTATAAATAACATTTAACATTTGTTAGTGTGGGAGGTTAGAAGGAATTGTCACCAGATTTCATTTTAAAAATGCTTACTTGAATTAGGAATTTGGTTATTTAATGTTTTTATTTGAAAACAAATTGCATTTTGTGTGAAGTGATATATAATCGCGTGTTTATATGCAAGGGTACTTATTAGGCTAGAAATTAAAATGACCGTATTTCAGTTTGTATAATGAGCTAGTTTAAGACATTGTTCGACTTGAGGAAAGATGGTAAAGCTAAAATTGGTCATTTAATTTGCATGTCAGATGTGAGCAGCAGCGTAACTGTTTTTATTCTACCTACACTATCTCACTACAAATAACTGGGTTTTTTCGCATTTACTATAGGTATATGTTGTTTTGAAAAGCGAACGGCGGTAGCCGTGAAGCTCGGTAATATTTAAAAGCAACGATTCCGAAGTAAATGGTGAAAATTACCATCCCTGGCCAATATCAATGCGAAAGTTGTTGTGTGTTTATCAATAACATTTCGATTAAAACCTAGAAAGTGTATGTTGTGACTGGACGCTATAGAAAACGATAATCATTATTGTTATAATTGTCCTTGTGAAATTAGGGATAGTTCAAAGTGGAAGAAAACCCCAAAAGTATACCCCAAGACAACCGTGAAGTTGACGAGTACATTTCGGGCTATAATTTAGCGCAGGTAATGTGGAAGAAACCGATTTTGAACCAGTTCAAAACGGGTGTACCCCAATAGTATACCCCCATATACATAGTATATATGTGTGTATTTCGGGCTATAATTTAGCGTAGGTATTGAGGAAGGAAACGATTTTGAACAAGTTGTTCAAAACGGGTGTACCCCAATAGTATACCCCAAAACAAAGTGAATTTTATGTGTGCATTACGGGCTATAACTTGGGGTAGGTATAGTGGAAGGAAACGATTTTGAAGCAGTTCAAAACGGGTGTACCCCAAAAGTATACCCCAAAACAACCCTGAATTTTACTACGTCTTTTGGCGAATATCTGTTGTCCTCCTGAAATTAAAAATGATGCACAATAAGATACTAGAAAATCATTAAGATAATTTATTGGCTTAATTATGGACTTTGTCGTTTTTGCTGCATGAAACTAGATTTCTTTGATTCCAAGTTACAAAATATTCCCT
Organism: Patella ulyssiponensis; assembly: GCA_963678685.1. Lineage (NCBI taxonomy): Eukaryota > Metazoa > Mollusca > Gastropoda > Patellidae > Patella > Patella ulyssiponensis. The sequence goes on along the minus strand of OY783232.1, from coordinate 13,506 downwards.
TGATTTAACGTGAAAGGTATTTCACTTTAAAACAATGCAGAAATGAATGGTCTAAATTTTGAAATTTTAAAAATACGAATTGATTACACATACTTCCTTGTTCTTTCTGATTTCAGGTTTGCGATGAGACAGACACTCAGTATAGGCCTACACTATAAGCTGGCCCTTTAGGCCCCAAAGCAACCCTGAATTTTACGTCTTTTTGAAACTGTATGTTATGACTGGACGCTATAGAAAACGATTATCATTATTGTTATTATTGTCCTTGTGAAATAGTTGAAAGTGGAAGAAATTAAAAATGGAGCAGAATAAGATTATAGAAAATCATTAAGATAATTTATTGGCTTGATTATGGACTTTGTCGTTTTCTGCATTAAAATAGATTCCTTTGATTCCAAGTTAAAATATATTCGTTCGATTGCATGTTAAAATATATTCGTTCGATTCCAAGTTAAAATATATTCCTTTGATTTAAAGTTAAAGCTATTTTACTTTAAAAAAAATGCAGAAATGAATGGTCTAAATTTTGAAATTTGAAAATTACGCGCAATTTTGGTATCAGTGTTAACTCGGGTTCACCCTAGGTTCATCCCCGGGGTGCAATTAGGGCCAAAGTGGAACCCAAGAAGAACCCCCAAGTGGAACCCCAGAAGAACCCCAAAGTGGAACCCCAGAAGAACCCCAAAGTGAAACCCAAGAAGAACCCCAAAGTGGAACCCAATAAGGAACCCCAAAGTGGAACCCACGAAGAACCCCAAAGTGGAACCCAACCCAAGAACCCCAAAGTGGAACCCAAGAAGAACCCCAAGAGGAACCCCGAAGTGGAACCCCAGTTCATCCCTAGGGTTGGGTAAATGGGGTTGGGGTTGGGGTGTAGAAGTGTGAGGGTAAGAGGTAAAATACGAAAGTGAGACATGTCTCATAAGCTTGGTGATGTGATGTTTGCGGTATATCATTTTATAATAAAACGGGTTGGATGTGGGTTCTTTGATTTGGAATTGGTGAGATTAGATATTCGGGTTGGGTTAGGATTTGCAGGTTGGTTTCTTTGATTTTGAAGTGGTGAGATAAGATATTCGGGTTCGGTAGGGTTAGGGTTAGGGTTAGGGGGGTGGGTTAGGGTTGGGTTAGGGTTAGGGTTAGGGGTTAGGGGGGTGGGTTAGGGTTAGGGTTAGGGTAGGGTTAGGGTAAGGGTTAGGGGTGGGTTACCGGTTAGGGTGCCCCACAGAGAGCATTGGCCTGGGGCATTGGGGTTATCGAGCAGTGGGAAGTGGGCTTAGGAACAAAATGGATTGGTATATTGATTTGGTTTTGACTCAAGGAAGTTAGGTGTTTATTTTTAAAGAAGGTAATTTGCTGGGAACAACAATATCGCCAAGATTTTTGTTCCTTGAGTACGCAACGATGAGTTTATTTTTATAGATTTTCGGTAGGCTTTCTTGTAGTTCGTTGTAGTATCTTTTAACAATTTTTGTGGCCTTGTACGCCGTGCTATTATATTTTATGACTAGTGGAAGGACACTGGTGTTGAGGAGTAGATTAATACCGTTAGGGGATATGGTGTTAAGTTTCTTAATCCAGAAATCTTCCCGAATTAAACGGTATTGCCTCGTGTCTCCACTAGTCTTGGGGATACTTTCAATTGGGGTGATTATTAAGTCCGAAATAGAGTGGTTGTTTTGGTTGAAATGTTTAGATACCGGTTTCTCCGTTATTCTCCTGATATCTGATAGATGGCCAAGCATTCTATCCCGTAAGGAATTTTGACTCTCGCCGACATACTGGAGGGGACATGACTTGCAGGAAATTAGGTAGATTAAGTTGGAAGATTCGCACGTGAGCCTATTGTTAATCGGAAATTTCTCATGAGACGTGTTATTTTCGAAAAAATTGGTACGCTTTAAATATTTGCAGATTGTGCATCGCACGCTCATGCACGGCATAGCACCGAATTGTTGGAATGGTTTAACAGGAATTATGTTTTTGGCTTTGATTTCTGCTAAAGTGGTGTTTTTAATCTTCCGTAGAAATCGTTTCGAATAACCCCGTTCCCGGAGTTTGCTGAAGACTAGAGTACACGCGCTCTCAAAATCGGTCAGGCGCGTACAGATACGATGAAAACGGAGGATTTGTGATTTAATGATGCCCGAAAATGTGTGCTTAGGGTGAAATGAGGATTTAAATAAAAGCTGATGGGTATCGGTATCTTTAAAGAATACCTTGATATCTAAATTTCCTGTAATGGTCAAATTTTCGCTCTTGAATACTGTCGTGTCCAAGAAATCAATACTATTGTTGCTAACGGTAGCTGTTAATTTGATGGAGGGATGGTGATTATTGAGGATATCAAAGTACTGCCAGAATTCTTCTTCCGTAAAGGGCCAAACTATAAAAATATCATCTAGAAACCGTCCGTAAAAACTTGGTAGTAATGGGCAAAGAGGTACGAGCTCTCTTTCCCACTCGGCCATGTAGAGGTTTGCGAAATTCGGGCTATATATTTGACCCATGGAGACCCCAGTGGTCTGAAGGTAGGTATTCTCATTGAAAATAAAGTCATTTCTGGTAAGGCAGATTTCTAAAAGTTCCAAAATTTCTTCGTCCGGACGAGATTTCATCGGGTTTCTTAAAAAAGCCTTTCGGAGCGCTTTAAGGCCAGTCTCGTTATCAATATTTGTGTACATACTCTGTACATCGATCGATATTAATAACGCGTCAGGTGGTACATTTAGTTTTTTAATTTTCTCAACAAAATCGTTCGTATCCTTGAGATAGGAAGCATGTTGAACGGCTAGTGGCTTCAAAAACGAGTCTATGTATTCAGAGACATTTCTACACACACTCGAGCAGTCCGAAACTATGGGGCGCCCTTTGGGTATTTTGTTTGGCTCAAACCATTCCGATTCTGGATTTTTATGGATTTTGGGTAGAGTGTAGAAATGCCTCTGACGACAATCTTCTTTAGCGGAAAGGTGGTCAAATTGTTTTTCGGTTATAAACTTCTTTTTCACTAATCTGTCCAAAATTTGGTTGATCATCGAGCGAGTTTCCATGAAAATTGGTTGTTCGAGTTTTTTGTAATATTTTTCATTACTCAACTGTTTTTCGGCTTCTAAAATATAGTCACTACGGTTTAAAATAACACAACAGGAGCCCTTATCGCTTTTCTTGATGACTATAGACCTGTCATTCTTCAGGGTATTTAAGGCGGTTCTTTCTAATCTGCTGAGATTATTTTTTTCTTTAAAAATTGGCATGTCAGCTAATTCACTTTTCATACGGTCTAAATGAGCCAGGATATCGCCCCTGATGGCTGCGTCTGAAGGATTCCACAAAGATTTTTCTATAAATTTGGTTTTTGGGCCCCTGTGTGGTTTATCGCGAAAAAAATAAGTCAGTTTAATTAGTCTCGAAAATTGGTCAGCGGATTCCAGTATGTCGTTAACCGATGTCGGCTGTGGCGAGGGGATGAACTTAAGTCCTTTATCCAGGATCTGTCTTTCTAGAGGTGATAAGACACGCGAACTTAGATTAACAACAGTTTTTCCTAATTCATTGTTTGGAGTGGGGGTATTTGATATGATAGTTTTATCAGTGCCCCCCTCGGAAATTAGTTTAAAGACCTAACTTCCTTGAGCCAATGGGAGAGCTGCCGTTCGGCAGTTGCGGGGACCCAATGAATATGGTAGATGTCACTTGCCATGACATGGACAGGAGAATTAGCTAAGGGGAGTACTGTAGAGTGTTCTGGGGGTTCTGAAGATAGGTACTGGTTTAATTTTGCTATATTTTCATACTGTTTGGGTTTGAATAATTTAAGTTGGTTGGAGGAAGGGATCTGTGCGATAACTAGTTTTGTTTTAGGGAATTTCACCCTAGCAGTGACAATCAGTTCTGTATAGGTCTTGTGAGCTGTACGGGGGTTCATATCACGGTTGTTGGTACCAATCTGAAATATTATCGTCTTTGGTTGACCGATGTCGTTGGATTTTTTGATCATATCCGTCAGGTGGTGGATCATGGCCCCTCCAAATGAGATGATCTGTACCCCAACCCTCCCCACGGGTATCCTATTCAGGTTGGAGCTGCCTAACACTACTGTGGGTTTAACCAATTTGGGGAGGCGCCAAGACGTTTTGTCGTTACCGGATTTATAGTATTTATCCATGATTCTGGGTGGGTTATGGGGTTTGACTCTAAGAGCACTCACGTCTAAACTAAGGCGTTTCGGTGTGTTAACCGATGCCACGCGTAGAGAAGGTGATAAACTCAGCCTTGATTTCATGGGTGGTGTGTTAGGACTTTTGTAAAACTGATTGGTAATGATCGGAGACACAGTGTCTCCCCCATTCTCATTTACAGGCACACTGTCTGTTGATAGATCGAGTTGTTCTGCCAAAACGTCAAGGACGGGGTTCGGGGAAGTGGAGGGGGAGGGTTGGAGGTTCTTCTTCTTTCCCGGTGTGTTTTTGCTAGGGACATCATCGGGAGATAGTGAAAGGGTTAGGGTTAGGGTTAGGGTTAGGGTTAGGGAGGTTAGGGTTAGGGAGGTTAGGGTTGGGTTAGGGTTGGGTTAGGGTTAGGGTTAGGGTTAGGGTTAGGGTTAGGGTTAGGGTTAGGGTTAGGGTTAGGGTTAGGGTTAAGGGTTAGGGTTAGGGTTAAGGGTTAGGGTTAGGGTATAGGACAAATACGAAGTTGGTCGATTTTCTCTTGGTCGATTTCGTGACGTCATGGTATTCTTAGGAAGTTAATACCGCACACTGCTTCGTTCGTTATATAGGCGCTACGAAGGTACTTACATTTAAAATGGCTCAAGATCCATAATAGTTTATTGAAAGAATATAAGATAATAAATTTAGCTTGTAGAAAATGATTAAGATGAATAGTCTATTTTGGTGAAGGAGGCATTTCTACAGATTTTGGTTGTTAATTTAGGTACTTATAGTGTCACTGTTGATGTCGTGGGCGTAAAATCACTCTTCTCTGCTGAAGGTGAAAGAGGAGTTGTGCTCATAACTCTATAAATAACATTTAACATTTGTTAGTGTGGGAGGTTAGAAGGAATTGTCACCAGATTTCATTTTAAAAATGCTTACTTGAATTAGGAATTTGGTTATTTAATGTTTTTATTTGAAAACAAATTGCATTTTGTGTGAAGTGATATATAATCGCGTGTTTATATGCAAGGGTACTTATTAGGCTAGAAATTAAAATGACCGTATTTCAGTTTGTATAATGAGCTAGTTTAAGACATTGTTCGACTTGAGGAAAGATGGTAAAGCTAAAATTGGTCATTTAATTTGCATGTCAGATGTGAGCAGCAGCGTAACTGTTTTTATTCTACCTACACTATCTCACTACAAATAACTGGGTTTTTTCGCATTTACTATAGGTATATGTTGTTTTGAAAAGCGAACGGCGGTAGCCGTGAAGCTCGGTAATATTTAAAAGCAACGATTCCGAAGTAAATGGTGAAAATTACCATCCCTGGCCAATATCAATGCGAAAGTTGTTGTGTGTTTATCAATAACATTTCGATTAAAACCTAGAAAGTGTATGTTGTGACTGGACGCTATAGAAAACGATAATCATTATTGTTATAATTGTCCTTGTGAAATTAGGGATAGTTCAAAGTGGAAGAAAACCCCAAAAGTATACCCCAAGACAACCGTGAAGTTGACGAGTACATTTCGGGCTATAATTTAGCGCAGGTAATGTGGAAGAAACCGATTTTGAACCAGTTCAAAACGGGTGTACCCCAATAGTATACCCCCATATACATAGTATATATGTGTGTATTTCGGGCTATAATTTAGCGTAGGTATTGAGGAAGGAAACGATTTTGAACAAGTTGTTCAAAACGGGTGTACCCCAATAGTATACCCCAAAACAAAGTGAATTTTATGTGTGCATTACGGGCTATAACTTGGGGTAGGTATAGTGGAAGGAAACGATTTTGAAGCAGTTCAAAACGGGTGTACCCCAAAAGTATACCCCAAAACAACCCTGAATTTTACTACGTCTTTTGGCGAATATCTGTTGTCCTCCTGAAATTAAAAATGATGCACAATAAGATACTAGAAAATCATTAAGATAATTTATTGGCTTAATTATGGACTTTGTCGTTTTTGCTGCATGAAACTAGATTTCTTTGATTCCAAGTTACAAAATATTCCCTTGATTTAACGTGAAAGGTATTTCACTTTAAAACAATGCAGAAATGAATGGTCTAAATTTTGAAATTTTAAAAATACGAATTGATTACACATACTTCCTTGTTCTTTCTGATTTCAGGTTTGCGATGAGACAGACACTCAGTATAGGCCTACACTATAAGCTGGCCCTTTAGGCCCCAAAGCAACCCTGAATTTTACGTCTTTTTGAAACTGTATGTTATGACTGGACGCTATAGAAAACGATTATCATTATTGTTATTATTGTCCTTGTGAAATAGTTGAAAGTGGAAGAAATTAAAAATGGAGCAGAATAAGATTATAGAAAATCATTAAGATAATTTATTGGCTTGATTATGGACTTTGTCGTTTTCTGCATTAAAATAGATTCCTTTGATTCCAAGTTAAAATATATTCGTTCGATTGCATGTTAAAATATATTCGTTCGATTCCAAGTTAAAATATATTCCTTTGATTTAAAGTTAAAGCTATTTTACTTTAAAAAAAATGCAGAAATGAATGGTCTAAATTTTGAAATTTGAAAATTACGCGCAATTTTGGTATCAGTGTTAACTCGGGTTCACCCTAGGTTCATCCCCGGGGTGCAATTAGGGCCAAAGTGGAACCCAAGAAGAACCCCCAAGTGGAACCCCAGAAGAACCCCAAAGTGGAACCCCAGAAGAACCCCAAAGTGAAACCCAAGAAGAACCCCAAAGTGGAACCCAATAAGGAACCCCAAAGTGGAACCCACGAAGAACCCCAAAGTGGAACCCAACCCAAGAACCCCAAAGTGGAACCCAAGAAGAACCCCAAGAGGAACCCCGAAGTGGAACCCCAGTTCATCCCTAGGGTTGGGTAAATGGGGTTGGGGTTGGGGTGTAGAAGTGTGAGGGTAAGAGGTAAAATACGAAAGTGAGACATGTCTCATAAGCTTGGTGATGTGATGTTTGCGGTATATCATTTTATAATAAAACGGGTTGGATGTGGGTTCTTTGATTTGGAATTGGTGAGATTAGATATTCGGGTTGGGTTAGGATTTGCAGGTTGGTTTCTTTGATTTTGAAGTGGTGAGATAAGATATTCGGGTTCGGTAGGGTTAGGGTTAGGGTTAGGGGGGTGGGTTAGGGTTGGGTTAGGGTTAGGGTTAGGGGTTAGGGGGGTGGGTTAGGGTTAGGGTTAGGGTAGGGTTAGGGTAAGGGTTAGGGGTGGGTTACCGGTTAGGGTGCCCCACAGAGAGCATTGGCCTGGGGCATTGGGGTTATCGAGCAGTGGGAAGTGGGCTTAGGAACAAAATGGATTGGTATATTGATTTGGTTTTGACTCAAGGAAGTTAGGTGTTTATTTTTAAAGAAGGTAATTTGCTGGGAACAACAATATCGCCAAGATTTTTGTTCCTTGAGTACGCAACGATGAGTTTATTTTTATAGATTTTCGGTAGGCTTTCTTGTAGTTCGTTGTAGTATCTTTTAACAATTTTTGTGGCCTTGTACGCCGTGCTATTATATTTTATGACTAGTGGAAGGACACTGGTGTTGAGGAGTAGATTAATACCGTTAGGGGATATGGTGTTAAGTTTCTTAATCCAGAAATCTTCCCGAATTAAACGGTATTGCCTCGTGTCTCCACTAGTCTTGGGGATACTTTCAATTGGGGTGATTATTAAGTCCGAAATAGAGTGGTTGTTTTGGTTGAAATGTTTAGATACCGGTTTCTCCGTTATTCTCCTGATATCTGATAGATGGCCAAGCATTCTATCCCGTAAGGAATTTTGACTCTCGCCGACATACTGGAGGGGACATGACTTGCAGGAAATTAGGTAGATTAAGTTGGAAGATTCGCACGTGAGCCTATTGTTAATCGGAAATTTCTCATGAGACGTGTTATTTTCGAAAAAATTGGTACGCTTTAAATATTTGCAGATTGTGCATCGCACGCTCATGCACGGCATAGCACCGAATTGTTGGAATGGTTTAACAGGAATTATGTTTTTGGCTTTGATTTCTGCTAAAGTGGTGTTTTTAATCTTCCGTAGAAATCGTTTCGAATAACCCCGTTCCCGGAGTTTGCTGAAGACTAGAGTACACGCGCTCTCAAAATCGGTCAGGCGCGTACAGATACGATGAAAACGGAGGATTTGTGATTTAATGATGCCCGAAAATGTGTGCTTAGGGTGAAATGAGGATTTAAATAAAAGCTGATGGGTATCGGTATCTTTAAAGAATACCTTGATATCTAAATTTCCTGTAATGGTCAAATTTTCGCTCTTGAATACTGTCGTGTCCAAGAAATCAATACTATTGTTGCTAACGGTAGCTGTTAATTTGATGGAGGGATGGTGATTATTGAGGATATCAAAGTACTGCCAGAATTCTTCTTCCGTAAAGGGCCAAACTATAAAAATATCATCTAGAAACCGTCCGTAAAAACTTGGTAGTAATGGGCAAAGAGGTACGAGCTCTCTTTCCCACTCGGCCATGTAGAGGTTTGCGAAATTCGGGCTATATATTTGACCCATGGAGACCCCAGTGGTCTGAAGGTAGGTATTCTCATTGAAAATAAAGTCATTTCTGGTAAGGCAGATTTCTAAAAGTTCCAAAATTTCTTCGTCCGGACGAGATTTCATCGGGTTTCTTAAAAAAGCCTTTCGGAGCGCTTTAAGGCCAGTCTCGTTATCAATATTTGTGTACATACTCTGTACATCGATCGATATTAATAACGCGTCAGGTGGTACATTTAGTTTTTTAATTTTCTCAACAAAATCGTTCGTATCCTTGAGATAGGAAGCATGTTGAACGGCTAGTGGCTTCAAAAACGAGTCTATGTATTCAGAGACATTTCTACACACACTCGAGCAGTCCGAAACTATGGGGCGCCCTTTGGGTATTTTGTTTGGCTCAAACCATTCCGATTCTGGATTTTTATGGATTTTGGGTAGAGTGTAGAAATGCCTCTGACGACAATCTTCTTTAGCGGAAAGGTGGTCAAATTGTTTTTCGGTTATAAACTTCTTTTTCACTAATCTGTCCAAAATTTGGTTGATCATCGAGCGAGTTTCCATGAAAATTGGTTGTTCGAGTTTTTTGTAATATTTTTCATTACTCAACTGTTTTTCGGCTTCTAAAATATAGTCACTACGGTTTAAAATAACACAACAGGAGCCCTTATCGCTTTTCTTGATGACTATAGACCTGTCATTCTTCAGGGTATTTAAGGCGGTTCTTTCTAATCTGCTGAGATTATTTTTTTCTTTAAAAATTGGCATGTCAGCTAATTCACTTTTCATACGGTCTAAATGAGCCAGGATATCGCCCCTGATGGCTGCGTCTGAAGGATTCCACAAAGATTTTTCTATAAATTTGGTTTTTGGGCCCCTGTGTGGTTTATCGCGAAAAAAATAAGTCAGTTTAATTAGTCTCGAAAATTGGTCAGCGGATTCCAGTATGTCGTTAACCGATGTCGGCTGTGGCGAGGGGATGAACTTAAGTCCTTTATCCAGGATCTGTCTTTCTAGAGGTGATAAGACACGCGAACTTAGATTAACAACAGTTTTTCCTAATTCATTGTTTGGAGTGGGGGTATTTGATATGATAGTTTTATCAGTGCCCCCCTCGGAAATTAGTTTAAAGACCTAACTTCCTTGAGCCAATGGGAGAGCTGCCGTTCGGCAGTTGCGGGGACCCAATGAATATGGTAGATGTCACTTGCCATGACATGGACAGGAGAATTAGCTAAGGGGAGTACTGTAGAGTGTTCTGGGGGTTCTGAAGATAGGTACTGGTTTAATTTTGCTATATTTTCATACTGTTTGGGTTTGAATAATTTAAGTTGGTTGGAGGAAGGGATCTGTGCGATAACTAGTTTTGTTTTAGGGAATTTCACCCTAGCAGTGACAATCAGTTCTGTATAGGTCTTGTGAGCTGTACGGGGGTTCATATCACGGTTGTTGGTACCAATCTGAAATATTATCGTCTTTGGTTGACCGATGTCGTTGGATTTTTTGATCATATCCGTCAGGTGGTGGATCATGGCCCCTCCAAATGAGATGATCTGTACCCCAACCCTCCCCACGGGTATCCTATTCAGGTTGGAGCTGCCTAACACTACTGTGGGTTTAACCAATTTGGGGAGGCGCCAAGACGTTTTGTCGTTACCGGATTTATAGTATTTATCCATGATTCTGGGTGGGTTATGGGGTTTGACTCTAAGAGCACTCACGTCTAAACTAAGGCGTTTCGGTGTGTTAACCGATGCCACGCGTAGAGAAGGTGATAAACTCAGCCTTGATTTCATGGGTGGTGTGTTAGGACTTTTGTAAAACTGATTGGTAATGATCGGAGACACAGTGTCTCCCCCATTCTCATTTACAGGCACACTGTCTGTTGATAGATCGAGTTGTTCTGCCAAAACGTCAAGGACGGGGTTCGGGGAAGTGGAGGGGGAGGGTTGGAGGTTCTTCTTCTTTCCCGGTGTGTTTTTGCTAGGGACATCATCGGGAGATAGTGAAAGTAGTCTCTTACGGCTGGGGGTCCTCAGTGGTAGTGGATTCTGTCTCGGGTTAGGGTTAGGGTTTGCGTCCACTGCCATCGGGGAAGGTTGATTACTGCCAGGTTGTGTCTGCCGGGGTGGGGTCGCACCAGCGTTACGGGGCGGGGATGGGACCCTAGTTTGTTCGTCTAATCCCGTGGTCTGACCTATTAGTTCCAGAAATTTAGAGCGTGTCGAGGCGTTTAGCTTTTTTCCGAACGATTTTTTAGACCATGATAGTGCGGCGTTGGCGAAGGTATCGCTTTGTTCGCGGTTAAAATTTTGCCTTTTTAGCCAATGTAATTTGTTCTCAAGTGTTTTCTCATAGTGAGAAGATAATTCCGTTGCAATAGATTTAGCCCAAGATTTGCCAATAGAAAGAATGGTGTTCGAAAGCGTTGTTGTAATCATGGCCGGTTTTACGAATTTAGTTAGATCCAAAACTTTTTGATGGAAACCCTTAGTGAGTTGCCCATTTTGCTGTGATTTCATTATACTCATGTGGTGAAGGCACTGTAAAATTTGGTAAAACGCCTTTATCGTCGGTCCGTCTTTGTTGTTAGTCCGCTCCGTCTGGTCATTATTTTTCCCTTTATTGATATTACGAGATTGGGGTTTACTATAAGTCTTACCTGTATTACGGGGGTGGGAATTAGGGTGGGAGTTTTCAGCCCTTCCATATTGCTTATACTGCCTTTGGTTGGGTTTGAAGGGTTGATCGGGATATTGTCTCTGTGGGGCATAGGGATTAAAAGGACGGCCCCCCTCATAATACTGTTGCTGATGTGCCGAGAAATAGCCAAAGCGGTTGTTATTATGATTATAGTCATAGTTATATCTATTATTGTAGCCATTAGAATACCCGTTACGGTTTTTGCCGTACATATTGGGAGAGGAAAAAGAAACATTAACAAATTTCCACAATTTTATTATGTGCGTAAACCAGAATGTAGTGAGCGTAAATTATAAGATTATTTAGATAATGTGGAAATCAGTAATGAAAGTATAGGCAAATAACAAAAAGTGGGATAAAAGTATATATATAATAATAGTATATATATATATAAAAATGATTATATAAACAAATAAGAAAGAAATTACTTAACTAGATACGGTATCCAAATGTGTATATCCAAGTAATCCAAAGCACAAAATATAATCCAAAGAAGGTAATCCGAGTAAGAATTTCTTACTTAGAAATAAACACAGGTTACAAATAAACTTAAACTAAAAACTCCTCTAAAACTATAGTACTATTTCGGTCATATAGACCTTCTTCAGGTTTAAGTCTGAAGACTAGATGTTTGAGCCAAGTCTTAAATACGAAATAATTTTGGGGGAGGGCGGGGAAAAGAAGAAAGTGAACTGATTTTATTGGTCGTAGAGTTATCATTTGATAGACCCATTACTATGACCGGAAATTCTCTACATCCGTTGGTATTCAATCAGATGTTTATTCAGTGATTTAACCCCAGTCTATGAGGTTTTAATACCCGAGGATTAGTCGAATATTTTTATTTTATTTCAATCCGTTGGTTGTTTCAGTGATATATGCAAGGTCACTTATTTTGACGAGCGGGAATTATACCCTTTTATGCTCATGTCATACATTAAAGAGTTTGGAATTAACCTGTGCTCGATTTTGTGCTTGTTGTTTTATATTCTTATACCCCTTCTGGGCTATTGTGTAGCTCGCTTTTTCGCGGCTTATATTATATCGGTGTTTTACCGATTGATTGAACCACCTTTTGTGGTCATATGGAGAGTTTTTACATCCATTTCTGCAGTTTTTCTTGCTTCTTGTAAAACAACACATTTTCTATTTTTCGAGCTAGAGATGGTCTAAAAATATTGCCAAATTGTATGACTAAATAAAAATGCATATGGGGTGTGTGGGTTGGTTATCCTCGGGTATGTTTAAATTTTTCTTGGCTCATTATATCTAGGATTCAGACCGAGGAGATTTTAAAAGTCCTAAAAATGTACGTATGTATATCTATATAATCGGAGAATGTTTATTTAAATACTAAAGATGGTAATTAAATTGATTTAAACCATTTTTAGGAGACATAAGGATATATACATATGTAAAAAATAAATATATAAATATATATATATATATATATATATAGAGAGAGAGAAAAATGAATAATATATGGAAGATACATTCAAAACACGGGTGTAATATTCTACCACCTTTTACAATTTGTAAGCAATTCTATATACATATTTATGTGTTTATACAGAGAAAAGTATTTTTGACATAATATTAAACTGTATATACATGTATCCGAATAAAGGTAATAGTATATGGAGTAGATCTATGGTTTACAATTCATATATTGCCTTATATGGAGGTACAATATTATCAAATCTTTATGTTGACAAGGCCTTTAAACATCATTAAGGACCTATATGGTTTGTACAGAGATAAAAATATATGAGAAATTATACAGAAAAGGATAATATGTGGAAAATACATTCAAAACACGGGTATAATATTCTACCACCCTTTACAATTTGTAAGCAATTCTATATACATATTTATGTGTTTATACAGAGAAAAGTATTTTTGACATAATATTAGACTGTATATACATGTATCAGAATAAAGGTCATAGTATATGGAATATACCTATAGAGTTGTATAGTGATAATATATACATATATATATATGGGGGGAAAAAGAAACTTTTAAAACCATTTCTAGAATCAATTTCCATCGGGTATTTTAGTTTTAACAGGAAATGGGCATGTTTTCCTTAGGTTGGCCTTTTTAAAGTGCCTCGAGATTATAAAGTTTGGGTCT